>CADDXX010000007.1:3525658-3540859 GCA_902810485.1 Alauda arvensis | reverse complement strand
TTTTCAAATACCTGTCCAAAGACTGGAGATATGAACACAGGTGTGCACCAGAAATTCCACACCCTCAAAATTCCAGAGTTAAGTCTATAAAACTATTACCACAAATTCATGCTGATTTTCATCAGTATTTATTCTGCTGGAAAGTATTTAGAGAATAAAAGTAATTTATTAGTAATCATACTCTGAAATAAAATTAAATTTAAAGCTTTTATTTAAGTTGAACTCTTCTTCCAGATTATGCTCATAAGTTTTCCTTTTGGAAACATGCAGAACAACAYAGGCCTGACTCAAATGCACAGCCARTACAGTCACGTGCATGGGCTGTGSATTTTCTTGKGCAAGTGGGGTCTGATCTTGTAGCCACTGAATGTGAATAAAAGCATCTGTTAACTCTGGTGTGCAGGACCATGATCATGGGTGCCTGTGAATGTGACTTTTCCTTACCACTATCACTCAGTTTCTAAGACTTGCAGGACRTAACTACACCGATTTTTYCACCATACAAGTTCYAGTCAATTGGWGTGAAAGACATTTCTTCCATCARTGGAATAATGTGGCAAGAAAACAGRCAACACATTTTGGTTTAGRTTTTTGTATTATGTCAGGAGAATTCACACAGTCTGGACACACCATTGTTAATCATTGTTGCCTTCCCCTCACAACCTGTGCACAGAAGAGACAGGGATTTAAAAGATTTGAGGAAACTGTTATACTCAAATGACGGAATAGAGAGGATTCCCCCATCAGTGCAGGATGGAGTACCACTGAACCTGCCTGACTCTATTTGTGCCCCTCCTGCTGCTCCCATTGGATTTGGCCCATGCATTCCCCTCTGTGCTGTGCAAGCAGAAAGCAGTGTGTGCCCAAGTGTCCTTGAACATTTCCCAACACATTGCACAATCCCTGTGTCCCTGTGAGCTGGGGGGTACGTGACTTCCACACGTCTTGGGAGAACATTTGATACTGCCCACACACCCTCACTGGCAGAGGAAGTGCTGCCAATTTGAGTACTTTGAGCTTCCTGGGAGCACTGGGGTGAGCTGGAGTGCCAAGGTGGGTGTTCTTCTCCACCCACCATGGTGCAGAGCCAAGGGAACCACACAGCTGATGTGTGACAGCCTCCAGAAAATCCTTTGAGGATGGGGAAGTCCAATCACAGAGACTGGGCTGTTGTTCACTGGCCTCTAAGAAAACCCAAATCAAACAATTATACAGTAAATACATGTCATCTTCCAGATGGAGTCATGTGGGCTCTGGGGCTGGGGTTGGCTTGCCATGAAGACAAGGCTGCCCAATGGTTTTGTGAAGCCAAGACCCTTGTACACAAATTGGAGGCATTAAAGCTTTTCCCAATATATCTTAGGTCTTTAATATGCAAAACATAAACATGTCTCAGATGATGAAATAGGATGAGCAGCTGGTAAAAAAGTCCTCTCTTGAGGACTATTARAGCAGGAACATTTAGATTCATAAAGGCCTTTGAGTAAAGGCCAACAAAAGCTCATCCCYTGACAAGCTGCTGCCTAATTCTGCTACATTTTTTGTCTCTGGGCCATGCTCCTGGACTCTGAGCAGTGCCCATGCACTGAACACTGGAGAATTGGTGTCTCAGTTCACTGTTGCAAAGTTGGAGTGATTTGGTACTAAAATTCCTGGTGTTGCAGGGTGGTTGTGGACGTGCACAGCAACTGGCCCCTGCAGGAGGGTGGCACCAGGCCATGTGCATTCTGGGGACACTGACAGCCAGCTGGACATGAGCCAGTGGGTGCCCAGCTGGCCAGAGGTATCAGAAACAGTGTGGCCAGCAGGACCAGGGCAGTGAGTGTCCCCTGTCCTTGGCACTGGTGAGGTGACACCTCAAATTCTGCGTTCTGTTCTGGGTACCTCACTATAAGGAGGGCATTGAGGTGCTGGAGCACGTCCAAAAAGGACAACAAAGCTGAGGAAGGGTCTGGGGAGGTCTGATGAGGAACAKCTGAGGGCTCTGGGCTTATTTAGCCTGGAGAAAAGAAGGTTCAGGGGAGATCTTATCAATCTCTTCAACTACCTGAAAGAAGGCTGTAGCAAAGTGGAGATTGATCTCTTCTTCCAGGTAAGAGGAAGACTAGACTAGAAGAAATGGCCACACGTTGTGCTAGGGGAGTTTTAAGTTGGATATTAGGAAAAATTTCTTCACTGAAAGGGTTGTCAAGCATTGGAACAGGCTGCCCAGGGAAGTGGCTGAGTTACCATCCCTTGAATTGGTAAAAAAACTTGTGGATGTAGCATTTGGGGATATGGTTTAGTGGTGAGCATGACAGTGTTAGGCTAATGTTTGGATTTGATGATCTTAAAGGTCTTTTCCAACCTAAATGATTCTATGGTCTCACTGTTGAATCAGGACATAAAATGCTATTATCAATCAAATTCCTGTCTTTAAGTGTGTTCTTGCTTTTTCACAGGGTGACATGCTTCTGCATCTAATGGTGTAGACTTGTGCAGGACACATTTTCAGATCTCTTCTGCCCTAATAATTGCCTAAAAGACTGAACTATCTGTAGGGTAGAGCAAATTTTCCTTTAAGCAGAGACTGAGCAGTAATGAGAGACTGAAAAGGAATTGAATGCTGTAATGAACATTAAGTTATAAGTTTTTAGATAAGCATGTAGCCAGATAGATGATTAAAGATACAGAAATTGTAGACTTTGGGGAAATGAAGGATTAGGGCTTGGCTTGACCTGAACTCATGTGACAAACTTCCTTTCCACATCTATTATTGTCCTGAATAGTAAGATTATGCTGTGCTGAACACTGAGGAAAAAAAGATCCAAASCCAACAACACAAAACTAAACAAAATCCCTGAATTTCCCATCTGGATACAAATGACACTGCACACAGACCACATACAGGCTCTTCATKCCTGKGTTCAGAGSTGATATTTTGGTCCTGACCTATCTACCCTCAGATTTTCACCTGGATTCCCAAAGCTATTATTTCTTGCCACATTTGTAGAATCATAGGGAAATTCAGTGGCAGGGGTTTTTGMTTCTGAAAAGTGGGCCACAAATGTGTGACTGTATGGGATGCATTAGAAAGGAATGACATTAAAACCGGGTTTAAAATGTCTCAAACAAAAAAGGAGGTAGTGTTTTGTAGGAGCTATRTACACTGCAGTTACACACAGCACTTGAAATCTCATTATGCTCCACATTTTGTGTGCTGTGTGAGGAGATCTGCAGCAGAGCATGGTGTCCTGTCCTGGCTGAATGCTCAGCCTGATCCTGACTGTCTGAACTCTCACTCACTCAGAGGAAACATGCATAATAATTGAGAAAAAGCAAATTACTAAAAAAATTCAGACAAGAAACAAATCAGTTGTTGACTTGTGCTAAAAATATTTTCATGGTTAGCACATAGGAACAGAGATCCTGGATCATGCATGTGCCACACAGGGGCTGGGTGAATGAGTGAGCAGTAATACTCAAATGACCTTTTCCCAGTGTATTAGGGGTATGGTTGGAGGTATAAATCACTGYGAAAGCTACCAGCATTTGCAAGCTAACACACTCAACAGCTGTGGTTTTTTCCACTATTAAGTCAAGCACAATTACAAACTGCAGTAATCAAATACGAAGATAATGTTTAAAATAAGAACAACAGTAGGAAGTGGAAAGAAAATMGGAAGCAGAAAAATCCAGTGTGCTCTGTAGCCTGGAGGAAGGCAAAAGGAATTGGGACACGTTTCTGGATTTTGTTCCTTTATGTCAGTCAGTACCACACAGAATGTGCTGTGGAGGAACCAGAGAAAACAGACAAAACTGCACCAAGATCAAAATGTATGAGGAAATGTAATCCCCAGTCCAGAGCAGGGTAGAACTGGGAGMTGTGACTGGGAGGGGTGTCAGTGGCTGTGGCAATTCCTTATAGGGAGGAATTCAGCCAGTTTAAAAATAGAAGTTGTCAGGCAAAACAGAAAGTCCTGGAGACAAGCAGGTGGCTGCAGCAGATTTTTGTTTGAAATTATAAGGTGAAGGAAAATTACCATCTTCATCCAACCTTTCTGTTTCTTGAGATTCAGAAGAAGCCAGGAAAGCTCATGGAAATCTCTTGCCTTCCTACTGAACACCCCTTTTTCATGGAAAAATTAAGATATTGTGCAATATGAGTCTCTTCTCCAGTTATGTATTGATGTTCTCTTTGCTCTCACAGTTTGCAAGGTCACTTAAAKGCCAGATACTCTTCCAAATGTAAAATGTAATTTACTGCCTGTGTCAAAGGTTTTTTTTAGTTTCTCCAGGGCTCTGAAACACTCATCCTCATCCCTGCTAGCACTTGGGACAGTTGCCTCTGGCAAGGRAGGAAGGAAGGGATCTATTCCTGAGGTAACCAGATTATGTCAGAAATGGGAACAGGCAGAAGGAGATGTACAACAGCCAGAGCACTCAATGAGTGACTGCCAGGGGCTCTTAGCAAACAGCCTTGACACACTCTGTGCAGGAATTCAGCATCAGGGTAACCACACTCTGCAAGAAGAACAAACCATTTTCACTGATAAGATGCTACATGCAAACCAATAAACATATCATCAAAGGRCATGCTTTTGCAGATAATTCATTTTAAAAATAATGGACGTAGGGGTTTTTTTGTGTCAAAAGTACCTCTGCTGAGCAGGGAAAGATATATCATTCCTAAGTTTGAATTACTGTAGTGCTTGTTTCTCTAGCTGAGCTCCTGGCACTGCAATGGAAAGAAAAGGTTGGCAGTTTTAAATAGGGTTTATATAGTGTGCTTTAGACATTGACTTTAGAGTGACATCATGGACAGTTGTAACCACTACTAAGAAAAGCCAGGTGAATGTCTCTGACATACTGCTCTCCACCTCTGATCTCATGAAAGGAGTGGTTTAACCTCAGAGACCTTGCCCTGTGCAGACCAGCACTGGCCAGTGACCRTAACCTCCTSCCCCATGTGGATGTGCTGGTTTATTTAACCTGCAATGTTTTACAGGTTTATCTGGGGCAATCTCTGATCTGTTTGAGCCAGCAATGGGAGGATTCTGAGCCATGCCTTTAGGACAGCACTGCCTGAACCAGGTCTCTTTTCTGGACTGTTGTTGTATCTTTGTATTTTCAGGGATGCCTGAACACTCGACATTTCCCTCCCCAAAGAGCAATAGGGACTTCCAGAGCTGTACTTTGCAATGCATCACCAGGAGGACAAATAATCTAGTCTTTCCCTGTTTCTTTTCCTGTTCCACTGAAAAAGGTATTGACAGCAGTATATGAGCCTAAAAACTTCTGAAGCATAGATTAATTCTCCCCAAATCCTTTGGTTTTCAGCTGCACACCCTGATATACTCTGGTATGTAAGTGATTAATTTCCACTTGGTTTCTTCTGTAGATCTGCCCTATTCTCTTTGTCTTTCTCCAGAAGCTTCTTGCCATTTCTGTTAGGCATTTTTCCACAGAATGTGTTCATTTTGCAAATTTATAACTGCTCAAGGGGGGGTATGAAAAGCATGCAGTAGGCCTGGAATCAGTCTGGATACGACATTTCCAATTAATTTCCATCCTTTGAGTTCCTCAGAAATGGCAGTTTCCATAATTGGGAAACTCTAGCATTTCTGACAGTGTATTCCAAACTGAAAAAACCCAAACCAATCAGGAAAACTGAAATCTTATGCCAGGACAGGCATTTTCACCTGTGGCTGTATGATAAAGAATTAAGAGAGAAGTTTGAATTCTGCAAAACAAATATTTTTCAAAGGAAAATGTTAGTCTTGGTATTTTGAACCACAGCTAAACGAAGTCTATCTCTTTATTCAGATGTAAATTTGCTCACTAAATTCACTTGGCAGGGTGCTGGCTTAAGAGAGATTGTTTTGCCTGCATGCTGTTCTGCAGCATTTCCCAATTTTGCTCAAATAGCTCTTCCCCAGACAGCCCATGGGTAGGTGGCATAAACAGYAGCATATATATTGTGACTACCTTTCCAATTTCAAAGGAAGTTCAAGTTCACTTGCTCTTGCAGTGCCTATCTGGCAAATTACTTCAAGTCATAATCTATGATGCTACCTTCTGTGTTTGTGCAATTAAAAAGAGATGATCAATCTCAAAAATGTCACACTGTAATGCCAGTAATGACCTTGTGTGCACATTCAGGGGGGATGAGCACTTTCCCTGTTTCCTATTATCATAAYGAAGTGTCTTTGTTCTTGTTACTGCCTTTTCTGTGGCAAAGGCAGGAAATGTTAGATACAACTCTGGTGTAAACCACTGCACCTTAAAAAGAGACAGATTTGATTAAGTGATTTTGAAGAGGTTTTCTCCTACTGATAGAAAATATGGATATGAAGCCCCAAAAGTGCAAAACAGGACACAAAGGGATTTTGCTCAGTGCATCTCTTTGAGAAGCAATATGTGTGCATATATTTCCATACTCAGGATGCAGAAGGGAGGGGGTGTTAATATCAGTTATTAAAATTGTTAAAGCTCTGCCTCTGCCCTGATTAAGGTGCAAAAGAGACCATATGCCAAAGTCAATAGTATGGATTGTATTTAACAGTAAATATATGAGAGAGAGAAAGAAATAGAAAAAGGGAGTGGGAAAAGAGAAAGAGAGTGACAGAGGGACAGATTAAGTAGAAAAATTTCACCACTCCCTCAATCTCAACAATGTCCTGTTGATCCTCTTCTGATTTTCTCAGTGCTGGGTGTCTTGCTAAACACAGAGTTCAGTGGATTAATGTATGTTCAGACTGGGTGGGATGCCCAGGTACCTCACCTTGTTAGAGGGAAGTTTGGAACTGTCTGGCATCACATGAAGCCCTCTGGTGCAAGGCTCAGGAGTGAGCCTGGGGTGCTTTGGGTGCCTTTGACCCCTCCTCAGCTGCCTCTCACATAAATGTCCTGTGTATATGTGGCCTTCCCATGGCAGGTGGTTTTACAAGGGACACAGTTTGTGTAAGGCAGGATGGGTGTTCACTCCCTCTGACCAGAGGTTWCACCACACACCAAAAAACTTTACCTCTCCCTCTTGGGGGGCAATTTGTGCAAACTTGGCATCAGCAAATGAATCCATGGGCTGTGGTCCCTCCCTCCTGGAGCCCAGCCATGGCTGATGGTCAGGACAGCTGCTGGGTTTGGCTTTCACTGATACATTCYTCTCCTTAGACCTGGGCTGGCTTGACTCACAGTCCTGTTCCTATCAGGAGGTGTATCTGAGTGGGGAGTGAGCTTTGGTGGTTGCAGCTTCTTTAACAATGTTTGAGCCAATTACTACAACATTTCAATTTCTCATAGCGGGTTTTAAACTGTGGGCACAAGAACAAGAACTTCTTCAGCATCTTCTGGGTCCTACCTAGAACTAGCAAAGCACTGCCAAGCAAGTCAGTCCCATGGGGACTGTTCAGCCATCACCTCACTTCACCTCTGTCCTGGCCTTCTTATGTTTCCTCTGTGAGCAACAGCTGCATGTCAGGGTAAGCTCTGTTCAGGACAAGGCTTGACTGGCATCTTCCYCCTGCACCATCCTGCAGAGGGATTTCACTGGCAAAAGATTCTTGATCTCTGCTCCTCTGCCCTTTCTTTCTCAGTCTGCTTACTGTAAATTCAGTCCTCAAGGGAGAAAAAGGTCGTTGTGATACCTGTAAGTGAAATGAATAATGGTAACTCCTTTTATCTGAGATTTTTGTGCTTCTCAAAACACTTCAGCCAAGTCTGTAAGTTGGCATCTCATTTTTTTTTGGCAGAGGTCTCTGAGGCAGAAGGGCAAAACAAGGACTGTAGGGCAGTGKCTGTGCCAGTCTTCAGAYACTGGATAGGATAGGWATAGAATAGMAYAGARCAGAGCAGAATATTTTARTTGGAAGTGACCTACAAGGATCATCTAGTCCAAGTGCCTAACCAATCCCAGGGCTGACCAAGTTAAAACAGTTTGTTCAACACATTATCCAAATGCCTCTTAAACATTGACAGGCTTGGGACATTTATCACATCTCCAGAAAGCCTTTCCAGTGTTTGACTACCCTCTTGGTACAGAAATGCTTCCCAGTATCCAGTCTAAACCTCTCACAGTGCACCTTTGAACTATTCCCACATCAATCATTGGCTCTCAGGGTGAAGAGCTCAGCCCTCTYMSCTTGCCCTTCTCAGGAAGCTGTAGCAATGAGGTTGGTGCTCAGCTGCCTCTTCTCCAAACTACATGTGCCTTCCTGCCTTTTTACCAGCTTTGTTGTCCTCTGAATGTGCTCAAGGACTTTCATTTCCTTCTTAATTGTTGGGGCCAAGAACTGCACACAGTTCTCAGGGTGAGGCAGCACAAAGAGCCTCAACAGCAGGATGCTCACCACTTTGGACATCTCCATTTGAASTAGACAGCTCAGCTTGCCTTGCCAGTTAGCAGGCAGGAGCAGACTGATCCATCATGCCTGTGGTGGATGAGATGAACAGCASCCATTCCTCCTTGTTGATCACAAAGGTAATGCAGTGATGACAAGCTTGGCAGCAGATGTCGATGTTTCWGAAACTGATGTGCAGTGAGTTGCATTTTCTTCATTGTGATAAATGCCAGCATTCTCTGGCATTACTTTTGATACACTACCAAGACTACCTGCTGCCCTGTGAGAAATGTCATGTTCAGACTCAGCTCCAAGAATGGATGAAACTGATGTTGTTTGGTCTGGGTGTAATTTCTAGGTCTTATCTAATGTCTTTGGCAAACTTTGATTGAGAAGTTCCCCAGGGTAGTTGACTACAAAGGACATTTTTCAGCCATAACTTGTGTAAAAGAGTGAGAAAACAAGATGAAAGGACTGTTCTTTGGTCTTGATATCACTCAGAGTTAGAGAGTTTTAGAACCAGTTAGATTTGATGAAGACAGATAAACAAGAAAACAGAACAAGCAAACAGGAAACTGCTTTGTAGAGTGTTGTAACTTCTGAAAGCTCAGTCCTTCCTACMCATCACTTTCCAGTGCACCTCTCTCAAGAGACACAGTTTTTCCAAGTGTGAGCCATTGCCAGTCCCAGGCAAAAAATGCCCTGTTCTGAATTACCACAGATTATCAAATTTATTCGTTGTTAGCTGCTTCACCAGAATGATTTGGAAAAAAACATTTGTAGGACTGGAATTTTGCAGAGCCAAGATCTCCAGGTCGTAAGAAAATGTCATATTCCTTTTCACTTMATTTTCAGTTTTACAATCTTGCATGATAAGCATAAAACAAATCACTTCTCACTCATTAATCCTCCAGTAGAGAAGATCCAAGCCATATCTCCAGGGTAAACAGTGTAAAAAGARTCTCATAAGATTGTGAGACACCTTGTCTCAGCACAGCCAGCTGTCTTTGGCTGGCAGAAATTACAGCCATTCCATCTYTGCCTGTACAGCCACTGGGATATACATCTTCTTAAAGCAGTTTCTCTCAAATCCCATTTGAGTCCCTTGAGATAGTCATGGTACCCCAGAAACCATTTATCAGTGCCTTAAAGGGCCATTTTGATTTAACTGAAGGAAACAGGGAGATAAATATTATTATTTTTTCCTGATTAAAGAAACTCCAAATCTCAGATTTAATTTTAATGGAGTGGGAGGAGGGGGGTGTTTAAAGAATCGTATCCATTTGCTACATTAATTATTGAGGTTAAAAGTTATGACGTAATCAAGCAGTAAAAATGAAATCATACTGGGAAACCAAGACACTTATTTGCATATATGCCATGAGAGGAAGATGAAGGGCAAATGGCTTCTTGATCATCAATTCAGTTTTCATCTTGTCAAGTCTTACAGAGATGCCAGCTTTGCAGGCCAGGTCAAAAAAACTRAAACAGTAAACTGATGTGTAAAGAAGGATTATATTTGGTTTCTATATCAATCTTCTGATTCTGTGTCCAGGACAGAATCAGCTGTCCCTGAGCCCATGCTGGGCTTGAAATCAGTTAAGTTTGTAAGCATAATTTCTGACTATTTCAATGTCATCTTCTTCAGATGAGCTCATACTTAAATTCATATGTGAATGTGAAAACAAACAAATATACAAACAAAAATACAACAAAAAATATTGACAGGAAGTACAAAGCCCAGAGGAAAAGGATTTTTATGTCTTCTGTTCAGTCTGAAAGCCATGTGCTTTCAGTGGACCAACATTATCTTACAAGGCACATTAAGCCTCTCTTAGCAGGAGTAGCTCAGATCTGATTGAGCTGCTCTCTCATCTCACAGTGCTCATGAACTGACTCAGCTGTATTGCAGGATCATGCTTTCTCTTCATAAAAACACAAGCAAAACAAGCAGTTTTAGAGTTGAGGCTTTGCTTGCTGTCAGCTAGCTGATTGATTGAATGGATTCCTTTGTTGTGCAGAGAGATGACTTCTCTAGACCTTTCCTGCTGGCCACATGTGGAGGGAAAGACTGAGCATGAGCCTGGAAATGACTGAAATAACTGTACTGGCTATTTCCAGAAACAGGTTTCTGAAAAGATGGACATGCCTTGAAGTTCTGGGTACTGAGYTGAATCCTATTGAGGAGTCTTTGGGGAGACATGTGCAGACTTCAGTAGCAGCTGAATTGTGCCTRATTTCCCCAATGAATTGTGATGGAGTATCCAAATTAACTGCTGTCTCATTTTATATAGATAGGCCTGGAATAATTTAAAACTTGACATGATGAGAATATGAAGGAAAACAGGGGTGTCCTGTGCTGTTCTATTCACTTCCTGTGTCCCTGTACAGAGGGGAGGTTGCCTAGACAAACCAGTGAGTGTGGGCATGTTGGTCAGTCAGCACAGGAATAGGTGCCCACAAAGATGAAATTCTCTGTCCTTGCACATTTCCAAAACTCAGCTGTGCAAGTGCTGAGAATCCTGATCTGACTTGGAAGGTATCCATCAGGAAGCTGGACTAGGTGACTTCCAGAGGACCCTTCCAAGATAGAAGTGCCCAAATCAGGAGACTGTGTAAAACTGCTGAAAAGTTTGAAAATGCAGTAAGAATAGAAGAAACCTACCTGATGTATTGAAAAGAAATAAAGTATGGAAAGTTAAAAACCAAAAACTACACACCTACCATCCTTCTTTCARATTGTTCAATTGCCCATAATAATAATTGAAATCAGTCATCTTTTCCTCTCATTCTGTGAAGAAAACCCTTCTGCTACAGTAGAGAACAAATTTTCCTTTTTGCAGCTCTGCTGTTTCCTGGTTTGCTCTTGTCTCCTTCCTTATGCATCTTTGTACTATCTGTTCACTACCACAAGGAAACACACTGCAAGAAGTTGCATTTATTGCAACTCTGCAGTCTCTGAGTTCCATGAATTTGAATTCTCAGWGCAACATTTTCACAGAGTGACACCTTCCTGTGTACTCTAACCCAAATTTTGAGGATATTGGTGCCTTCCTTCTCCTTTAGGCAAGGCAGGCTGCCATGTGGGTGTCACATCTCACACAGCTCAGCCCATCACCCCAGCTCTCAGACATTACAGTTCCCTGCCACTGAGGTTTTACTGACAGGGCCCTACAGTGCCTACCTGGGGTCAGAGCTGCAGGTGAGAGCATCACAACTTTGTTTGCCTTGACCAGGCTTCATAAAATCCTATTGGCACCTTCTGCTTGTTACTGGACCAACCAGACAAAAGATGTAAAACTTCTCTCTCCAAGAAGTATCATATAGTGTTATATAAATGTGGTGGGATGGAGGAATTTCAACAGAAAGTGGGAATGGGACACTGAGAGTGGGGCACAGAAAGGAGGCAGGTTTCCTAAGTGGGTGACCTGGAGGGGAATAGAGGATGAAGTCCTGTCCAGGACCTGTCTGTGACTCATAACTCACCATCATTCATAAATCCCCATCCTTTTTACGAAACATGGAGGTTCAAGGCTGAAACTTTCCAGAAGATGGTCAGAAAGACAAAGCTGAGCACGATCACATTTAAATCTTTACGGATCTGGTGATATGACACCTCCAGCTGGACTGCCTCTGTTCTGGCTGTGGAGTGGCTCCCTGAGGGCTGCAGCAGGTCCATGGGGGCAGCAGGTGCTCAGAGATGGGGAGCAGTGCCTGCTCTCTCTGATCCAGACCTCCACAGAGGAGGTGCCAGCACAAGGCACTCAGATGTGCACAGAGGGGGCCCAGGGTGGCCAAGAAGTCTGTGCCCTGAAAATGGCTCCTTTTGTGCAGCACTTCTCATGAGCTGCTCTGCCAACACAGCCAGAGAACAGGAAAGCAGGTTTCATTTCACACTGATTTTTTAAAATGGAGATTTATAAATATATTTAATTTTCTGACTGTGAAATAAAGACATTATTTCAGCCAGAATACTTGGGGRAAAAAAAAAYAAAGAAAACCAAATTCAGGTGGGAGCATGAATCAGATTATTTTCATCGAATTCCAAGACTTCTTGCAGAGAAAATAGATGGAAACTCTAATAAGGACAGTTTTTCTACCCCTAGTCCAATGTGTAAAWGGGTTCAAATCTGCCTAGAAAGGAGAAAAAAAATTAAGTTGGCTTCTCAAGTGGAAAAAATGTTATATAGTTCTATTTTCCACTTGAAAAATTAAAAGCAAGGAAGAACAAGTCACAAACCCCCATTTCCTTCCTCCTATCCTCAAAAGCAAGGGAAAAGAAAGAAGAAACAAAAGAGAAAAAAGAAGAAAAAAGAAAGAAAGAAAAGAAAAGAGGCTGATGTTTTTAATAGATGAATTTTCTGGCCAAAGACTGCAATGCTGCAAACTCAGAGTAAAAAGTAAATTTGCCAAATCTCAGCATCTCAAGGAATGCCAGMTATTGCTCACTGAAAGAAATTCGATATAAGGAACTTGGTGTTGTTAAGGAGGCTTTATTGGCATTCTGTCTCTCCTGAATGTTCAGTGCTGGAAAATTCTGAGCTCATTGGTCCATGGTGATAGGTGAGGGATTAATTTGGTCTTTTGTGCTCTTTTATAATGCTGTAGGCAGTGGGTTTTTACAAATCAGACTGAAGCACACAGTTTAGCTGAGCTGTGGGCTCACTGCCTGTCTCAGGCAGTGTTTTCATTCTGCAGACATTTCATGTCTGCAGTGACACAGATAAGAAACCTGTAGTGTTCTATAGAAAATGTGGGAAAATATTAATCTAATTAAATCAAAGAATTCATTAAAACAGGAACAGTTCAGAAAAGCTTCACTGGATATGGTTAGTCAAGGTGCAGCCTCTCACACTGGAATGCTGGTGTCATTTTACTGACTTTAAAAGAAATAAAAAGAACTGAGTGAGATATTAAACGGATTCAAAAATCTTCCACCAACAAACTTCTGCTCCAGAATTGCACTTAATTAAGTCCTTCATTTCTTTTCATTCACCACTCTTTGAATAGCTGAATCACTGCCTTTTATTCCACCAGAAGAGGGATCATGGAATAATTTTTAACAATAATCAATCTTCYGCCCAGYCTGTCACAAATAATCCACTACYAACAGAAGTGGGAGGCTGAGTTTKCACTGGAGACAGTCTTTGGGGGATRCTGTAATGTGRTACATTTTTGCCTGATCTACAAAGTTCACTTAATAATTGCTATCTGACCTGAGGTCAGGATAAGACAKAGAATTTAAATGATGTGCAAATAAATCACATCTGCCCCTTTCTTGGTGTTTGAAGTGGAACTCCACTCAGAGTGGAGTTTTTTTTTTTTCTTACTATCTCCTCTGCTCAGATTCTGCATATTATAGTTCATAATGTCACTCTGCATATAAGGGTACATTGGAGTTAAAAAGATGTAGAAGTGTCTTGATACATTAAGATATTTTCCACTCTTTGGTGTATTGTGCACTCCCAAAGTACCTTTCAACTGGAAAGCTTTAAGAACAGCCTTACAGATCCAGTGGGATTAACAACAGTGAAAATAAACTGATTTCTTTGGCCATTTTGTTCCATCTCCATGGCTGGCTGCAGTACAKGGCTGAGAAACAGAGACAACAGAGCAAGTGAGTGGATCTGCCTGACTCCCCCACCTTTCACCAGGCAATACAGCTCAGCAGCTCCCATCAGAATAATTATTAAGGTGACTTTTGCAGTTAGACTGCATGGCCCCTGAGGTTACCCTGCTGCCCTGTTCTGCAGGAATGAGGTCTCAGCTGATGCATTTGGATACATTCAGAGTCAATGACTCAGAAACAATAAAAAGGTTTTGAAATAAATCAGGTTTCTGCAAGGGAGAAAGGAGTAATACCCACTTCCATCCCAGGATGGGTAGGATAAGAAACAATCAAGGAAACGTGAAAGAAATTACATATTGGAAAGTAGAGAACATTTTCTATGAGAACAATAGATGTTCTACTACCTACTCACCTGCTCTGAAGATGGGATCCTTCTAATCCCAAAATTTGCTTTATAAGCACTTTTAAGTTTGATCAGTTGTAAATGTTCGAGATAAAAATTTCCAGCCTGGGGAATCTTTGTGCATCTTTGCATTGGCTGAGATGAGGCARTGCAGCCCATGAGAGAGATACCTGCTGGGGCAGTTGTGCTGGGCCTGGGCTGTGATCTCACAGGATCAAAACACAGAAAATCAATTCACTAGGAGGAAAGACATGAGTGTTTTGAGGACTGCCTTGCATAAAACTTTTCATTCCCTTGGACAAGGGAGACATGTGCCAAGAGCAGACAATGAGAGAAGGGTTGCTGGAGCTGGAAGCTGTTCCCCCAAGTGCTGGAGAGGGATTTCTGTCTGGGAGCTGGCACTGGGGAGAACAGCCCAGTGAGCTGCCTGTGAAGCTCTGGACCATCACTCTCCTGGGTGGCAGCTCCCAGTGGTRCTGCCTGTGTACATCTCTAACCCCTGATGCACAGGCTGCTCACCTTTCCCAAGACTTCTCACAAGGCAAGGCAGGGATGGGARCATGACAGGTTTAGTTCAGCCAAGCCAAATTAAGGTAGCTGCACCTCAAGTAGGGGGAAAGATTACAGAAGAGAAAGGCAGAATAAATGAACCCAAACTCAGTTAAATGAACCCAGCCTCAGATCCTACCTGTGCAGAAACATTCCTCCCTGGCAGTTGCTGAGATGCCCTGAGGCTCTCAGACAGGAAAGGAGTTCAGGCATTGACACTGCTCTTCCTGAGTGCTGCTATTCAGCATTCAACCCTAAAGGGCTTTGAACTCTGAGGTCTTAGCCCTGAGGAAACCCCTTCCATCCCTCCTGTGGTGGCTGTGCTGAACTCTCTCTTGCCCTTTTTATCTGTGATGGGCCTC
>CADDXX010000007.1:3442593-3525318 GCA_902810485.1 Alauda arvensis | reverse complement strand
TCTAAACTACGTTAACATTGTTTTTCTCTAAACACCAATAACTAAAACCCATGTCATGCAGTGAAATTTTACCTTTACTAATCTTAAAAACTCATCACCCTTTGCAAAGAGGAAGAGGAAAAGGAAGACAGAAACGTGTGCTCTTATCACACTGATCTGCTTCTATCTTTGCCCCATTTATATCTATGTGGCAAAATCTAAAAACCTTTCTACTAACCCAGTGACATAACAAAAATCACACAAAAACTCTTGTGACCTCCAAATCTTGAGATAACCTTGGCAGTGCTTTTTCCATGGGCTGAGACCAAAAGTCATCACTGTTTCTGGCACAGGCCAGGGAGGATCTGCCCCCCCATCCAGGCTCCTGCCCATCCAGGAGAACCAGAGAGATACTCTGGTTTGCCACAGACCATCTGCTCTAACAAAAGGCAGGCTCCAAAAGAGTCTTGGAGGGAAAATGTGCAAATGCATCAGGAGCTCTCTTGTCCTCCTRGGCAGCCCCTCTGTTCTAGAGTCTCCTTAGGCTGAGGCTTTCCTTTTGAATTCCTGTGACTCACACTTTGTAAGATGCATTTATTGTACTGRCACCATGGGAAACCCAYGGCCCTGCTGAGCTTTATTTCTCTRCAGAGACTCAGAGCTACATCACTACTGCAGGGGTTGGAGTTGTCCAAAATGCTCATTCCCACACCTGCCCACACACCACTCACAGAGAGCCTGCTGGGCAGTCAATATCTATTTATTTATTGTGCYCTGGGGTACAGAGGAAGCAGCTGAAAAGTTTTTCATTACCTTGGTCACTACCAGAGACCAAACTTTTTCTTTTATTTAAACAACTGTGAGGACACACTTTCTGAGTGCCTCAAACTCTTTGAAGGGTTTTACCAGCTCCCTGACTGTGACAGTGTGCTTCCCTCTCTCTCTTTTCCTGCTTATGCAATAGCCACAGGTGGTGGTCATGAAGGCCATGTCCAACTTAGAGAGAACAACAAAATAATTAAGGGCCATAAATCTTGTTCAACAGCTAAGGACTATGGAGCATGTGCCCACCCAAAATAGAGCAGGTGTGTAAATCTGACTGAGTCAATCACCCTACTCTATAAATAGCAGGCAGCCCAGGGTGCTTTGGATTCTCCTGCAGGGCAGCATGACACCATCTCCCCTTGTGCAGGGATGCCTCCCAAGCTTACTCCTCGAGGCTGACAGATGCTTGCATGCTRAACTTTGAAATCTTACCTAAGGGATATAAAGAATTGATTGAGCCTGTGCAACCCTCTAGATATATGTGGTTCACTAAGTGTGGGACTAAACTTGGGTCTAGCTGCACCTACATCCCTATCTCATAACCATGAAGGTTGGATTGGTAGGTTTATTGAAACAGCTTGTTCTGGGTCAGGGCTGCTGCACAATCTGAACTCAGGGACTCTCTCTCCACTGTCACTYTGAATTGCTCTGCTGTGTAGTGTTTGCTCCTTCTTCCAGCACTGAAATGCTCTTGACTAGGAGGGTTCAATTCTGCAGCCATTGCTACTAAAAATGCTTTGTGGCACCTCTTGCCCCATCTCAGTGTGTCCTATAAGGTGTTGTTTGCAGCCAGAACTCATATCCAGGCTTGGATAAGCCTCTGCAGATCTCCTGGTGAGGATGGGCTGGTGAGGTSCTTGCATCAGGTGCTGCAGGAGGGGTGGAGGGGGGAGCACAGGCAGCTGACTCAGCTGCTCTGCCCTGCCCCCAGTGCCTGCCCCACCTTACCTGTGCAAATGGGGCATCTCATGGGAGCCCTGCCCTCCTGTGCCCAAGGTGATGCCTCTCCGTGCCACCTCTGCTTCAGAACTGCACCCTGAGAGCCTGATGGGACAAATTGATCTMCAGGGCTGCAGTCACACTGCAGGAATTTAGAGAAGATTTTTTTTTCCAGAGAGGTTCCTTGTGGGCTTTTTTTTTTTTCCACCCAGCCCTCATGTTGTGTTTTTTTTCTTCCCAACCCTGCACTACAAAAGTCTGAAAATATGAAATAGTTACAGCTTTTTTATCGTGGAGCATTTGATCACAGTGCTTCTCTCTTTACTGTGTTCTGTTTSCTCCAACACACAAAACTATGAGAAGCACATATATTTCATGAGAACCAACAGAAGCTTTTTTCCAAAGCCTTCAGCAGCAAAGTTACTTACTCTCAGTCTGYTGACTGCTTGAAGTCTAGCAATCTCAAGCCCCACACACACCAGAAACACAACAGCAATATTGCTTCCCTGTGTGATGTTTTGGCACAGAGTCATTTCAGGTTAATGTTTAAGCTGTGCCAGGGATGACTGACCACACAAATATTGTCTGTTAATCAGTTAATTAAGCATGAATGCTGTGACATCCCAATATTTCAGGGGCTCTGCTCTGATGGTGGTCTCATCATCAGGGCTTTGCAAGATGTGAGCAGGATGCATTCCAGCTGCACACAGCTCAGCAGATGCCTTGCAAACACAAACATGCTCCTCTTGGTTTGCTTCCTTTTCAGTGGAGTATGTAAAGTAAAACCAACTCACAAGGATTCTTAAATAAAAGACCTTATTGCCCTTAATGACAGGTATTTTTATGGATTAAAAAAAAGGAGATTGCAGTYATACACATTTGTAAATGAAGAGCCTGGTAAAAGCTCTGAGTTAACGTAATTACAAGCAGTGCAATCAAAGAGCTGYCCCAGGTTAAAAGAACATTTTTTGTTGACAAATTTGCCTTGCTCTCTCAAAAGCACTGAAAAAACCTCCATACTGGATGTTTTTTTTTGATACAGGGATCATAATTTATTTAATTCAGTTACAAGAGAAACTGCCAGTTTTGAATCAACCATAACCCTTGAAAAACTTGAAAAATATTCTGAACTACCAAGAGACCCACAGAGCTGAGAAGAGACCAGGCCATGTAGGATTGAGCTATTGCTGTCAGACACYGACCCTGATCAGTGCTGAGGAGCCTCCTCAGAGCCTGTCCTCAACCACACATCCCACAGGGCAGCCTGCTCCAGTTGATAATCCTGCTCCTGTCGGGATCAAGCTGCTCTGAAACCTGGAGGTAACAGGATCAGCTGTGAAATTTGGAGCTGGCTCCTCCTTTATGCTTCTGCTGTGRGTTGGAATGCAYRGGAGCTGGGTTCCAGGTCTGAGTCTGATTTRTGCTGCCAAACCTGCTCATAAAATGYATTTTCTGAAACYAAATTTCACTTTTYCCMAAGCAGGCAAGTTTCCCAGTCCCAAGGACTGCAGAGAYGTGAACCACCTGATTTTATATTTTCATTTACAGCCAATACCTGAAGAAARTMAATAATACAGGCTCAGTAATTAACATGATGTGGGTACTCGGCCTCACAGGAAGCAAAGATGAGCACAGATAAACCAGGTGTGTGCCTGCTTTTCATTGCTTGTGGAAGAAGAGCTTGTTCCATTAGAATTTAGAATGAAAGAAGACCCCAAGGTGTTGCTTTCTTCCAAAGAGGGAATGACTTTTCTGCTCTTGCTGTAGTGGGAACAGGTGGCACAGGGGAGAAGAAACAGGAGTTTTAGAAGGCCACTTGGCAATGGTGAGTGTTTAATTTTAGTAGTGAGTGAGAGCTGATTTGGAAACCTTGTCTTGTGATCAGGGGCTGCAGGAAAAACTCTGTGACCTTGAAGGATGCAGAGGAGAGGTCTGAAGGCAAGGAGTCACCCAAAGGTAGCTGACAGGTAGGATTCACATCACTTGCTCTTCTTGTCCTTCAGCCCCATTGGATGGGTTCAATTAACAAAGCAAGGTGTGATTATTAAATATTGCAGCAAGACTGGACTCAAACAGAGAACTGGTATTTGTCTCACAAGGTGTCAGTCCCCCAGCCTGTCTGGGAGTCCTCAGGATGCTCATGGGGACTCAYGAGGAACTTCCTTGCAGGGTAGCAAAATGAATGGGAGTAAATTAAAAGYCAAACCTGTCACTTTTTTGTGAAGCTAATGAAATGTAAGTGATYGCAACAACCAGGGCTTAGTTTTGTGTGCAGCAAGATCGTTTTCTTCCCATGAATAAATTAGCATATCTGAATAATAACCAAGTGGAACAACCTTTCAGGCATTTATCAGACCTCTTTCATTCTGTGCCTAAAAGGGTTTTGTGTGTGGCATAAGCAATGGGCTGCCTGGGGTCTGCCACAGACTGAGGTGCCACAGGAAATTAAATCAGCACCCCAGTGACCACAGGGGCAGGACATCTATAGGTGCAACTTTCCTCTTTGGCTCCAATGGGAAGACCACCTTGGACAACCTAACATCTGCTAGGAAATAATTTGCCCAACATAGTAATAAAAGGCTTTGGCAAGAGGGAGTTCAGCAACACAAGATCTCACACTCTGGAGTGTGTTTATGATACAGGCCCCCAAATATTAATGGAAGAATTCAGCTGCTGCTGGGTGGGCAGATGACTTTGATGGCTCACAGTCCAGCCAGAGACACTAAAACCAAGTTCTCATCAGTCTCTGCTTCTCTTTCCATAAATCCAGCTGACTTCTCAAACCACTAAATGGAAATGGAACCACTAAAGCTGATCTATAAAATTACAGCTCCCAAAGCAGAGATACTGTGTGGGAAAGTGAGGGTTTTGGAAATAAAGATGCTTTGGCTCGTGACCTGAGGGTCTGTAGGGGCTCTACAGTCACTTGAATTTTAGAGGACTGTAATAGGATTTGAACTGCAAATATAGTTGTTCCCAAATTTTCCCTTTTTTTTATCTGCCTGCACAATCTGTGGTTTTACAAACAAAAAGCCCTGACCAAAACCTGTGGAGACAGTAGAAAGCATTAAACCTTCCCATCCTTCCTCTCCCCATCATAGATGTTACAGAAAAAGAAACAAATGTGCTGACAAAGCATCCCAGCTTCACTTTCCAGGCTGAAAAGTCTTTCCTGTCCAAAACTCCAACAACTATTTTTACAGCAAATGTGTAGACTCCACACTGCAGATCTGGGGTGGGCATGTCCTTCAAGGACACACCTATATTGTTAGATGTTGATGATATATGTTGACCCAGGATCACAAGCACAGCACTGGTTAAGGCAGATATTCAACTCTCTCAAGGTTGTACCATGAGGGAAAATCAGAATGCCTGGCTTTGAACCCATCCTCCATGTTGTCACATTTTAAATACCCAGCCCATACCAAGTGCTCCTAACAAATAGCTATGGCRGCTCCTTGTGCCAAGAACAGGAAGATTTGGCCATGGTACATCAAAATCCAGTTTCCAGAGCCTTGAACAAATCCACTTTATGTCAGAAATGCTGATGGAATATCTGTGTGAGCTGCATATCATCAGCATTCAGTCAAAGCAGAGCTTGGGGCATGCCAATCATTTCTAAATAAAGATAACGAAGGGGAAGAAATGCACTAACTGAGCAGAACAAATCCTCCTAAAGGGTTGCTCTTATTAACATTCTTTTCTAAATATACTGAATTTTCTGTACTGTATTCACCACAGTTGTGTTCCACACACTAAAACAGCCTTTGAGGCTGCTGTACTGGAGCACTTTTGCACAAGCTGTGTGCATCCATCTGAATGGTGGGTACCAGCCCCAGAGAGCTGTCGAGCTCTCTTGGGTGAAACTATTCACACACCAAGAGCCAARAGCATAATGATAGTGTCAAGAGGCTTTTGAAAAGTGTTCTGTTAAGTGCTTTGGTGAGGTTTTATTGCTGCGGATAATTAAAAGTTCATCACAAGCACTAAATGCAGCCAATGTTTATTTTCTGTGCAGTCATATTGACAGGTCAGTGCTTTGTCAGTATATTAGAACTGTGTGCTGGTTTCTGGAGAGGATTAACTATTGCTTATCTGTCAGGAAAAAGAAATCTCACTAACAAATAAGTAAACAAACAAATCCTTATCTCTTATGTATCAGTCTTTGCATTTGGCTCTTCTCCTAATATTTTCCTAAAATCTGGCATTTAAGTAGCAGTGCAAAGCTAAACAGAGTGTGCCAAACCTATCTGGATTTCCTTGTGCCTGGAATATGTCCCTTGGCCCAGCAGGGGCTTGCAGCTGTGACCACTTCATGGGTGCAAGATGCCTCGATCCAGGATGAAGAGTGGAGAGGCAGGGCTGCCAAACAAGGCTGCAGGACCAGCTGTAGCCACTTAGGCTGGAGGTAGAAAAGTAGGTGAAGGATGCCTCTGACAGGTGATGTCCCAGGGTAGCTGATTGCTCTGGTTTGAGGACACACAAAGACCCTCAATGGATGAGAACTTTGGAGAATGACGAAGGACTAAAGGAAAAGGAATCCACTGGAAGAAGGTGATGACAGTACAACTAYAGTGTTTGACCATCCCACCTAGAAGTGTAGATATCCAACAGGTTTCTGGTCCGTATTTGTTACATACTTATATACATACTTATCTCACAGTATTTCCTAATCTCCAGTGATTCTCAATTTTGCCCACAAGTGAAAACCAAATTTCTGTATGWGCCTGTCTTAAAAGACATTTAGGAAAGAAGTCTTACAGCACCTGTTGATATCCCCTACAGGTCTGYTGTGTTTTCAGTATCTGACTGGTGAGGGGAAATGCAGGCTGCACATGGACATGGAAATTGGAGGTGATTTCCCTCCCCTCTGTCTGTCTCCACTCCAACTCCTGAGGCAGCAGTTGCCTGCAGTGCAYTTGCAGCTTTCCAGTTGTTCCCTGCTTGGAGAAGAGCTCCAGCCATCCCTGCAGCAAAAGGAGGAGGCACTGCTGGGAGCTGTGTTCTCTTGTGCTGGTGGGTCAAGCASAGCCCTTTGGAGGAGCTGCCATTTGAGAAAAGCTCTGGGCTGTGATGGGCAGGTCACTGCAGAAAAGTGTGTTGGAATGAGCCAGTCAATGAACTGTCAGCATCATCAGAGACCTCTGCCAGGGCCAGTCTCCAGTCAGGGGSAGAGAAGGGACATCCATAAATCTTTCTGGCTTGTTCCTAATGAAGGCAGCCTCTGTTGCTGACGTAGAACCCTGGAGCCACAGCAGAGGCATCCAGGAAGCAGACACAGAGTTTCTGCTAATCAGRGTAGCTCTGATTAGTCTTCAGAGCTGCTTATAGAAGTGCTTAAAAGACAGGCTGTCTGGAAGAATATTAATTACCCTTTCTCCATTGAAAATACATGGAAATGTGTTTGTTTGCTATTGAGACAGAGATTAATTAGAAAATGGAAAGAAGAGGTGGCTGTCATATACCAAATGTCTGGGAGGCTGGAASCAGATCTTGGGCTGAGCTCTTCCCCAGTCACAAATAACTGATAAAAAAAGTATAAATTAGTCTGGAAGGAGACAGTGCTCTGCACTTTGGAGCTGATGGCAAGCAGGCTATTCAGCCAAGATGATAAAAATCCCTTTGGAGCTGGCAGCTGGCACGCAGAGCAATGAGGAGCTCTGCCTGGCAACCAAAAACATTTCTGTGACTAATATATGAAGAAAGCAAATTCTTACATCACATTGTCAAGGGCTTTCTTTCTTCCAAATATACAAGTCATTTTAACATAGTCATTAGTCACTATGAGACCCATCTGCTGGCCCAGTGCAGTTTGCAGACTGGGAGCAAGGCACAGAATATTCTGCAAAAATCAGGACAGGGCAGGGCACAGTCCAGTGCTTCACACAGTCCAMGGCAGCAAGAACAAACAAGCAGAGTAAGGACAGATGAACACAACAGCTGCCATCAGCATCAGGTTCTCTGACCTGACACAATGGAAAAAATTCATATTTCTTGCCTTTTGGCTGTAACAACATAATCCAGTCATTAATGTTTATCTCTCATCTCTTGCACCAGAATAGTTTTATTTGCTCTCACTGGAGCTTTTAAATGGCATTTCCAAAATTCATATTATGAAACCTATTAGGAGAAACAACATTTTCTGTTTCATACAAGTTCAGATGCAAAATAGCACAAAATTCCTCTGAGGAATGTCACACGTGGTGTGTGAGCAGAGACTGCACCAAACAATAGCCTGGTGCAGAGGGRTATGAGATGAAAAGGGACTCAAGGATGATCAGCACCTTTTCACATCACTGCCTTGCTACATTCAACTGGGGCAGATTTAACCACGTAATTGTGTTTTAATTTCTTGGTCAAAATAAGAACTTCTAAAGGGAAATAGAACAGAAAAACTCACCAGCTGCAGTCCTTTGCCACATATCTAGTTGTAATATACTCCCATATCTGGATGATTTAGTTATATTTAATATATACTAAGAAGATGAAATTTAGAAGAAAAATGGAGTTGTGATCTGTTGGATGGAGTGGGGATGGGATGTTTTCAGCTTCCCTTTAGCCATCTGCCTCTGTCATCAGTGGAATGGGGAAGAGGCACTTTTAGAGCAAGTAGTCCCATCCAAAATAAGCCTCTAAAATGTTTTTCAAAAGTGAGATGTCTTGTCTGTGGAAATTTCACTGCTATCCATTTTGCAGCCTAGTGCAATTACCTGTGTTGCAGACCAGAGGGGAACACAGAGGCTCCTGGCACATCCTTGGCAGGCCAGGTACAAACAGTACCAAACAAGCTTCCCTTAAAAGTGGCTTCTGAGAATTATCAAGGTGCCTGCTTTTCTATTCCTGCACCCTGGGCTAGGCAGAATTATCAGCACTTACAGGATCTCTTTGTCTTGCCTTGTGATATTTTGAAATGTGTGCAAAGGGTTACTCACACTTTGTGTGAGGGGTGCATGGAGTAAAACATTTCCATGAAGGTCATCTTTACAACAGATCTAACTGTGGGTGACACTGGAGGAGATTTGAATGGCTGTTTCAAATTCATAACTACTCATCTGAAGGCCAAGTGGAGTCACTGAGTTATCAAGCCTTACCTTGTGCATGACACAAGTGGCAGCCTTTTATGTATTTGTAAATAGGATGAAGATTTTGAAACTGGCAACTGTGTAGGGTTTTATTCCTTGTTTACTTTAGTACTTCATGGTTTGTTCTGTTCTGCAGCCCTTCTCTTTTCCATTGCTCTTTGCCTTTGCTTTTCAAGCAGCAGGATTTTCCCTGTTCCCTACAAAGATCATTCATTACCACAATGCCCATGGATGAGTCTTCCTCTTCCTGATCCCYCTCCTCCAGAGACCACCAGCACTTTCAAATTGCAGCTGGAAAATGTTCTTTCAACCTCTGCTGCTACATCCCTGTCATCAGTACTTAGCTCATTTATGAGTGTGTGAGATGTTTTTGTAGAGCACAGCATTTTTACTGAGAGGAGCAGTACAAATTCTACATGACACCAGATGAGACAATTTAACCTTAGAGTTCTTTTAATAATACCTTTTATCTAAAAATAATCATGCCATTATAAGGTTTTTGAAAAACARTTAACAGAATTAATTACAAAATTATGCAAAGACTGTATCATACATTTTTCTTTGTGTAAAGATTTTGACCTTAATATTTAATCATTCATCTGTAATAACAAATACTTGACTGAGAAATTAATTCCTGCATAGCACTGAAGAATTTACTCTTAAATTCAGTTTTAGGTGCATAACAACACTTTCAATAATAATAATGCCTATAAAGCTGCAGCAGTAATGAGGTACATCATTAATATACATCATTATGAATGAAACATACATGATATACACATACGAATGATATACATATGAATGATAATGTACATCAAGGATGGGTCTGAAGGAGCATTGAAAGAAGACATTTTAATATTCTGACAAGAAGACAATTTAATATTCTGACAAGAAGACAATTTAATATCCAGTTTCTGATGTGAATAGTTACTTTTCTTTTTATAAGGAATGAGAGGTATTTCAGGTAAATTAATTCTTTTTGCCTGACTTATTTTTCAGTTTATTTTGGAAGTTTTCTTATTTAATTGATTAGAATGAGAGCCATGATCTACCCTCTTCCTATAACTATCCTTTCACTAATTGCACCTGGCAGTGTGTAGATAAAGAGAACCAGGAAGATAACAAGAATAAGCAGAATTATGCCAATGATGATGTACTTCTTGTAATTCCTCCAGATCAGGTGATACAAACACTTGAAAGGGTTTACAAACCAAGAGAAGGATGTGTCTGGTCGGCTAAAGGGAAAGAAAAAGAAAATCTTTTGTTAAGGCAGATCCATCTCTTTCCAAACTT
This sequence comes from Alauda arvensis, assembly GCA_902810485.1. Taxonomy (NCBI): domain Eukaryota; kingdom Metazoa; phylum Chordata; class Aves; order Passeriformes; family Alaudidae; genus Alauda; species Alauda arvensis. Next base: position 3,515,200 of record CADDXX010000007.1, on the reverse strand, counting down.
ATCCCACAGCAAAATATATGTTTGAGACTAAAAAGGATCTTTAACTCCTTGGAACCCACTACAGGGATTAGAGGGAATGTCCACAAACTTCACGAGCTGGGTCAGTTTTCTTCCACTCATTCTCGAACCAAGCTCCACATACAACTTGTAACGAAATTCCAGCCCACACATCATAAATACTTCAATTTATGTCCTGATATGGGGTTTAAAATTGAAAACAAGATCATGATAARCCCTAAAGAAGAAATGCAGGCATCATGAACTTGAGTACAAAAGCTTTCTWGTAATTTCAAGGAATTTAGCATCACAAAAGTGGTAATGAGCCACTACAAAAAAAATCTGATTACACAGTAATAGTCATGGTGGCATAATAAACAGAGCCAGCTCAGGTTGGGCATGTGGCCCAAAATGATGTATTTTCAGAAGGAAATTCAAAACAGGCCTCATGAAAACAGGAAATGATGAAATGAAACCCAGATGGTTTGCCTGTGTGCATCAAGAAGAGCCACCTTCTTCCAGCAGAGGATATCTGCATCCCACAATCCAAGTTTTTTCCAAATGTTGCCCCATGTTGTGTTCTCCTCCATACACAGAATGTATGTATTCTGTATCCACATACAGAATTTTCTTCACACTGTACAACAAAGCTGACTGCATACAGAGAGGAAAACCGTGTTCTGATTAGGTAAAATGTTGGCCTGGTCTCTCCTCTGTCATGTCACCTGGACTGGGAGGGCACTGAGATGCTGCTCCAAGAGCCCTGCCCAAGGCAGCATCTGCCAGCTTTTCCAATGGGGTGGCCTGATGGATGCAGTGGTGTTGGGCAACATCAGCACCTGCAAAACTGGGGCAAGTTGTCTTTTTTATCCAATGTCACTGCAATTGTGCAGGTGGTGCAGCAATAAGGAGAATGAAATTAAATGARGGTCACAAAAAGCTGTGGCCATGTCTCACTCCAGAAAGATGTTCCAGCAATTTAGGCAACCCCTGAGTTATCTCGTGAACTCAGTGTTCAGCCAGTGGAAGTGTCAATGTGAAAGGCTAACTGAATACCTTTCAGTTAAAGACTGGGCTTTTTATTGAGGTGGAAATAATTCAGAAATAAATCATTAAATTAGCCCTCCAGGTTAAAAGAAATTATAAAAAAATTGGACACCCTGAAGATTAAAACTACTTGAATTACAAGACCCTTAGTCTGTAKGTACCAACTGCATGAGGACTTTTCATAACCTTTAAATGCTGGGGGGAAAAAAAAGGCCAGACTTTTGCTTATTTAATTTGTTTCCTTTGCAACGTAGGCAATAGAAGTCATTATCAGTTATAGCAGTGTATTTATTACAATAGACTGCATCCGGAAAGGCATCATGTTTGATCAGCAGAATTGAAGAGATGAATAACCTCATAGTGCTTTAGCCAGCAGGAAATTACACTCATTGAACCTTATTCTTTGTTTGCATGTTTCTCTCTCTAGTTCACAGACATTTAATCTTTGTCCATCTTTGCTCTCAAGAGTCTGCTACTGTCTATTGCTCCAAGAAAATAAGTTCTGGTTTTGAAATTATTTTGTTTCTTAATTAAAAAGAACAATTTCATAAAACAATCTGAAAATTTCTYTGCTTCTCTGGGTGTTCCTACATGATGAGCAACAACAAAAAAAAAAAAAAAAGAGTGACTCTACAGTACTGGGTTAGAGATCTGGAGGTCCTGAGAAAAGAGGTCCTTGGGATCCCGTCCTGCCTGAAGAGAACTCGTTTGAAGGGTAAAATCAATTACTTTGTATCTCCCAATTGATTGTGACTACTCTGCAGGTGTGAACCACATATTGCATCGCCTGGGGGCACTGAGCTGCTAAACTTTAGTATCTTTAAACCTTAATGAAACTGAGGCATGCTGTGTCTTCAACAGTTAGTTTATTTTCTTCCCAGAGAGCAGTGTTCAGCAAAAATAATTTTTACTACTCATGTGCTGATACTGCCTTAGTAACCTCAGGATTTATTCTGCCCAACTTTAAAGCTTAGGTGCTCAGTCTGGTCCTTCATGGGCTGTCTGCATGGGGAGAGGAAGGACCTTCAGGGGGCCAACTCCTCTCTTTTTCCAGCTCATATCTCAGGATATGTGTGCCAGGTAAATGGGATAACTCTCCCACCTGTACCATGAGCAGCTACAAAAGGAGCCTGAATGTTTTGCTTCTAAGACGGGTAGTGTCAAATGACACTACCCCCACCCTACTTTTGATTTAATTGAGGCATACCTCTCAATTGAGAGTAGAATTATATTGAGCCACATGTTGGCTATACCTTCATAAAAACCACTGATTACTCAGTGCAAAATCTGGAGGAAGACTCTGGTTTTGTGGTTTCTGGGTCAAAACACCTCCAGGCTGTGCAGCAAAGAGGCCACCAGGCTGGTGACAAGTTTTTGGCCCAGCAGCACATTTTCAGATAAAATGACCTTGAGCTGAAACCACAGGGAGCCCCGGGCAGCCATGGGTGTATGGGCTGAGTCTCAAAAATGGAGAGGAAAATGAGGCAGTGCCTTGTGCATCCTTTTGACAACCTTCTGGMCATGTAATCCTTCTATTACACTTGACACTCCCTATTAAAACTCCCTAGGCTGAGTGCTTTCCACCACATGTATTTCAGAGCTATCCCAGTCCTCTCTCCTCTCAAAGAGGTGCTTCAGTTTCCATTACTGGGAATCTTTCAAGAAGACACCTGTCAGGCAAAGCTCATCCTGCCTTTGGGGAAAGGTATTGGGTGAAGTGATTGATTAAAGTCTTTCCAAGGCTAGTTTTAAAAAAGTGCTCTGAGACCTCTGGTCTGATAATTCCTTTATGCGGCTTCTTCCTTTCTCATGTTTATCCTGAGATCTATCTCAAACCAGCAAAATGAAACAGAATGTGTAATGATTACCATYATGACTAGCAATTGAATTTTAGAAGCTTTGGTAGCAGGAAATATAACATCAATTTCTCTCACTCTTTCTTTTTTTTTAATCCAGCTCATAAAAAAACTGCTCAAGTGTTTCAGTAGAACAAAGCACTTGAGCCAAAATAGATTAAAAGTACTTTTTTTCTGAATGCAAAAAACTCAGCTGGTACTTTTTAATGTGACAAATACTGAAAGATAAACTGCTTCTTCTAGATAATTTTCTTTTGTTAAAACACTTAAAATGTCATCATTAAAAAGTCTTATGATGAAAAATAAACATCTTCATTCTCTGAGTATGAAGTACAATAAAATTAGAGATGGAAGTCACATCGTTCACGTGTCCAAAGAAGGGCAATGCCACTGGTGMAAGGTCTGGAGCACAGTCTTATGAGAAGCAGCTGAGAGAACTAGAGTTGTTCCTCCTGGATAAAAGAAGGCTTCAGAGGAGACCTTACTGCTCTKTACAACCACCTGAAGGATGCTGTAGGCAGGTGGGAATTGGTCTTTTCTCCCAAGTAACAAATGACAAGATGAGAGGAAATAACCTCAAGCTGCTTCAAGGAGAGTTTAGACTGTGTATTGGTGAAAAATCTACTGACCAAAGGGGCTGTCAAGCATTGGAACAGGCTTCCCAGGGAAGTAGTGGAATTACCATTCCTGGAGGTGTTAAAAGATGTTTAAAAGATGACATGCTTAGAAACATGAGTTAACGATGGACTTGGAAGTGCTGGATTAATGGCTCAATTATTTTAAAGATAATTTCCAACCTAAATGATTCCATTATTAATATAATAAATATAATGCATCTGATCTTTTTAGGTGAYCAAAYTGATCTGTTGACTGTMTGTGTAAGCTATGATGATTTAAGAWGTTATCTCGTGCCAGGTCAGCYATGGAGTGAGCTCATGTGTGAATTCCAGCTGAGGACAAATGCTCAGCAATGCAGTTTATTTGGGCTTCCAAAGGAAGACATTCCAGCAAACCTGGAAGGTGCTGCCAGCAGCAGTGTCAGCCACCAGGCCATGCACAAGCTGGACAAATTACTTGCTGAAGGTTGCAGCAGGAAAAGGAAGAAAATCCTGGAGACCAGGGAGGAGGTGTCCTGCAAGGAGGKGAGGATGTTGCCCTTCCCCATCTCCTGCTGAGTGCCCCTTCCCCAGCTTGTTTAATGAGTGTGCTCCTACTCACTTGGGTTTTTCCAAGGGCTCAGGCTCCTTTCGAGCTTTGCCTACTGGATTCTTCTCAGCTTCTTCTGCTGTGACCAAGTGAAACTCAGCTTCCACCTTGCCCTGGATCAGAGAGAGAACACATAAGCATCCAGTMCTGGGTTATTATCACTAATTCACAGCAGGAATTGGAGAAATGAGGGAACTAATTGAGGACAAAAGAAATTGATTAAGGAAAATAAGATAGTCTTTGCAGTTGAAGAGAAAGCATCAAGGAAAACCCAGGCACAAATTGCTGACTTATGCTCAAGGACTGTAGGAAAGAGAGGTCAGACTCTTCCAGAATCTTCTACTTTCTTCCAGACTCTTCTACTTTCTTCCAGACCCATAAATACATTTTCTGCTTCTTAAATTATAATGGAATTCATCTGAGAAGACATGTCTTCTATCTATCACACATCCTGACAGAGCTGAATGTCTGAGCTGGAAGCTGTGTTGCTGATGTGGACCAGATGTAATCCATCAGCAGGGGGAAATTCAGCCAGTCACAACTGCTGGAGCCATKGAGCTGTGGGGTCACAGCTCAAAAAGGAAGATGGGWTTTAAAGATTCCAGTTACAATTCAGAGTGGATAAATCAAATCAGCTTTATAGCATCTGTGAGGGATGACAAACAGACAAATGACTTTACATATATTTGCCATTTCCCTACCCTGTACCTCTGTGGATGGTATTAAACTGAAGTGCTGATCTGTGCCCACTGGCTGGGATTCAGCACAGAACAGAGCTGAAAGAAGGATGCCAATAAAAATCATAAATGTGGAAGCAAGGGAGACATCAACATGGACTAGGAGACAGGGAATCAATTGTACTAGAGTTGAGAATAGGGAAGTAAATCTGGGATTAGGAAGTGGAATCTATTCACTAAATCCATGGAAAGTACACAGTCAGCTTCAAGCTGAATAAGACAATGAACTTGAAGATGGCACTTTTCATTAAAACATTTTTTCTGCTGGAATAGACATAAATGTGAAGGAATGGGAAGCTTTAGGAACACTCTTGGAGAATCAATTTAGGTCTAGAGACAGGGGAAGAAACCCCTAAAAAAGGACCAAAGGAGCTGAATTTTTAGAGGGCTATACTATTGGAAAGGAGTAGCTGGTAGCTCTTGGTCTGTGTCTCCCTAGAGAACTTAATGCACCTGAAAAGGCACTTTAGTGCTCAGTTACCTGGGTTCTTCTGAACCAAATATATGGAGAACCACTAAAGCATTTGGAGGAACCTTACAGACAGCCAGTGGTGGTTGTCCAAAATCCAAAATTAGCATRCTAATCCCAGAGAAAAGCTGTTCATCTGTAGTGAGCTGCTTACTGTGAGCTCCCCAGCCTTGATGAAAGGCCACCAGCCTCTGACRCGCTTCTGCTGAAATATGGAGATCTTGTTTTCTTCACTTGCTGCCACCACTGTGCCCAGGTCACAGCTCTTGGCTGTCTTTGCTGCTCGAGGGAACCCATTCAGGTCCAATTCAAGAGTGCCTGGAGAAAGAAATAATGTGACAACACTCAGGGACCAGACAGACACAAAGACATTCAAACAGCAGCTTCCAGATGAGATCCATGGAGGAATTTAGCAGCTGAGGATCTCTCTGTACTGTCACTCATTCATTTGTATTGCCCTGGCCTTCTTATCTGATTCCTAATTATTGATCTTACAAGAAATGTGAAAGTTTATAATGTGGTGCTTCAGAAAGGAAAAGGCAAAAGTTCAGACACCACTTTGTGCACACCTCTGCAAAACATYAGGTCTGGTGAGAGCTCAGATGAAGTTCAGGCAGATTCACTGCACACTTACCCAAGAAATCATCTGAAGAGAGTCTTTCAAAATCCCACACCTGAAGCACCAGCTCAGCAGGTATTTTGCGTTCTGTCTTTTCTAAGGAAAATATGTTTTCTCTTTTAGTGACCACCACTTGTTTCTCTGCTGGGAGATAGTGGAACGGGAACACAAAGCGCCAGTTGAAGTTGCCCTCTCCYGTCAAGGAATTGTAATGTACATCTGTCTCCTGTTTGTCCTCTTCCAGGCCCTTTATCCACCTACAGCAAGCACACAGTGGAAAGCATCGCTGTCACCAGGGGACCATGRATTTTAATTGTTATTTGGTTACAGGCCTGATCATTTACTAAWTCCACTCTAACCAGTAAGAGGCAACAYAGTGCTGGGGACTGTGACAGGCAACAACAGCCCTGGCTTGGGGATCCTGGGACACAAGTTGCTGTAATGGCCAGTGGTGATCAATAGCTGAGAATGACAACATTGTTTTTATGTCAATCAGACCCCAAAGTACCCCTTGGCCAGTACCAGTTTGCTGTTGGCCAGGAGACCTCTCTTCTTTGGGACAGGCAGTGGTGACAGCATCAGTTGTTTACCCAGCACTAATCACCCTGTATTGATGTTTTGCCACACTCATAAATTCTGTGTCACTGTCTCAAGACTGGTATCAGTGCTCAGTATTAGAGCCTAAATTTTTTGCAGTTGCTGATTGCTGGTATAAAATTGGTGTTAGTAGGGCTGAAGAAGTCTCTCTTGCTTTTTTTTKTTTTGTGATTTCCTCATGGTTTCTGCTACAATGTGCACAATATACAGATGTGCTCTGGTACAAAGGACAACGCTTTCTTAAACAGAATTTTCTCATCTGAACAGAGGTAATGACCCAGCTAGGTATGTTTTAGTTCTGTAGATGATTTATCACACCTTGAATCAAGATTAGTGTKTTTGTGCTGTATCCAAAGAGCAGCTTTTCCCCTGCAACCCCAATATTTCAAAAAGGAATTGTGAAAAATGGTAACAATATGAAACACAACACTGTCCCAAGTGCAAATCCATGCCCAGTGACAGACACAGTGCCACATGCACTGTTTGAACATAATGTGATTTGTGTCMTCATCATTAAGGCACAGAAGCAAAAAGTTTCCCATTCCTGGCTTCTCTGTCACATCACTCTGGCACTATGGTCATGTTCTCATCACACAGCTCAGCACAAAGGCTGGYTCCCTATTTAATTCCTCAAATTCGTGTTCTCAGAGCTCCCCTGCTGCTGCTCTGAACACTCAATTCATATTGGCAYATTAAACTTACTCTCTGGGAGTGGAAAAATGGCAAGATATCTAAGACTAGTCTGGCACCTGAGATTTTCAGTATTTTGTACTACCACTTATGCCCATCATTTCCTCCCAGTCCTTCCTTGCTACTCTTTTCTCTGATTATGTCAAACCTCTCTGCATCTGTGTAGGCTTTTACAGTTCAAGTTCTGTAAGTGTTTGATCTCCCTGTGCCAAACTGTGAGCTTGGTGTTTGTTGTGTGCCATCTCTGCCTGAGTAGGAACATTAGTGTCATTTTAGTTACTTGATTTTTCAGAGGAAGTAAAACGGGAAAAAAGGGAGCAGTATTCAATATGGGTGAGCAATTTTGGCAGGCATTTAGAGCAAAGTGCCAAGGTCATTGAATAGCTCATCAAATATTCTCACAACATGCTTTTTTTGCTCTGATTTTTGAATGAAAYATTGCAATTTATTTTGAAARCAAGTGTGAAGAACTTACCCTTTTACATAGATATCACTTGATTTTTGCCCTGTAAAGATATTTTCRTCTTCTAGAATGACATCCTCTGTATTCCAGATTATTACCCTCAGTTCATATCTGAAAAAGAAAAAAGCTCTGGTCAGGCACCAATGCTAACTTCTATCAAATCATGCTTTTATGAAGTGAGAAATATTGTATCTGTGCAGAATTCTCAGGTATCTTCTGTTTACAAGAGTCTACTGATAGAGTGGGGATGTTGGCTCCCCTCAGCTCATGGAGTATAATGGACAACAACAGGGTCACTACCAGCTTGAAAATTCCTTGCTTTATATATACCTTCTTCATTTTCACCTCACAAAAGTACTGCAGTGGAACAAGGCAAAGTTGATTTGAAAAACTTCATCAGGACAGTTTCCAAAACAATGATCGGCTTGCTAATAAAGAATAGAGCTCCCTGAGAGGTGCTTTTTAGAAGAAATTCTTTAAAACATTGCATTCTGTGCATTCTAGGGCATTAAAAGGGGAGAGGACTGCTTGGAGAGATTTGTTTTTAAGCAAGTACAATCATCTTTAGAAACAACAGTAAATGAAATTAAAGTTTCTCCATCCTTTCCATTCCCTATATGCAAACATTTATGGTGGTCATCCAAAGCTCTCAAAATTGAGCTGAAATACAGATATTGCAGGTGACGTTAATTTAATACTGAAAAAAATTAGATATTCCTTGAGTCATTGTATGAACTGCAAAATAAAAAAGACAAACAAACAATGTTTGATAACACCAACTTTTGTTTGACATACTATTTCCCTGATATGACGTGTTTTGTCTTGGAAATAGTCTCAATCTCAGGGTGTGGAACAATTTGCTTCAGAAGTTACCAGAGACTCTACATGATGGTGCTCTTTAGGACGTCCATGAAGACCAAGCCTCTGCCATTGCCAAAGAAACTTGAATCTACAATGCCCCACCTGAGCCTTGTTCAGTCAAAGATCACCAATAAGAGATGTTTTCACAAAGTGTTTGAAGCTTTATAGAGGCTGGAGCTTGTTTTGCTGCAGCAAATGTGCATTWGTCAGCAAGATGTGTAACTTGTGYCTAMATGTACTGGGKTTTTTTYCTCATAATTAATGTTTGACARTATTTTCCCCTGCTATRGTAGACTACAAAAATGGCAGCAACAATTTGGTTTTATGGGCTTGATTAATTGAAAATCTTTTTGGATTGGAAAATGCTTGCTGTTACAGAAAATGCTTACAGTTTTATAGAAAGTTCTGGTCTGAAATAAGTAATTGCTACATGAATTCTTTGTTTGTTTGTCAAATCAAATAATATAGGAATAGTATCCGATGATATTTTGGACATGAAATTCTCAGGAAAGGCCTTGCTAAAATACAGGATGGGCTGAGAGTTCTGTTTCTCATTTTTGTGTTTTCTTTACAATATTCAGTTAGCTTGAACAACTATGTGCAGTATTGCATTTAAAGCAGCATAAGGAAATGGGAGAAGGCTATTCCAAACAGACCTCTTCTATCTGTTGCTGCTYTATGTGTTTCTTGATCTCAGCCTTGAACAAATTGCTGGAAATCCAATACATGCAATGTTATTGCAGCAGATTAAAGAGCTCARCCAAGGCTGAGTAAGTTATCTCAGTGAAAATACTAGTGAAACCAGAATTAATTCTGCAGCTCAACAAGTAGATTGAGATCTCAACATCAGAATTACTTGCCTCTAGCCTCCTGCAATCTCTTTATTATAAAGAGATAGAAGATAAAAAAGTGATATCTTTGTAAGAGGTGTGTGAGAGCTCTTGCTGAAAAACCACCAACAGTTCTTTGAGTTGTGTAATGGAGGAAACCAAAATGGATGCTCCTCTTTGACTTGAAGACATGTGAACCTAAGAAAACTTTCCTCAGGACTGGAGAGGCTTGAACTACTAATAGTTCATTTTCCATTTATTTCCAGAGACTTAAGCAAGACTCAGTCTTTGAAGAGTTATGGCCACTGTGGTGGCAGGAAAGMACAGAGCATTACCCTTTGGGTTTTCTTGGTGAGATGTCCACAGGGGGTCCTGGCAGAGGCATATCATTAGGAAACATGTCAACCCACATCTGTACACGACCCTTGAAAACAAAGAGATAAACATCCCTGTAACCCTATTTTACAGAKGCTTTAAAAGGCTTTAAATGTAGTTCTGACATCCAAAATCACCCCTTCCTCTATAAGCACCAACCAATCAATATGCTGTAACTATGATTTAATCTAGGAACTTTCTATACAGTATCTTTTTCATGCATATATTCTTTCAATCTTTCAGGTATTTGGTGAAGTTGAAATATAGCTCAAACACTGTCAGCTTCAAGGTAAAATCCATGGAAATATAGCATGTGATGAACAGAAAAAAAAGAGAACCAAGGTTTAGATACAAGCAGAGGTTTTGTTAACTTAATAAAGCATGTAAGAGAATGAAAATTTGCAGTTACACCTTGTGTGATTACTGTGTAATTGGTCAGGTAGCTGTGTACACACACTGGGGACAATTTCCAGATTGACACTGCACAAAGTCTCATGTTTGGTGCAACACTGTGGTGCTGACTCTGTAGGTTTGCAGTCASAAATAGAAATCACAATAACTGGAGAAAATGAAAACTCCTCCTGGGTCTACCATCAGCACCAMCAGCACCTCTGAGCTGCTCTACCTGTTCCATGCCTGGCTTATCCTTATGGTAGAGAGGCCGAGTCTCAATGTGCTCTGGGACCAGTTTGTAGCCAGCTCCAGGGATTTCTTCCCAAGCWCGTAAAACCTTTAAGGAGAGGTGTTCATAGGATTCAACTGGCTCCTCTATRGGAAAGAATAAAACAAAAAGAACAGTGAGAGCTGAATTATAATACTGAACCCCTTGGWAATATGTTTCATTAGTTATTAGAGGTAGTCATCAAAAATTTGCTTCAGTTAAGAGGAAGGTTTTATGCATTTCACCTAAATTAGGAACAGCCTTGAAATGCTTCTAATTTGCATAAATAAGGGGATCCACTGGGTTGATTAGAAGATTAGTACTCAGGCAGCAGTTTTCCTGTAAAATACAGCAAATCATCCCACTACTACAGCAGCAGTTTTTAACAGGAAGATGGAGGCAACGTCAGCTATTCTTTTGGCAGAAAATTGCAAATTTTTAGAGCCTGTGAAAGACAAGGAGACTTGGATTTGACAAGCTGGCAGTAAATAGGCACTAGGAGTTAACTATGCCTCCTTTAACTTTGTGATGGCAGCAGCAAAGACTGCCTTAGAGAATTGAATCACACCTTAGAGGGAGAGACTTGAAGTCCATGGGCAAGAACATTTCACCTCCTGACCCTCTCRCCTTGGCCACTGGAAGGGATACCCAGAGAATGCCAGAGAATGGCACCTCAGGGAAGGACCAGTGCTAATATTGAAAGCAGCWTGGATGTTAGAAAGCAGAGAAAGCCCTTTGAGCCCTTGAGCTTCTCTTTCCTCCCTTTTTGTGTAGGCTCTGCAAAAAAGGAGCCCAGACTTTTACAAGTGATATCTTCTAGATTAGAAGTCCCTAAGTGTKAAGAAGGTTAAGATTTATTTGTGTCAACAAATTATCACTTTTCCTACACACTATGCTGTGTCTGAATTACTGATCATTGGCAAAAGACTCATTTGGAATTTTAGCAGTAGATATTTTAACCCTCCCTAACAGCTCAGAGAAGGAGGAAGGATGATCCTGGGGTTATGAAGCTTGGCTCCCTCTTGTACACCAACATCTAATTTTAGCCAGCTAAAAGCAAGGTACCTAGCTGCTATTCAGTCAGGCAGCCTCAGCAACAATGACACAGATTATCCTGCAATGTCCTGTAATCTCTCAAAGACACCTTTCTAAAGATTTTTTTTACCTCTGAAGATGCATATTTCTTCCCATTGGCTACAGGTAGTCCTGGGAATAGTGGACAGGCAGTTGGACTAGATGATTGTTATAGGTCTGTTCCAACTGGACTATTCTTATCCTGTCCTATCCTATCCATCAACTTCTTTGTTCCTAGAGCAAAGTTAAATTTTTCCTTCCCTTTCAAGTTCAAGCTGGATGGATAATTTTAATTTTTCTCTACCTGTGCAGTGGAAATGGGACTTCTTTCCCRTTTCAGTATGCCTCTAGAGCTCAAACCTGTGGCCTTTGTTAGTTTTACAGATCCAAATCATGGCCACCACAGAAATCAATCAGGAAATAAGGACCCAGATGTACTTGTCAGAACAGCAATYTGGATAGAAATTATGTAAAGACTGCATGCAATAAACTATTTCTCTACAATATTGAAAAACTTGTGCATGTAAGTCCTTTGGTCCTTGCCATCTGGTTCTGTATTTCCTTGCTTCTGATTTCCATAAACTTATCTGGCATTGGTTTGTCTGAAGCTCATTTTAGAACCAGAATTTTGATTGAGACATCCTGCTGCAGTCATCTGCTGGTGAGGAAAACAAAATGCAATACTGGAGTAAAAAACCTCCTTCAGGCCAAGAAACCAAAAATGGATTAATTCTCCCTTCAACAGTGCTTCCTTGACAGCCTTCCACTCAAGGTGTGAGCTGTACTTTATTGTTGCCAATATTGTGGTCAAAGACAAACCAACACTGATAAGGGAGTGGAGGTTTTCTTACTCTGCCAGAGTGYGCACTGCTGCCTCTGAGACCAGCTCCTTTCATTCTCCTTGAAAGGCTCCATCCTCACGTTCTTTTCCTTATTTTAAATACAAAACTTAGAGTCATAGAATGGTTTGGTTTGGAAGGAATGTTCAAAGACAATCTTGTCCATCCCCCCTGCCATGGGCAGGGGCACCTTTCACTGCTGACTCTGTCCCACTCCACCCCAGTGTGATATGGACACTCAAGGCCCCAATGGCTTTGACCTCTTTGTGACCAGGGAGCAGGTCCTACAGTAAGTCCTGTCCTGCCATAATCCATTATCCACGGATTCATGGACCCCACAGATACCTGCACTTACAGAGTGCTATGTCAACGCTGCAGAAGGGGAATCAGAGTGGCAGTAACCAAGAGGAAGAAAAAGCCAACAGAGAGGAAAGACAAGTAGGTGAGGTAGGACTGGCTGGTAAATGGCCTGGAATATAACTATGGTCAGGGATTTGTCTGACCTTGAATAACTCCCTTCAAAACAGTATTTCCCTCTACTTCTCACCTCTTGGGCCTGTCTATTCCAGTGTTTTAATTTAGACAGAGAATACATTTTTTGAAAGAGTCTTCCTGACTTCCCATGCTTTGACATTCTGTGGGGAAGGATTTCAGAGCAWGCACACACCAACACAAAGCCAGAAGACATGATTCAAGAGAGTCCCCCACACTCCAACCAACCCTGGACATCCCATCCTTGGGATGAGGTAGAAGCTAGTCCAAGGTATTCCCCAACAGCTACCATGGGGATGTCAAGTCATCAGCAGCAACTGCTTCACTCTACAGATTCATTGCAATTAAGCCACAGCAAAAGCTGATACAGCCTTCATTGCCAGAGTCACACGAGTGTTTAAGAGCAGACACAGTCTACAGTAAACCAACTGAAGAGTTCATAGCACAACAGGGCACACCTTTGCAGGCTCCTGGTACTGCTACAATGTGAAGGAAGGATGCTGAACCACTTCCTTACCATTCTCATCTTCTGTGAAGACYGTCTGTCCCTTGAAGACTTTTGTTCCTACTTGTATCTCTCCTGGCCTCATGAAGGGTCCACTTATCCTGTAGTCCTTGCACAGCTTGGTGAGGATCTCGCTTGGCTTGGTAGCATCCCGCCATGCATTGTACCCTTCTCTGCAAGGAGGGAACAGAGTGAAGGAAAATGGGTGAGGTTTTCCTTCAGAACAGCACCCTGACAGATCAGGAATTTCCATGCAGAGATTCACTTTGTGGTCAGTGGCCCTGATAATCTGCTCAGTCAAATTTTTCTTTGTCCAGCACTGCTTCTTACTTGAGACACTGCCTCTGTCTGCTCAGGTCCTTGGAGATCAWCCACTTCTTTCTCTTAAAACATAGGAGAGGCTGAGGCAGCCTTGCCTACAGCTTAGATAAAGTAACATCATGGGCATGCTTCCCATGAGGAAAAGGAACAGAGCTTGTTCGCTCCCGTGCCTAAAAGAGTCAAGTTTACATGTGCTGCCTCCGTTCAAGGAGAATTATTCTGCAGCTCCCAGATGTAAAGGACAGGCTCTGGTTTTTTAGGACCTGTAATCAGCACATGAAGAAATATCTCACACTGGAGGCTGAGCTGGCAAGGGAAGCTTTGAGGTTTGGTCTGTGTTTCTGGATTGCTTTTTGACATTGTCCACCCTTGGTTTGTAGATAAAATGAGAAACAATCATAGAAGAGCCCCAAACACACATTTCCTAGGTTAGTGCCCCACCCCRGGGCAGAGGAGGTTTTTTAGAGTGACTTTCTCTGCATTAATTCATTTTTATGCACAAGGTCCTTGGGAGTGCAGCTGTCTGGGGAGMAGGAGCTCAGCCCCACAACTCACCCCATTACAGAGGTCATGTCAGCARCCTCTGCTCCTGCTCCCCCCAGTGCCACACCAGTCCCACCAGCCTTGCTGCAATCACTCCAGCTGCAGCTGAACAGCAGAAAGCAAAGTAGAGCCCTGGCATAATTTCTCTGAGAGATTTTTCCCATTTGCCCTTTACGCCTGTCCAAAGGCAGTTTATCAAGCAGGTGTGTTGTAAACATCAGCTGTTTGCTATCTAAAATACTTCTTGAACCAACAGTGCTGTTAATTTAAAAATATCCACTTCCCACWGAGGCTGGCAGCTACCCAGAGCCACCAGTAAGCCCTTTGGTGAGTTCTAATTAAAATACCCTCTGTGACACTTTTGTGCTGGAGGAAGCACAATATCTGGAACACATCTGTAATTTYTCCTTGAAGTCAAGTCACTCACTGTGAGCTCTGTTGCTGCCTGCAGTACTTACATTTCATATTGACTCTGYAACCCACAGGTGGCTCGATGTCTGCTGTAGAAACGATTTTCCAAATCAATTTTAGTCTCTCCAATAAGATCATCTGTCCCAATGAAGTCATGGTCATAGATCAAGACTGTGAGCAACGAATCCTTGGGGAATGTAGCTTGGATTTCAAACGATCTACAGGAAAAATTGAGACCTACATGAAGTCAAATCAATTTTGAAGCCTAAAAGGCTAGGCTAATTAATGCCACTCTAACTGTGTGTGAATAGTGTCTCTTCTAATATGCTTTTTTGGTAGTGCTTTTTGTTTCAATTAAATATTTGAACATGCTGGAAATACACAGTGCAAAAGTAGACTCTTTCACCTGCTTCCCTAGCACCCTGTGTGCTGTCCTAAGATTGTTCCTACAATCCTGAATCCAGTAGGGCTAATACAGTTGTATGTAAGTGTTCTCAAACATTTTTCAGAAACCCTAAAAGGGACATCTAAGTCTTTTCTGTTTTCTTGCAAAAGCTGAAGGTTAAATATTGAATATATGAACCTGGGGACACCCAACAAAATGATCTGGCAAAGGTTTTAAATAAATCTCAAAAAAAGCGAAGATAATAACTCCCTTTTCACTTGGTGCATTTTTCAGGAATCAGTATTGTTGAGATGTTATGGGAAGTTGAAAATATAAATGTGATTGTAAAAGGGATTTGACAAATTAGTGCAATACAAGACATCCTGATCACCACAACACTGGCTCAGAAGAAACTGAGCTTTGTCTCCTGAAGGATKAATTTTCTACTTTCCCCCCCATTCTAGGGGTCTTTCAGTCCAAAATAGTATAGTTTCTCTGTCTTAATGTTCTTCCACCCCAATTCGAAATATTTTCAACTTTCTTAATATAGGGACATTTATTGGGAAAAAAATCGCAGCTATTAGCATTAAAAATAGAAATAAGTATAAAGCATTGATAATACAAACTGGATATTTACTGATAGCTTGCCCCTGGCTCCCCCATTCAGAAGGCTGTCTGAGTTAAAAAAATTCATATGTCCTAGAATTACAAGATTTATTTAGTATTCTATTCAACCTGAAACAGCAACAAATATTGTGAAATCACACTTTACTGTTCTGATATCTATTTTGCTTTAAACTTAATGATTACATTAATTTTCACAGACAATTATCACTTGTTGCCTCATTTCCTCTCACACATCATTTTGCAAAATCTCTCACAGATTGCATTACTTGGTRTGTTTTGATGGGTATGAAAATGAAATATTATCATACAGTGTGACACCAATTTCCAACCATCAGAATTAGAAAACATCCAAACAGRCAGAAATCTGCRTATGGCAAACACTTAGTGACAGCAAGAGTGGGAGCAAGAGATAAAACACAAATTACACTGAATGCAAAAATAGATCATCACTGACCTTCCAAAWATCGGGTTTAGCTGCTTAGGGATGTAGTTTTCCCTGTCTTTAATTTCTGTGTTGCCCAGCCTCAGCACAATGTAGGGATCTGACTTGCCATCCGGATCAGCTGGGCTGAGGTTAAATGCCTGTTAAGAATAAAAATTGTGTCCTCAAGAAGTTTGCTTAAAAACACCAGGGTCTCTACACAGGACTGTGGTTTTCCCCCCCAGCCCTGGTTGTTCTGGAAGTTCAGGACCTTTGCCTGCCTCATGTAATGTAAAATTTRGCCTCTGGTTTTGTAGGCTGCTACAAAAAGATGATCTGGAGGAGAAGAGAGTTTGCAAAGCTGGAAGTGTTGTTCCATCACTAAGACAGAAAAAAGCTGAGCAGGAAAAGCAATGCYAAGGCTGCACAAGTGCTGTAGGATTCAGGAAAGATTTACCCATTAACATTGTTCCAGATCCTTGAACAGTGCCAGCCATCTCTTTATAGAACCACAGAATTGTGAAGGTTGGAAAGACCTCTAAGTCTTTCTATTCATTCAGGAAGTAAAACAATCCCTTCGTATTTTGTTGCCATAGTCTCTCTGCATGCCATCTTTCTGTCTTAGATTACCTGCAACTCTCTTGTTTCTCTGAAATACCAGTTTCTTGTACCCATTTTACCTCTCACAGCATTCTCTCTCATCTTGTGCTTTGTATTTCTCCCTTTATGGATCCCAAACTTTATTCACATGTAGAACTTTCACAGCATGCTATTCACAGCCCCTCAAAAACATGCTACCATTTTCGCCTTACCAAGATTTTGTTTAAATGTGTGCCATTTTGAACAACTCTACTCATTGAAACTGGCAGCATTTGCACATTGTGGCTGGAACAGCTTGTCTATACTATGTCAGTTATGCATCCAGAGCTTTTAGTTTGAACAAGTAAAGAGATTGTCCAGTCTTGCAGAAATCTCCAGATTTATTGTGAGGAATAGATATAACATTTTCTACTCTGAACACCCATTTCTACAGTATCAAACATTGTCTGAAATATGACCAGAAAACAAAACAAAACAAAACAAAACAAAACAAACCCAATGGATGAGGATTTTCAGAAGCTTCACTGCAAAGACACTTAAAGTAAACAGAGTTGAAAAGAAAAATCCAAGTTATTTCAAGGTTGAAAGAGTATCTGTCTACTTACAGCCACAATATAAACCCTGATGAGCACTTTGACAGAGTGGTTTGGGGGAATCCCTTGCAGGATGCGGGGCTGCCCTCCATCCAGCAAGCTGCCATCCTCAGGGCTTGGGTATATGCAGAAGGAGCCCTGGAAATGCATTGACTTTTATGTCATTTGAAAACAGGTCAAGTGCAGTAAAAAACAAGTCTTTGAATGAAAAAAGCATAATTCATGCAACTTATTTTGTGGTTGCCTTCACAGGGAACTCAAACTGCATTGTACTAAATGTCACCTTTTAAAATGTCTTTTCTCTACAATATGGTAATATCATATCTAGGTATTTACAAGGAGTACCTTTCAAAACTAATACCTGTAGATGTTCTAAATCAAATTTTCTTATCATTAACATTTTAAAAATAATATTTTGACCTTAACTGTATGTTGGCAAATTCATAATTCCATTGAGTAAGTTTCATAGCAGTGTGACAGGGATCCAACTGTGTTTTTGCAGCTCATAAAAATCAATATCCACTCRTGTTGCTGAGTAGCTCATACTGCCTGAAAGCAACTAACAAGTCATTTGGACAGAAATCTGCATTGCAAGCTAATTGAGATGTCAATGAGTTTAATCAGTTCCTCTGAACTACGATCAAATCCTAATAACATTCCCCAGGCTTTGAATTTTTCAGATTGCCTGATGGAGCCCTGGATGAGGCTGTAGCTGTGAGGKCCTACACTTAAATTGCACAAAATTACATGTAAGGTTCTGTAATGGATAGTGTAGAAACCAAGTTGCATTAGTGAAGTCTGGACTACAYAATACATCTCTTCTTCCCCTTCTGTAATTTCAAACTCCTCATAATTCCTTATTTCAAAACAGAAGTGAACACCTGGTGCTGGATGATGCTTTTTCCTATCAGATAATGGGAAAGGAAAAAAAACTTGACTCTAGATATAATAAAATTAATTMTATTTACAACAGACTATCAATGTCTTACAACCTGGCATACCTGAACTATGTATTAAAACCTAAAGTCYTAAAATTATTACCCATTTAATCAACATTAAAGCTTACCTTAAATTTTCCTATTATTCTGTCTTCAGCATCAGCATGAACTTCATCATTAGATTTTCCTCTTAAGAGCTGGAARGTTTTCACCCAGTCCTCAAAGTTATTAAATTCACTCTCCAAGTCTCCTTCATAAATCTTTAAAAATAGAAGAATGCTTATATTTTGTGATGCAGCGAATATATTTATAGCAACCTTTTTATTAGAGAATGAATAGAAATTCATTTTGACCCAAAATGCAGACTTTWATAAAAACCAAGGTTTTGCAAAAGTCCTTGAGGAAAAAAATTAATTCCCCATTTAACACAGGACCAGTTTTGTCCTCAACCAAAGTCCTTCCCCAACTATTGAAACAGCACATTAATATACCAGGTGGAAGTGAATCTGGAGGGGGCAAAACAAACATTTGTAAGCATTGATATGAGTGAAAAGTTGTGGATGTGCTGCTCTTTGTTTCCTTGCTGCACTGTGCCTTTGTTGAAGTGACCATTCTATTGTGTTAATGTGCCAAAACTTGAGAGCAAAGCAGGCAATAATAAAGTGCTGTGGGGACAGAGCTTTAGGATAGTYCAAAAGACCAAATAATTTTTGGAAGAACATGTTTTTTTCAATACTCTCTCCCAGWAATTTATCAAGCATGAAATAGAAGGGCCTATACTACTGCCATCTCTTAAAAAATGGAAGCAGCAGTTTCAAATTCCCATTTATTCAGCTACAATCTAATCCAAACTGTCCTAATCTTTTAAAACCTCTCATCTCTCCAGACATTTTGCACAACCCATATAGTTTTCTTTGAATTCTTTCTATCACTACCCAACCAAATTTAATGTGAGCTGAGGATTATTTCCCATCAGGGAGGATGCACTAGCCATCACAGCAATGCTTTCCATCTCTTTTTTAAGGTATTCTTAATAGGCTGCAATATTTCTAAAGTGAAATTTGGGATTTCTAACTACCGTATTTTACATGCAAACAGCAAAACTGAATTTCAYTGAAGTCTCTCTGGGTTTGTCAACATCAATAAATTCTATGTCTGAGACCAAAGGGGCCACATCCACCCTATGAGGCCCTGGTTTCCTCTGTGTCCCTTGTGCTTAAGGGCATTATCACAATCATTTAGTGTGTTTTATTCATTTCAAAGTGTCTGAAATATATGTAAGGAGGGTTTGCCAAACTCAGCTGCTGATGTCAAACTTCAGAGAGACAGTGAATAACAGCAGCCTTACTTCAGCATTACTTTTCTCTTACCTGCAGTGTTGCTAGGTTTGGAGTTTCCTTCTGTACCCTTTTTAATGTCTTATCCTTCTTCTTTTTGTCTGGCTCATCCTCTATGATCAATGCTATGTGGTCTGAAGTCTGCTTATCTGCAGAAATTTAATGACATCATGAATGTTTTACATAGCAAAGCAAAGCACATAAAATGCTTCAGAAAAAGATACAAAATGCATTTTTTAGAGTCCCCCTAGCTCTTTCTCTATTTGTTCCTCTACTGCTGGACATAGGGATCCTCTCTTTTACCACTGGAAGAGAGRGGACAATTTATGCTCTCTGTGGCTACCAGTCTTCATAATGAGCTTGTTGGACTGAGTGTGATGGTGTCCTGTGTGACCCCCTCCCTGATGGCCACCTCCCAGACCACCCTTTTCCTCCCTCTCTGACTCCTCCTCAATGTATATAAACAGATCTTAACAGCYTTCACATAAAATTTAAGGTTTATTTAAAACTGAAAGCTGTTGTTTAGGCTGACTTCAGATATCAGGATGACCCAAGTCCTTCYCTGCTTAAAGATATCACAAAATGTCACTTGGTGAAAGCCTGGAAGTGTGAGAAATGGGAGGAGGTACAMCAGACTAAAGTCAGACCCCAAACACTGAGAGGGGATTTCCCAAGRAAAAGAGAGTGAGCCCTCAAAAGTTATGCTGAGATAGTTCAGTTCTTTGGCTGAAATCTGGATTTTAAGTTCTCTTTAATTTTTTGAGTAGTTCCTCTGTGTTTGACAGCACTAAATATTTAGAGATACTTGCCATTTCATGTCAGAGATGTCCTGTATGTATAATGCTTATCATCACAGGTGAACATTTGTAACAAAAATGAKCAGAAGAGAATTTAAAAGGTCTGAAATYATCAGTCAGAACCAACATGCCACAACTGCCTGAATAGCTTGTGTGTGGATGTCACAWCTGTAAATGAACATCACATTTTTGTAGAACATTTTCTGTGTAAATATTTCCTCCATTTGGACAAGTTGAGCTTCTCTCAGAAACTGATCTCCTCCTCATCTCTCAGCAGCCCTGATGATYACTGAAGCACCATTATCTGCTATTCCCTAGATGATGTCATATGATTTTTAGGTCAAGCCTTCCATTTAGAGCAACCTCAAGACCCCCTTTAAACCTTTAAATCACCTCAGTCACTGGGGGGGTGCCATCAGTTCTGGCACAAAAAGGTAATTAATTTCATTCTGAATAGCAGCTCTGTGTAAACAGTAAATATTTCTTTATTTTCCCAGCCTTCACAAGCAGTCATATTTGTCCAAAAATAAAATTTTSCAGAGTTCAGTTTGATTGTGGCAGGACCTGTTGAGCCATGGAATATGTATGTATGCAGACACACATATGCACACTGAGCCTGTTTCTGGCCAATTCTTTTAGGTTCTTGTGGGAAAAAAAAAGGAAAATCCTAGAACCTGAGCTAGATAAAGGTTTGTAGCAATGGAAATAACACACATGACTACAAGACTCCCAGCAGAAGCTGTTCCTCCATCACTGATCCTTAACTGGATTCAAAACTGAGAGGAGTTTCTTTTCTGGAACGTGTTACAAATGCAGCCTAAGATYAGGATAATGTTTATATTGCATCCTTTAGGACTTTGACTTTGCTAATTTTTGTGCATGATACTTGAATGATAGGAAATTCATGTTGACCCAACACTGGCTGTGATGTTCTAACCTCCCCATCATCTGATCAGCTGTAGAGGAAAGAGCCCAGTACACCAGTAGTACTCTGTTACCAGACATTAACTGTTGCCAGTAAAATAGTAGAGAAGTGATACTAGAGAAAGTATTGGTGCYAAATATTAGAAAAATGCAAATAATTTACTTACTGTCTTCAGGTTTTCCCTCACTGGAAAAAATTCCTTTTGCCTTTCAAAAGAAAAACATGATGGACAAACTCCTCATTATAAGAGTCATACCAAAAAGGAATCATTCAGCAGAAAATCTATGTTTACAACATTGCTCATCCAGGAGAGTTTTGGGCATGTTGGATGACTCACCTTTTGCATTTTGGACACAGAWGCATAGTATTTTGACCACCAGTCAATAACATTTTCAGCTGATTCATCTGCAATGGTTCTTTTTTTCCTCTTTGTTGACCGTCGGATGGATTTTTTCATGTCCTACCAAATGATGGCAAAAGCACCAGAATCAATTAAAACCAATCACCTGACTCATGACATCAAGCATGAACAGCTGCATACACAGAAAAYTTCAGCCTCCAATAATTAAATAAAATGCAATATGAACTCCTGTCTCTGTCTTTTATTCCAAGACACTTCATTGTGATCATATTATTAAAACTATCTCTGTATTTTCTACTGAATACGCCATGACTTTAAACATTGGAGACATTGCCAYGGGAGCAACCCATACAACAGGCAAATCTACAGAGATAATAAATACTGATGTTTCAAGGGATGAAAACATTCAGATACAAATTGGCTTCTCCTACTTGAGTCTGCAAGCATTTTAAGAATCTGTGAGTGGAAGTAATGAAATTCTGTGGGGTCAAAGCTGTATTGTTGACTCGTTCTCTTGAGGGCCAGCAAGATAGTGTGGGTGTCAACATCAACACTCAAAATCTCTAAGCCTGTGGTCAACAGATTACCTCTTTATAAGGAAGGGCTGAAGTCTGCAAGACTGCAGGAAGAAGATAGCTGGTAGTTTCAGCTGTACCCACCTTCTGTTTCTTCTCTTTCCCTGGCTCAGGGTGCTCTGGTTCAGTGGCAGGATGTGCTGTGAGGGATGGGTCTGGCTCTACCACTGTCCAGTTACCCTGCTCCACCTCAGCATAGATGTTATCTGGTAAAATTGGTTCTTCTTGGGAGAGCTCAGCAGGCTGGGATGACTCAGGTGAAGCTGAGATTGAAACTTCACAAGTTAGGTRAGATTTTGCCAGAAATACTGTCATAGCATTTGATGATCATCAAATAATCATGTGATTAAGGGTTTGATCCTATGCTCAACACAATAAAGCACACCTCTAAGTGTAAACCTCTAAGAAGGTCCATTGTCTTTTTATTTGGGGTCAGAATGGAACACTTACACTCAGTTTCTGCAATGTCTACTCTGTTAGGTGCAGCTTGAGGACCTAATGGGGTTTTACACAGGAATTGCTTAAGACAGTTGATGGTATGTGTTCCAACAAGAGTACTCCTCCCAAATGCTCTCCAGTCGACCACACAGATGCTTARTGGTGGATGCAAGAGTTCATTTTCAGGCAGCTCCTAGTGCAGGAGACAGACAGCAGCATGAGACAATTGCTAGAGAACGTAGAATGTGTATAGAATATTTCTCATTCACAGCTTCTACTCTTCCCTCCCTCCCTTTTCCTCCTTAGCTGTGAACACATTCATAATGCAAAATGCTGTACACACCACTTCAAACCAGTCTGCAAGGCCAGTGAAATTGGGATTTTTCTTGTAGCTCTGTATGACAGAGGATTTGACTCCTTTCCCTGCACACTCGATGAGAACCTGGGGCCGATCCACCGAGAGGAGCTGGACTTTCTTCAGCTCCCGAACCCCCCAGAACAGGACCTGTGGTGTGCAGAGAGAAGCACTGTGAGCCTGCAGGAACTTGGCATGGGGAAATGGGCTAAGCTGGTGTGCAGGCTGCAGAGTGAGGGGCAGTGAACAGTGAGGCTGGACATCATTGCAGTGACAGGAAAAGCTGCCACTTTTCCCAGCTTTCTAATACAAGGCTACTTTAGACACAAATCTTCCAAGAGAGAAGGGAGGGGAAGGTGCAGACATTTGTACACAGGCAGAAGGCACTGTTTGGCTGAAGTCTGGGACCCAGAAAAAGCCTGTGAGACAGCTGATGCCAAACTTCAGCTCCACTGATATCATTTGCAAGGGGAAGCTCTCCATCTCCTGTGGACACTTCTTTGGCTTCACAGAGTGTGGATTCACCAGCCACACTCTGCCACAAGAGAAGTTCCTTCCCAGCAGGTCAGGATTGAGACACAGCCCCACTGTTACCCTAAGTGGAAGCACAGCCTTGCATGCCCTTATAKGCTATTTTCATGTGAATCTATTGATCAAGATTGTAAAATCATCAGTTACTGTTACAGTTCAACAAGAAAATAAATGTAGATGAGATTAGGAAAGGGAAGTAGTCAAAGTATCTCACCTCCACTCTGTATTTGCTTAATACAGGCCGTATGTTGGCTGGGACTGGGTAAATCTGGCAAATATCTGGTGGATCCAGTGGGGGAAGTCTGTCTGGATCTGAYTCAGGAATCTGAAAAATGAAGCATTTGTAACTCATGCTGGTTTTAGGAAGAATAAAAYCAGTATTGGAAGTATCTGTTGATAATGGCACACAGAACACACCAATTTAATAGTTTTATAAGACAAGTTGCAGAGCAGAACAGTTGTGCTGTGAATGTGACTTGAAATGCTCTCTCTCCTGCTGTGATCCTAAAACATACAGCASAAAAAGTATTCAATAGMTTGGGTTTATGTGCCTTTCTGAAAAAAAATTTTAAAAGGCTCCTTTTACCTAGTAGGACACAGTTTGCCCTTAAGACATGSATGTACTGAAGCATGGTAATTGTGCTTACTAAAAATGGAAAGCATGGTAATTGTATTTAACAAAAATCCTGAGMAAAACTGCTTAGAAGACTTCCACAGGAAGATTCTAGATGTGATTCTAGTTAAAAAGAGCTGGTGAACAGACAATGCACATCAGCAAAAACCACAAATTTGCTGCATAGATATGATATTGTCCAGCTGCTGTAGAACAGTGTTCCTGAATTATTGCGTGCTCTCACCATTTGAGAACTTCCAAAACACCTCTCCAGCATTAGGGCTGAGTTTTCTCTGTGCAGCTACTAAACTCTTGTGGCAGGCAGCACTTCTGTTCTTTGTGTGTGATTGCACATGGGCCTGCCCCACGTTCAGGAGCAGATTTGGGTGTGCATGACTGCCCTGTTCCAGCTGGGTGGGAGGAGAGCAGACTGAGGTGTGACCATCTCTGCCTCCTGCTGTGCTCCAGGCTTGGTGCACCTTCTGTGACAAAGCTCATTGGCTTCATTTCCCAACACCTTCTTAATTTTTAACTGTGTATTTATGACCTTCTTATTCCATAAYAGGACAGATCTGAAGCCTGGCCTCATTTAGAAAATTCCTACATAAAACAGTGGAAGCCAGCACATGATGATGAGTCCTGTCAGAATCCCACGCTGTGGCAGGAGGAAAGAACCTAAAGGGAGATCTCAGCTTTCACTTGAAGCATGGTACCTGAGGAGTGCTGTATATGCAGCTTCTGGGAAAAGAAGCGTGGCCTCTGCAGTGCAGCAGTGATCCTAAAATAACTTGTGACCACTGAGAGGTGAAGCAGGTGAGATACTTCTCTCAAAGGGTCTGTGAAGTCTTCTAGTTAATTTGACCAGGCTATCTGTCTATGTGCAGTTGTGTGGGAGTCTAATTACTRTAAGGGAGAAAGGATGTGTTCCTTGGTACCTTGTAGATGGAGGAAGAGATGGGTGGAAAACACAATATCTAGAACGGCACCTGTAGCAGAGGTGAGTATTCAGGTAATTATCAACAATAATTCATGTGCACACATGATCTACATTTTATCAGTAAAAATCCAAATAAATTAACCTAATAACTGCAGAGAACAAGAGGTGAAAGACAATCTAGTACTCAAATGACAGTAGACTGAAATACATGCATGAAGGTTTACAAAGGGATTTTGCTATTTTGATTTAAAAAATATCATTAAACCCTGACTTCATTCTCAGCAAAAGCAAGACTCTCAGTATCCATTAGTCTGTATTTTTTTTTTAGTGTACTCTTTCTCTGAATGCCAGGATGCTTCATTGTAAGATAAATTTTATTCCTTCAACAACACACAGCATTCATTTTGAAGGGAGAAAGGAGCATTCACTTGGTACACAACACTCCAGCTGAACCAAACAGTACCTGCAGATCAGAGTTATCAAGAAGGCTGTGTCATAGRAAAAGTTATGGGTTCAGTATGAGAATAGATTAGTGATGAAAGAGTTTTTTTCCCTTCCTCACACAGAGCACCATCAGGAATCCTCTGATGTTGGAAAAAGCCAACAGCACATCAGCTCTTGGAGTGCTTTGAGGCCTGGCAGTTTCATTTAATGAAAGGACATGAAATCTTGAAATCAGACAACAAAGTGTAATAACCCTTCTGGAAAGGAGATAGGACAAAATAAAATGCAATTGAAAAAAAAATAAAGAAAAATTGRAAAAGGAGTAAATACAATGAAGTGGATTGGGATGAAATGAGGTGTACTGGAAAAGAACCAAAAGTGGCCAAAATCATACTCAYTGAAATCTCAGAATGAGGGAACAAAGTGAAACAAAGAGAGAGGAGAAGAAATTTATGAAATCAAATGCTTGGGGGGGGGGAGAAAAAAGAGAGAGAAAATTCTGAAACAAAGTGAAAACAGTAAAATGGAATGGGATGACATTAAGTGCAGGGAAATGGACCAAACTTTGCCAAACTGGGTACTCATTGGAATCGCAAGATTTCATTTCCTTTAATGAAATGAAGTTGTCAACTTTCTAGAGAATTCTTAGGASTATATGTGAATATATCCCCTAAATAGTGTTACTTCTTTATCCCAAAAGACAGTAAAATAAAATATAATTTTTTGTTTGGTAAACTCTTTTGTTTACCAAAAAGTGAAATGACAGAAAGGTTCACTCACACCTCTGTAATTCCTTAGATTAAAGCCTTGACAATCTGGGACTAAGATTRGACCCAGCCACACTCAAKCTCCTCTCTGAGAAGGAGTTTAGAAAGCAAGAGGATCCTTTCTGCATTTTGTGACTCAACAGGAGGGCTTCYCTAATGACCTTCATCTGAAGCTCTTACTCTCTCCTGTGACACCACTGCAATGAGGAAATATTCCACATGGTCTTATATTTCAGGCTTTCAACAAAAATATAAATAGCTATCATGATTAAAAGCCTGTTTTATCTGTAAAACATGTTATGACATTCCACATTTTTCCCATTTCAGGTTTCAGAAYAAATTGTTGTAGGTTTTCARGAGATGGAAGYTACCTTTAACTGGTGGCTCKGCAAATTTTAGTGAAATTGCTTGAAATCCCACCATGATAGACCCCAGGAATAAATTTTCCTTTTGTCTTGCAGCTGGAAACCATGTAATGTTTCTTTTAATATAGTAGAGGTATCTAAGAAGTCAAGCTCCCTAATCCAGTCCTTATTACTCACCATTTCATTTTCCTAAGAGTGAAAGCAGTATTGGAGCTCCAAGGCTGGCAGTCAGGGCCATGTGCTACTCCAAACAGCTCATGGCAATAGCAGTGGGATTTTCACAGTTTCTCAGGCCAGAGCAGTTCAGGGCAGGGCAAGTGACAGGCAAAGGAGGCTGACAGCACGTGAAGGACTGGCAGTAGGGTGTGCTGGGCAGTTGCCCCTGACAGGGTGGCAGGGGTGACAGGAGTTGCATGGGGACTATGAGGCCCAGTGGCTCCAGCTGCATTCAAGATGGTCATGGACCCTGATGCCATGGCAGCTTTTGTGAGCCCAAGGGTGTAAAAGTGTAATTGCCAAGAAAATTTACCTCCAGAAGCTCAAATGTGGCAAGAAGGTCTCCTCCTGAAAGATTTCCACAGTGCACTGGGTGGTAACAAAGTTTTGGTGGTTCGTATTTGTCATGAGCAAGTCTCACCACAGGGGCAGCCACTGTAGAGCCAATATATTCTGCCTTACCCTAAATAAAAGAGAATACAGGGGTCAAATGCATTTAGATTTCACAATGGTTATAAGAGCCAAGATGTTGYAGAGATTAGTATTTATGAAAAAGAMYSTTCTGGAGGAAAGGCCAAGGTAAGATGCAATGCAGCTGTGAAGAGGAAGAGCTGAGTACTTATTTGCTCTTCAGAGTATCCAAAATTTCTGAGGTCTATAATTAGTCAGTGAGACTGCATCAGAGTCTGCACCCAGACTTAGATATAATATTTACAGCAGTGTTCAAGAGACATGGGAGCAAGATGCTTCTGATTTCTGTAAACTGGTCTTTGGGAGCAAGATTCACTTGGGGAAAATACAAGGCCACATCTTTGCAAGGTCTTGTAGTGAATCTCAGGGCTGTTCTCAGATGTTAAACTGCAAACCACAGTAACACTGAGCTCTATTCAGCAAGGTGATCCATTTMAAGCCTGTTCAGTGACTCAGCTTGGCTTTCATGCTTGCAGTAGGGTGTAAAAGCTCAGGTTTTTATGAGAAGAATGTTGAGTTTACCACTGCATCATCATCATACAGCTCGATGACAATCTCCGGTGGGAACTGGGCGATCTCCTCTTTGTCACCATGGAGCACAATGCTGTTGAAAAGCAGAGTCTGGTTCCAGGTGGGGGATAATGTCTGAGAAATGATCTAATGGAAGAGAGGAAATGTTTAATGAGGTGTCTGGTTGAGTGTCCTTCAGCAGGACATGTTCATCTCCTTCTCCACAGCCTGAACAATGCCATGTCTGAGACASCACATTTTCAGCAGCTCCTCCCAGYCAGGAGAATGTRAATCTTTTGCTCTGAGGCTGGTACCTCCAATTTCTCCATTTCCCTGTTTGCCTCACTAATCCCTAACAAGCATATCAAGACATGACAACCAGTCTGTGCAGACAAACTTCAGTATTAAAGTTAGAGGAAAGCTGTTGGTTTAGGAAAGCAGGCACATGCCAAGTGCTATTAAAATAAAGCTTTTGTCCTAACTGAAACCTGTTTTCACTTCTCCAGGGCACATTTTTAAACCTTATTTTTAGTTCTGTGTAAWGACACTTAACACTTTATGAAAAAGAAAAAAGATATTTTCATGAATCACTCATAAGAAATCAGAAGTTTTTAATTTGTTGKAATTTGAATTAGGTGGAWGCTTATARCATTTCATCATAGTGAATGTTTTAACTGTCTAGGCAGAAAATAGATTTAACAAAGATAACAGTTAAAGAGGAAAAATGTGCCAACTGCAAAATTACTCATAACCTGYKATCATTCTTTTGAAGGGAAAWAAGGTTCTTTAATACTGTTTATTGRCACTTGGCTGACCCTCTTATGAAAATATGCAAGTTATTAGCTGCAGTATTTTATTCAGGCAGTGAGTAAACTTAACACTTCTGTGCCTATAAACACTTATTTTTCCTGGGCCAAATTCTACTTTCCAGAACATCTAGGCACTAATTTATTGGATTCATTCACCATTTTCTATTAGAAGTTWAAATCAGGTTACAGGAAAAAGTAATTTATTAACCCTGAGGCAAAAGTAGCACAAGCAGGCATTTACAATTTAAAGAAAGGTTTTTATTTTTSCTGCCTTTGGCACATGCAACAGAACTTGCTTTGTAACAGAATAAAATGTCAGAGGAATTATAGAATTAATTAAATTAAAACAAAAGATTATTTTAACTTCTGTGAAGTTTTATGGGGAGGGGCTGGATGGGAGGGTGAAATATTTTTTCTGAAGCAAGATTGTACTTGGTGTGGAGCAAGACCACATTTGGCTCAGCAAATTCTGTTTGTGGCATGATTTTCAGAACTCCTGCCCAATTTTAACTCCAGGGTAGTTGTAAAGGGCTCAGGACCTTTGAAAGTCAGTCTCCATGTTCTGTGAGGGACTGCTCACTTGCCCAGGCTGTACTTCAACCCTTCTCACTGAAACTCTAGAAATTTCCAGTTCTCTCTAGAGGCCCCACAGGAGCCCATTTGACCCCTGGAGTTTCCTGAGGGAGATGGGAGACCATTCCCTATGGGGCATATTTTAGCAGCTCACGTGGCTACAGAAGCCACAGAAAGGTCTTCACTCTGCTCAGTGACTGAATGCACAGGCTAGAGGAAAAGAGAACCAGGATGGTTCATTCTTATTATACCTACATTTATACCTACCAACAGTCCAAATTGAAAACACATAAAGATGTGAAGAAAGGTACACTTGCTGCAAAGTCCCAGTAGTCCCAGGGAATCTGAAATAAACTAATCTAAATCTAAAATAAATGAATACTGCTGTACCTCTCACTAGGGTACTGGGTAACCCGCAAACTTTTGCCTTGTTTGCAGYGGACTCTCAGGATCTGCTCTTTAACAGCAGGTATCTAACTTTTCCTGCTAGGCACCTCCTTGCAAAACCAAGCTTTTCCCTTCTCATAGCTTAATTGTAAAGAACAAACAAACAAACAAACGAAAACCCAAAGATTTTTTTTAGCCACCAAAAGAGATTTTGGCACTCACCTTGGTGGTCTGGCAGCGCGATGTGAAGGTGACTTTYGCGAAAGGGTCGGAAAGCCCGGTGCTGTCGGCAGCAATGAGCCCCCTGGCCTGGTACATGTGGGCTCTCAGCTGGAACAGGTGTGGGGCTRCATCGTGGCAGAGAAAACAGCAACATCAGCTCCATGGAAACAGTGCAGCACACGGGTAGGAGGGGAAGATTCATCAGCTGCTCTCCAACCAGGATCTGACAAGGGGAACTGTTGCTAGTGCTGTCTCACCAAAGAAACACCTGAGATACTCAGAAGTTGTGCAAGACATCTGAATTCACTTAAAATCAACTTTGTAGGTCTCTACTGCAGGGCTTTTAAGTGSCAATTTTTATCTCCCATCACTCTTTTATCTACTAGGTGTTCTACTAAGCATCATCAGAACTGAGGGATGCTTCCTCTAGAAGGAGACAGAACCATGGGACAGGGAACAAAAAATGCAAATGACCAAGTTCTTTCTTTTCCTGACACCTACAAAGTGTCAGTGGCAGAACTGATGACTTGGCAACGAAGCCACCATTTTCTGATAAGAAGAAGCAAAGCCATTATCATCTTAGAACAGTTACTTTATAAAGAGGTTGTGCCACACTCTGAACTAGAGCTTTTGGGGCCAAATCTCTTAATTGTTAATATGGAGAAGAAAGAGTGYCTTACTTTTATACAGCAGGCAAGCAGATGAGGGCAGCACACCGTGCCCTGAGTTGGTGTTAGATGGYAGCTCAATCTCATATCCTACAGGCAAATTCTCCATGGCACTGTGGGCACAGCTGGAAGGTCCAAGCCACAGGTAGATGTCCACCTTTGCCTGCACAGTCCAGCCCAGAGGGCGCTTGCCCGGGAGCTGAAGCAAAAATCCAAGATCACCAACAAGCTCAAGAGAGATGGCTGGGTGCTAAGTCTTRCCAAGCCAGAGTAAMAYAAAAAAGCATTTTCTGAGCTGATAYACTGATAAATGGCATTTCCCCWCAGTGAGTGGCCCTGAGACTCTTTTAGCACAAGAAATGTCTGTGATTCTTAGGGAAGGAATTTGCTCAGCTAACAGTCCATGTAAACTGCACACTGCCTAATATGCAGAGGTTTGTGCATGCTATCTTACAGCTGCAAATATGTAAATGCTATCTTATGCCCTACTCTGCCCAGACTTCAGCCCACTTTCCATTTAATGCAGTTTTGCTGGTCTCCAGTACTTAGTCCCATGTATTACTAAAAATACTACTCCATTGGGCAGGTCAGAAAACATTTCCACTATAAAATGTTACTATTCTTGACCTATAATTTCCTTTTTCTTCCTTCCCACTTCATTGAGATCTGCTAAGTTCAGAGGTTAGTATTGTCTGTTCCTAAGTCTTGATACTGAAGGGGCTAGATGGTTAATTGCCAAATATTTTATTTCACGCAGGCAAATAGTACTTTGCTTAGCAAGTACCTATGGCAAGCATCTCAGGATCTTAGATGTTTTTATCTGCTCTTTAGCTGTGCTTTATGGGAGTATTCCCAGAAGGCCAATGTGAAAAACCACTAATAAGAAGTTTTCTGGAGTATTTGGGTTTTCCTGATGGTCACAGAAACTATTACCATATTCCACTGCAGGTACTACTGCTCACACTGCCTTTGCAGCAGAATATCCAGTAGGGCTTTCCTTCAACRTGAATAATCCCATTACAGCATTTTGGACATATATTGCACAAAYTTAAGCATGTTTTAAATAGAAAATATGGATAAATAATTCCTGTATCRCCCCTGAATACCTAGGTTTCCTCAGTGAGCTGCTGAGTGCTGCTCTCACCAGTTTCCTCCCAGATTTTCATGTCCTGCCTCCTGATGTTTTTGCCAGCAAAGAGGCTGTACCTTTTCTATTTGTTTACAGCCATTGATAGACAATGTTCTRTACTTGCCATGACAAGTAGTGAGGGAATTAATTACTCATACATCAAAAGCCTGGCAATGATAGAGTGCTTAAAGAATGACCAGCATAAATATAAGAARCAAATATTAATAAATAGTGGATACAAATCTGTACATATTTTTACATTACAAAGATTAATCTGTAAAATACTATTCTGGGAAGAAATCTGAATATTAAATGCTCCCCAGGCATTACCAGTGTTTGCAGTGTGCCAGACTTACTTTCAGGAAATGAGTTTTAATCTTCCCACAGTCCTTGCCTCTCTGCTCTTTTGCTGGGGAGTAGAGTATGTTTCTTGCTGGGACTCTTGCATATGCAACTCTTTTGTTGTTGCTGATCATCCAGATGAACACATCAGGCACTGTATTCTGGGGCTGTCAAATGAGGCATATTGAACTATGAACCTTCTTCTAATTAAGAAKAACTTAATTCTTTCTATAATATTTTTGTTGAAACACTTACTAAGAGCTGATGCCCTCATGCTGCTGTGGAGTGGCAGATGTACCTCTGAACTAAATGAGGCTGTCCCTTCTTGCTTTACAGCCCACACCTCAATTTCTAATTACAGCTGAATGTAAAGAGCTCTGTGGAGTGACGAAGAAGCACCCACTTCATAAGTRATTTCAGGAGAAACTAAAATTAAGTATCTGGGTATGGCTCTGTTCCAGGAAATAACCACAGACCACATAAGTGACTGCCATGGAAATACCATCAATTTCATCTATACCAGCAAACTAGAAAGGACCAGGACCAAGCTCAAACACTGGCATGTGACAATCTTTTCTGCTTGTGATGATGCTCAGTGAGACTGCCTTGCCCTGTTCCAGATAATGTTTCCCCAAGAAAAGCTTTGGTGTGGTTTGAAAAAAAGACCAGCCAAGGATCTCTTCCCTAAAGGAACTGTCAGCAGGGTCACTCTGTTTCAGGAAGGAAGAGAATTTGTGTGTAGGATGCAAAGCATGCCACTGTGCCTCTTGCTCTCTGAGCCAGGGAATAGCCATGGCCCTCTTTGGTTTGCCAGCACAGGCAGCTCTCAGAGGCACAGCTTCCCAGTGGCTGGATTTTGGCCTGACCAAATATATCCACTCTTCTGTTATTCTCAGGCTAAATAATATGGGCACCCTGAGCACAAATCAATCCAAATCCATACAGGTGTCCATGCAGGTGGAGACATGAGTTCCCATCAGAAAGTTGGTTTCTCCCAGCCAACAGGTATGGGATGACCTTATTAAAAAAAAAAATGTATCTGTGGTGCATCCTCTCCATACCAGACAGCCCARCGTTTCCTACCCTGGTGTGATTACAGCTCCATTTAGTGCCAAAGRGAATAAGGTCCAGATATCTGAAGGAGAACYCTTTGGATAACCAAACCAAAAGTTATTCTCATGGGATTATGAAAATCAAAGCCAAATCCTGGATTCTAAATTGTTCAGAATTCTGTGAGGATTACCTCATCAACTAAGAATCGAATTTTATCTATAAAGCTCTGAGTCTCACGAATCATCTCATCCAGTGACACCTTCTTTTTCTGCTGCTGAACAATTCCCTTGGCATCACTGGACATTGCTTCCTGCAGTGAGGAAAGACAACATGTACTCTGTTATCCAGTAGTTTGAACTGGAAGAGAAACATACTTTGATTCAAGTTGAAAGAGAAGATGGGAAACACTTTGTTCAATGTTTCTTTGTCCCAACAGAAAATGATCAGCTCTTTGGAGCTGGACAACATAAAAATTGAATGTCCCCCATTTTGTCCTTGTTTGTCTGTATACTGTATATATGGAAGTCACAAAAAACATGTGCTTGTCACCTGGAATTACTGGGCCTTGATCCTGACAGAAGGCACAATCTTTTGTGCTGCAAACAGTAAAAAAAGGTAATAAATATTCAGATGATCTCCACCCAGTTTGGTTTCTTCTCACTGGTTCCCAGGAGGAGAATACTAGGTCCAGGAATATCAAAGGCCAGACTTTACTAGTCTTGAAATTCAGCACCAGCACAGTAATTAGAAGCCTGACAGCAGTGTAAATTTGGTGCTTTTCTGCTGAACTCAGCATCACTCTATTTTAAGTTGCATGGATGATAAAAGCAATCTCATTATTATAATGTCTCATTGGTATTTAAAAACAACTGATTCATTTTAGTGTATCTGACAACTCTATTAAACACAGTTGGATTTATTAAAATGAATGCTCATGGATACTATATTTATATGAATTACAAAGCATTCCCATATGGTGCAATCAAATAGAAAATAAAATAGAAAAAAACCAAGCAGTGTGCTTTCAGAAATCATCATTGCATCAATGCTTATAGGAAAAGAACAGCACATACCAGCTCTTGCTTGAACAGCATGAGCCTCTTTTTGTCCAAAGCAGTRTAGTTCAGCCCTTTGGGCTTCTTATCAGCAATCACCATGAACACCCTAGGACACAGGAATAACAGGATTTTTAGATCTGTTATTTTTTCTAATGTGAAAATACTAATGTGGTAAAATACATTGGAGTGTTCTGTGTCTGCTGCAGTACAAGAACCAGAAGGCAAAGATACTGAAAAATCTCTAAAATATTATGTACCTATAAGATTCAAGGAATAGAGTCCAAAACCTCTGCACCACAGTTCACAAAAATGGGCTAATAATATCTAGAATTAAAGGCTTATATTGATTTTGAGCCCAATCATGTCATTTGATCCAGAGCCCACTGGATCTATATCAGTATGTGGCATCCTTTGTTAGTATAAAAACTAACCTTGGTTAGTTTTTTATACAGTGTATCTATCATACACTTTATTAAATCCTACTTATCACATATACAACATATTCTTAAAGTTCTGAAAGCCAAAATGGCAATGATTGGCAGTCATCTATTGTCAATACTGAATATGGAAAATAACAATAAACATTTTCTCTGTCTAAATAGACACTGCAATTTGGGAAGGTCTTTACTTTTACAGTAAAATAAATAAAATATATATMTCAATAAGTTTACTTCTTTTTAATTATCATCAGTTCCCTTGTCTAGCCTTGAATTTGTAGCCAACATTAAATTTGATTTTCTGTATGCATCTAGTAAATGTTATTACCTGCTTTGATTGATAAAACTATTTAGGGTCTTCTTCATTTTCTCCTCAGCTGCAGTCTCTGAAACCTTGATCAAGTCCTTTACTTGCTCTAATGATTCTTCCTATGAAAAACACATGAGAAAGCCATTATGCACAGGAGGGCACTTTGTCACTCTGTCGCTGTTACAGTACCATTTATGACTGGCAAGAATGARGGAGGTGATTTTGTGGCCTGACAGAAAGAATCTTTGATATATCACYATACTTGAAGAGCATAGAGAAAAGGCTCCAGCAGCATGATATATTTTGACCTTTYCCCAGTCTTTCCAATTACTTGTCCAAGCTATTAATGCTTGGAGCAACTTTGTGTTCTTACTTCGAGGGAGATCAGTCAGTGGGAAGCATTGTCCATTATGTAGGAGAAAAAAAATTAGTTCTTCTTGGTTCTGTTTCYAATCCTGCTGSTTAACTTTAGCAAGTTGCTGGRGTTAACATCTTAAACTTYRGTGGTCACTTGAATYCAYAKGTAAGGTCCATCACAAAAACTACTSTTTTTRGAATGRAGTCTGTTCYTAAAAATTAAAATAAATATCTGGGTTTTCAGCAAGGCTGTGGGTGTTTGGGTGCACTGACAAACACTGTCTCTCCACATACATAAATTCAGATGTTTAATATTCAAACACCTGAGTCCAAATGCTTGGTTGTAAGTCACTGTCTTCTCCTGATGCAACTTTGCATGAGTATAACTTCAGTGTGGTTGCTCATGAGATATATATGGATAAATGAGGGATTAATCAGACTTTTAATCTGTGTGTTCCACATTAAAATATTCAACATTTGGAATCAAAAAACCCCCCAAACAACGAAACCTACTTTCTTGAGGCTGTTGAAGTCAACTTGAAACAAAAGTAGGAAAAAACCATCATTATGGGAAAACACTGTGACRAGGACATCAGAGTGACTGCCTATGAGATGATGTGCCATTCTGTATCTGTCAGTGTTTTAGGAAAACTAAGAGCAAATACTGCCCTTAAAGGAGTGCCCAGCATAAATATATGRCAAGAAGAAATTAGAGGAAGAGCCACAGGAGACACAATTACTCTGTATCTCATAAGGTAATTGTTTGAATGTTTTTTTCGAAGAATGAAACATTACTGAGGAAAGAAGGCAGACCAATGGCCAAAAAAAAAATAGTTGTGGTGGGAATACTTGAGCAGCTCTAATAGTTCAAAGCAATTTGGGGGGAAAAAAAACAAAGGGTTTATATCAACTATTTTCTCACAAAATGAACACCAAGGAATGTGGGTGGGGAAATTTTGAAGGTCTGCTTTGGGAAGTGTGGCCTCTCACTGCCATACTTTGCTGCAKAGGGGAGGATGCTGCCACTCACCAGGTGATCTGCCATTTTCTCAAGAGTGTTGGAAGAGTACAGCCGAAAGGTCTGGTTGCCCCAGCAGCTCTTTACACAGAYACAGGGCTTYCTCTCATCATATGGCAGGTACTGGTAGTTCCTGGGAAAACAAGGCTTGTTTTCAAGCAGGAGCATGAAGGTGACAGAGCAGTTCAAGGGGAGGCAGAGCAGAGAAAAGCTGTTTGGTGTTCTCACAGCACAGAAACTGTAGGCACAACAGGATGTGCTCTCACATGATAACAAGTAAATCCTGGGAAGAGCAAACACAAACATCACTGATTCTACCAGTGAGATCCCTGAAGAGGAAAAATTTGAAGTCAATGGATCTAATTTCAGCACTTTCTGGGGTGTGAGAAAAGCCAAACAAAAARGCATGCAGAGAAGCTCTGAAATATTATTAATGGTGGGAAACTACAAGGGAAAAGGACCCAAAGATTRATATCTGATCACATCTTCAAAAGCAATGGTTCCACACACTGCACAGTGGGAGAGCCACAGCAAAGTCTCAACACCACATTACTTTCACAAGATGCTCTTTACAGAATTTGTGGAGATTGAGGTTCCCTGTGAGAAACTGATCTGCAAGGCCTGCTTAGTAAAAGTAATATCAAACTTATAATAACTCTGTGATAAAATGCATCCACCACTCTCTC
Organism: Alauda arvensis; assembly: GCA_902810485.1. NCBI lineage: Eukaryota > Metazoa > Chordata > Aves > Passeriformes > Alaudidae > Alauda > Alauda arvensis. The sequence continues at coordinate 3,478,352 of CADDXX010000007.1, read as the reverse complement.
TTCTTGCTCTTTTGATCTTAAGTCCAAGTTTTCATATTGACTCTTCTTGTAACTCTGCTTTCYTTTTGTGTTCAGCTGCACGAGTGACTTGCACTAAAAACAATGAGCAGGAGGCCAGCATAACCAGAGTCTCTGCAGACCTGGCACAAAGCTGATGTTTTGATTAGATCTGTAATAGGTACTGCCAAGTCCTTGTACCCTTCTAAGCATGTTGTCCTCCTTTATATAAATACTACAGCCTWATGAAAATTAATTGCTCAGCCACACTGGATTTAGCTACAGAGGTCTCCTCATTTTTTGTACCAGTGCTGGGGCACTGGAGACCTTTTCAATGTGTATGAATGTTTGCAAACCACTTCATGTTCTTCTGTCCATGGCTCTAATGGCCTCAGAGAGTCTCAGTGAYTTCAGATAGAACTGGCCACAGATGTTAGATCACCAAGCCAAGACCATGGAAACCAACACACTTTTTGCTTTTTAGAGTCATATCAATGATTCCAAACTTCCACACATCCCTAAGAGGTCTTTGTGTGAATATTTTTCCGTTCAAAAATATTAGTATCCTCTCTATAACTTAATTTTACTGCCCTATGTGATAGCAAAAGAGAGAAAAAATTTTCCATTTACTTTCTCCTCAATAACCTACAAAAAGTGAGGATTACCCATTGAATTTGGTGCACAGCAGGGCTRCACAGTCTTGGCTGTCATTAATTTTGATGCTTTCAGAAGACAGAAAATCAATTCAACCATCTCCCAGGGCTTGAACATCTTAACCTGAAATTCATAGAGCTTATGAACCATTTCATTTGATTTACTAAGAGTATATAGCCATGAAAAAATTCAAATGGAAAACTGAAATTTCCTGTCTATTACTCCCACTATTATAATTCTGAGAAATCACTTTTTTAGTTTTAGCTTCTCCTTAGTTTAAATTTTGACATAAATGTGGAAAAATCCTGGCAGTTTCATGGTGTCTGSTTTAGAAGTCTTATTGCTCTGCCTGTTCCTTTCATTAGTTAATGATTTTAATCTCCAAAATATACTTTTCTTTTTGTTTTCCATGGTTCATTTATGAATCTAAAATGMAGTTTATCTAAACTACTGGATATCCCATTAAGTATTTATTAATACTAAAAATATCCAGTGGTGAGATCACCAAGATGCCCATATGAGAAGACAGTGAAAAGCTCATTTAAGTGGTATCTGTGGCCAACCAAAATGYTTTGAATAGCACAGGAGGGAATAAGTGATGCAGCATTCTACATAAATTTGAGGAAAAGGGGTCTTTAATGAGAGAAAACTTTATTAATACTGGACCGAGCCAAGAAGCAAATAACTGWTTTGAAGAGTGATTCATTCTTTTACAATGGTTCTTTAAATCTAAATTCTTGTTAAGGGAAAACTAAAAAATCCCAGCTTCTCTCAGGGAAGATAATAACCCTCTGCATGTACCCAAATTTACAGTTCTGTTAACAAGGAAAGGCAACTCTCTATCAAGAACTGAGTTTTTTCACCTCTCCTTTTTTACTTGCTGCAAAACCAGAATTTTTTATCATGATATTTTCATTCTTTCACTAGCTCTTATTTAATCTAAGTGAGTCATCGATTGCAGAAAAGAATGAAAGKGYTWTTTAAATTTAGAGATATCCAGAAACCAAAAGGATCCAAGCTGATATTTTCCTCCTGGTCCTTATAACTGTAGACTGCTTGGCCTTCTATAGAAAGAAGTACCATCTAGTCTTGGCAGTCACCARTATCAGGGATTGTTCTACCTACCTAAAGAACAAAGAAAATATTTCTTTTTATTAGCATCTTTCAAATGAAATAAGCCTTTACAATTCTGTTTAAAAACAAGGTTATTTAGAAGAGCTGTTCTGCAAATTTTCATCCATTGCTCAATTTCTTTTCTCAATGACTATTTCCTCCCACCTCTGTTACTACTTGCTATTTAAGTCTGTATCTGTAATTGTTAGCTCTAGAAAGTGTTCTGGGAAGGTGACTTTGCCTTGACCAGATCTCAGTATTTCTCATGTGACATTGTGCTTCTGGAGCTGGACACTGTTACTTGTGATCACAGTGTGGGACCCTAAGCCAGGAATGGCACTGAAGAAGTTGCATTTTGCTGTAGCTTCCAAATGTACAGCAGGTATAACACACAGCACTCTCAGAAAAGGGTTCAAGAGCCCATGAGGCCAAGATTAGATGCATATAAAATAGTTCAGGGCATGTTCACTTCAGTGAAGACAAGGAAATTTACTTCTAAAGTAAATAAGATGTAATTGAGGACCTGAAAACCTCCATTTCACACAAACCCTTTAATTCTGCCAGGGTTCATCAAAGAGTCCCACAGGATTATAAAATAAGAACGAGAGTCCTGCCTGATGAGGTTTTGAAACAGATCCTCACCTGTTCCCACCTGTGATCAGTGGYTTCTCAGGGGGTGTGGTAGATATCAGGGGTACTCCAAGGTCATGAGAAATGTAATCTTCCCCCTCATGCAGAAGGCTTTCTTCTGCTTCTCCATGATGTGTCTTCTTTTTCCCTCCAGCTCCTGCTGACACCCCATCAGTAGTACTTCCAAAGTTWCCTAGAGACCCAGGGTTACAGGAGATGTTTAACTTGGAGGTGGTAAACATGAATGAGGTTTTAAAAAAAGAAAATGGCCAATCATACCAGTGGAAGATCTTTGTCTCCTCCTGTTCATTTAGCTGTTTTAACCACACCACAGTTTCTAAAGTTTATGTAGTGGAATGTCAGGTTCCACTACAGTGCTTCCTTACCTGTCCCATGTGACATATACCTAGCATATCACATCACTTGGTGATGTGATCTCTGATTGCTGGCCCCCAGGACCCTCAGCTTTTGCTAAAGAAATTCAGAAACCAAGACAATACTGCTGTAATATTTCTATASTCAGGAGCTCTGATATGGGATTGATTCACACAGAAAATATGTCTTCTTCACTACATATGGATGACAATTTCAAAGGTTGATCTTTGAAGTGATAAACTCTTTTCCAGACAAGTAAATTCTGCATATTAGGGTTGCAGTTGGTAATAACAACACTTGAATGCCCCAGGTTCAAGCATAAATCCAGACAACTCTGCTAATGATGCAATCATCTTCCCTAAAAGGATTTTGCCTTAAAGGGTAATTATCAGCACTGGGAAAGAAGTACGTCCATCAAAATGATAATTACAGATTTTAAAAGAGTCAGACAGAAAACATTCCCTGCAGGACAAGAATGTGCTGAATCACCCCAGATGACATCATGATCTAGATTTTTGGTTCAGCCTTTTGTGTAAATAATGACAACTTGCTAAGTTTGGGTCCAAACTTCAGCTACACAAGTGGCTAATAGATGTTCAGGTCCAGAATTCAGAGTCAGAGTCATCTTCATTATTAATTCTGACAAGAATCACTATAATTTATTGCCCAGCTACTTAAATGTGTTTCTTGTCATTCTCAGCTCATCTTCCTGTTAAGTTTCAGCAGGGATCAGTATCACTCATGGATTTCCCTGTTTCTCACAGCATCTCTCCCTGCACACAAAGCCCYACAGCTGAGCACAGTCATGGACACCAGCACAAAGACTTGGAAGTGCCAGGGTGCACCTGGACCCTTGGTGGGTCTGGGACAGAGATAATCAAATCCCTGCAAGGGAAATGAGACCAATCCAAGCTTCTCTCTTAAGAGAAAGTTCTTCTGCTTTGAAAATATGCACTCARTGTTCATGAAAATGCCTTAATTCTCTCTTTAGTCAGCTTCCAGGGATAATTTAGCTCCACAATGCGGAGCTCATGGAGTATGGTCCTGCTTTCCCCTTGAAGAGGAAAGGACTTASCAGGAGGATGTTAGGACAAGGTGATGCCTGCAGCTTGGCTGTACATCAGTCCCACACTCACAGACCCACAGGTAACTCARTGGGGGTGGCCAAGAAAATGGATGGGGATCATCCCCCACAAAGGGCTCCCTCCCAGCCAGGGACTGACTGWCTGCAATGGACATCACAGAATGAATTCTATGAAGTAAATTATCTGAGCTTGATCTCCCAAGGTTTAAGAGGGTAAATACTGGCTAAGGTGCTGAATATATTGGGGGCATTTATTATTAATACAGGGCATTTGGGGAATRAGASAGATAGGCATCAGTATGCCCAGCTTGACTGTTATCCAGAGAAATKATAATCAGGGTTTAACTCAAATGTAARCTCTACTCTGAAGCTGATTCCTGAGCCCTGAGACACACCAGTCAGACACACCTATCATTGTTCCCTTGCTCCTGAGGCTCCCTCTCTCCCTTTTGGTGAGACCTTAACATACTTACCAACAGAAACCTCAAAGGTTATTGGCTTGTCYCCAAACTTCCTATCAATCATTGTGGCTTCAAAAAATGTCCCAAAGAGAAGGAATTCCTCAAATTTCTCTTCATAGATCTATKGGAGAAGAAGGAGGAAAATGTTGGCATTTCTTTTACCTTCTACTATTTTTTACAACACAAAGGAAAAGTGCAAAGGTCTTTTGTTGAATTTTAAGGCTYTGTTTACACCTACTGGAGACCCAGCATCTGCTTGTGCCTGGCACGGATTCTCAGTCAAGGAGGGCCAGCTAACACTTCTGATGCTCTTGGGTCATTAAGAAAACAAGCTATTAACCCCAAATCAAGACTAAGCTCTAAGGAGATATACTTTATAGTTTGAGTTCTCCCCAAATTTACACCCCACCTGTCACGATCTTCCCATCCAAACCCTCCTCATGTCACAACACCTGCAAACTCAGGCCCATTAGGCAAGATCAGCTCAAGTTCTTCTGCAATGTGAGTAAGGCAATGAATAAAAACATCAGCTCTACATGAATATTTGTTTCCCTGACTTGGCAGAGCAGAAACAGTTTTAGACACAGCCCATGATCTCTTCATTTTGAAAAACCTCTGCTATACCCAGCAAAAGATCATAGGTCTTCAGTGAAAGGATTTGCAGCATCACATATCAAAGCCAGCAGCTCGAACAGATTGCAGCTCCAGATTAACTTTAGTTTTTTATATTTTCCAAGTATGAAACCCAGAGAAAAGGATATCTAATAAAGACAAGGCTCAGAGACTGTGACACACACATCTGCCTCCCATTATAAAGAAAACAAATTTTAATATCTTCTCGCTGTCAGAATAGGTCAATAAAGTTGTGCTATGGGGATGGATAATTTGCCTCTGTTGTCTCAGAGGCTCTATGTGACATTTTTTGCATTATTGGTAATGTCTCCAGTTCCTGCTTTTCCATTTCAGAGAGTTGTAATACAATTACTGTCTACTGTAGCACAAAGTAGTTGCTGAACATCAAAAGCAAAAGAATATCAAGCATCACTGTATCATGCTGYTGCCTTTTATTCATTCTCTATTTGAAACTGCAAAACAGCAGCTAGAAATAAATCCTTATTATTACTATTAATGTTTGTTGGTGGGTGTTACAGCAGGGTTTGTTTCTCTACCTGGGGTATTTAGCCAGGCCCAAGACCATGGTGTCTGAGCTGCTCATAATAATGGATTTCTTGCATACAAAGGAAAATATGTATGGAAATAAATGTCTTTGAATGTCACCTCTATTAGTCTTCAGAGAAGAACTGAGGAACAGAGGTAATTTACAACTGTATGAGTAAATAAAGTAACAGGAGAGCACAAGTTCACAGTAATGGTTTGCTATTACCCATGCCAGTTCTCTGCTAACACACTCCTCAACCCCCTCCAGCCAGCCCTCAGGCCAGGAATGCCAGGGSACAGGCCAAGGAAGTGTATTTCTCAAGGCTAGGCCTCAAGACCAAAGAATAATTGTTAATCTCTATTAACTTGCAGAGACGGAATGGAGAGACCAAGAATCAGAACTAAAAAAGGACACAAATATCTTAAGAAGTGAGCTGAAACTCCCATTACAAAAGACTAAATTTTGATCAATGACATAGAATCACAGAATCACCAAGGCTGGAAAAGACCTGAGATCCGCAAGCCAGATCTGACTGAACGTGCCCACTGAACTATAGCACAAAACACCACATCTACTCATTTTTTGGACACTTCCTGGATTGGTGACTCCACCACTTCCATGGGGAACCTGTTCCAAAGGTTAACCACTTTCTCAGTGAAGAAATTTTTCTTAATATCCAAACTGAACCTCTGCTGGCACAACTCATGGCCATTTCCCCCTGTCCTATTTCCAGTTTTCTGTGAGGCCAGTTCACCAAAACTCACCAAAACCTCTTGTCAGGTAGCTGTAAATATAGTGAAGCGGGAGGAAAATTGGTTGTGAGAATGGATTTTTCCTATTTATTGGGTTAAAAAGAATGAACTTGCAKATGAAGCAATTGCTGTTGCTCCCAGAGAGTGACGTGGTGGATCTGAGACTCAAAGCTCAAACATTGGCTCAGCTCCCAATCCCACACACCCTGCCACAACAGCTCAACCTTCTCAAAGCACCATAGTGCAAATTTTCCCAAGATATAATCTTATACAACAGGTGGAATTAGGCAAACAACATCAGTTAACACTAGTTGAAACTGAGCACATAATTTTCAGCTCTTTTTCCAAAGGGATTATCAGCCTAACACTAACACCACRTTGGTAATGCAGTATTAAAGGAAGAGGCTAAATCAGGCTAGACTGTCTGATTCTATCTCTCTGCATTTGCTCAGATTCTATGTCAATGGTTCTCTATTGAATTCAATTAACAACTAAAGATTTTCTTGAATGAATGCAGGAAGTCAGGCTTTACAATTCCCAGCTGTCCACACTGGTCCATTGGCAGATATTATTTCAGATAAGTTTCTAGTAGGAACATGTGGATGCAGCTAGTACAAAAGGGATAATATAACAGGAGACTAAGTTTTATGAACAACAAATCCTGCTTGAGAGTTTTTTGAGTGACAGGTACACATTAATGCTCCATTTGTGCTTTATTATTGTGGGGAGGTCCCAAGACTGTGAAGGCATGGAGCTACTGTAGGGAGCACAAAAAGTAGTATTGTATGGCCTGACCCCAAATATACGCACCAGTGCAATTCTTGGAGGTTTAGGGACACATGACAACCAATCTCTTAATATCATACTGACCTCTAAAGGTACATCAAATGGCTCAACTTCCACTTGAGTTGAGTTCATCTTGTCTGAAGGAGAAGCTGACTTCCGGTCCTCCCCCGCTTTGTCAGTTTTGTCTTTTCCTTTGAGTGTTTTATCTTTAGATGACAATTTCATATCCTTGATAATGCTTGAAAACTTTGACTCACGGGCTCCTCCTGARAGTATCTCCACAGCAATCTCAAGGAAGAGACGTCCCCTGAAGCAGACTCCTTCTCCAAAACCTTCRTTAAGCTCCTGGTGGTCATCGATGAGGCTGTGGTTCCTGGGTGAGCCATAGAGATTGATCCAGGCAGGCCCAAAGGTAGGCAAAAACCCTGAAGATAAAGTAACTTCTGTGGCTTTTCTGTCAGGTGTTCTGTTCACCCTCTACTCCAAGAAATCTCGCCTCTAAYGCCCCAAAAGCCAAACCTGGATCCATTTCTGGGCAGTGGGGAACCACTTCACACAGAGCACTGCTTTGCAGGGCAGCTCTTAGACACCAAGGAACCTCTGCCAATACCCAACCAACTCTGCTGAGATGGAGCTCTTTCTCAGAAGGTGATGTTACCACACATACTGGGCAGGAGGTCTATCGCATCTCCTGAAAAGAGAGCCTGCTGCTGCAGACTAAAGATYGGGACATGACAGGAGAAGATGGAGGYTTTCTCCTTTAGGCCAAACTGTTTCTAAGTCCATGTCACTCAATTTATACAAAATTTTCYTTTATTTTCTGATTAAGGACTGATACACATTTGAATTGGCAGGTTTAAGGAGTTACTGTGCCTTCACTGAGCTGTCATAACTGACCATGTTCCATATGTAGGTCACACAACATAAACAAGGCTGGCTATACAGATAGACTCAAATATCAGTGAAAAGACTCCAGATATTGAGCCTCTCCTCAAATAGAGGACAACACACTAGTCCATGGTGCCTCCCTGGGCTGTGATAGCACCCAGCTGAGCCTTACCKAAACACTTTGCTTCCAGTGGGCAGATCAAAAACACAGGCCTGCTCTGCCTTTGATTTTAGTGATTTTCAGTTTATGGTTTCATTGCTTAACAGAAACTCATGTGAACTATAAACTTACATCTGTCATCCCCAATGGATTAGACTGGACTATTGCCACAGTCACAARGATGGTACCAAATTGTGCAGCAGCCCTTTAACAAGAACAATGTCAGACTCTACATGTGCTGAGCACAATGTAATATAATATGAAATTAAGCAACAGGGGTCTCAGAACCAACTCTTGAACTCTGGACATCCCTAAATTAGGGATCCCATGCAAGTAGATTTTACCTTAAGGGTATATCCTGGAACAGACATTTTCCCCTTTACCTTTGTCACCATCTTGTTCATTTGATATTTTCTTCAAATCTATGAAGTGGGTGGCTAAGGCCACGTCATTCATGCTGCCTTCATCCCAGACCTGGATTTTGACTCTTCGACAGAGTGGAGGGAACATTTCTTTGAAGACAATCTGTTCGTGCCACACTGGATCTGCACAGCTCTTTTGCACTGTTGTCCGGCCCTGCAATGAAAGTCTAGCAGATTTAATTCCAGAGGGGATGAACTCTGGAGAATGGCAATGACAAGGGCAGAAATTGCACTTAGCAGCATCTCTCTGGCCATTTTTAAAGCACAAATATCCTATCTTGAAAGTACTTTGGCTTTTCTATTAAGCGTGTTCATTTTCCCCTCCATATCTAATAAAAGTCCACACTATGGCTAAAGAATTCTCACATGCACACAGCAGAGGCGGGAATAAAATCTAATTCTTCAGGACCCTTACCCACAAAATGTRTCTGTAAAGCCAGACTTTATGATTTCTGCTACAAATTGCACATCTTCAAATGTATTTTGAAATATCTGGGTAGTGGTGATGCAGTGCAGTTTTTCTCATTAAAGAGTAAAATCATTACAGATGCCAGGCTGTGTGTACCAATGGGATTACCCTAAATGAGGCAATTTATCTAGCATAAAATGTGATTATTGTGGTTCATGTTGTGGACAAATGCCTGTGTGCAAGAGGGGTAGGTCTTCCAAAGCTAAGGAGATGGCAGGACTGTATCACAGTCCATACAGTCACTGGCTGTGGCAGATCTTACACTTTCTCATTAAGTGGAGAGAACTGAGTCAGMAAACCCACCAGCCCTCTCTGTAAAACTATATTTTGCACATCAGTGTGCAARCTCACATCAGTGACCCATTCTTGCCTTCTTCAGCCCCTTATTGAACCTGAAGGTGCTGCATGCATTTGCCTGTTTTAAACCAGAGAAGTACTTTGCAATTTGGACTCATGACAAAACATGCAATCAGCACCAAGAGCCTTGTTCTCATGCCTGAAACATCTAAAAAGGACTAACTGGAGCTGTCCCTAAGGCTTGCACACAGAAAGCATTGCTGGTTTAAAATAATTTCCATTTTGATTATTTATTACACCAAGAATCAAGACAGGCTCCCTGACACAGTGTGTCATRGTGTACCCCAGGGGAACCAGGCCCTGGACCTCCTTACACTCCTCTTTCACAGTCAGAAGCATCTCTAAGCAGTAATCTGTARCACCATTTTTGACTCTGAAGTTGCTCTAGGAGCAAGGCAACACCATCAGTCTGCTAAAATTCTTGCTCTACACAGGAAAGCTGAGAGGGTCCTGAATTTCAGCAGAGTAATTCAGAAATCAATACACAACCTTAAAACCCTGATTGGACCACATTCACTGATTTCAACCCTGCTTCCTTATTTCACTCAAGGGAGACAGAACATAGTGGTTACCTAATACCCTGCTGGGCAAATATCACTGTCTTCTAACTTGATGTCTTAGTAACAGGGCTGAGGAATCCTCTTTCCCCTCCTGCTGCCTGCCTCAAACCTACTGCTGTGAGCCTGATGTTAGATCTGCTGGCATTAAGTGTCTCCACGAGGTTATGTCTGCATAATTTAAGAACTGRACATTTTCTGATGACCAAAATACATGTTTTACCCAACTTATGCARCTATAAGTTAAAGGATATCAGCATRATCACCTGCCTGCAGCAYAGCTAATAGGAAAGAAGGCCTACTTTTGTGATCAAGAGGATCCCAATTACCATTTGACCTGCAAACATGACCACCACATAGGGATCCACAAGGTCCTTACTGTCGCCTATGAATGCTTTGGTGACATTGGCCATGATGCTTGAGTTCATCTTGGGGAGTCCTTCTGCTTTGTAAATTCTCACATARAATCTGGCCCATGGTCTTTCAGATGGAAAGCCTTTGGGGATCAAGAGATTCCTGAAAGGAAAAGAGAAGGTGTTTCCTTAAAATTGAAAACTTGGACAATGAAGTGATATTTTTCCAACAGCATTGTGATCTTGGGTTAGCATGCACCTGAGAAGAGATAAAATCAATTTGCTCTTTCATCTGAATAAAAAAAATAATCTTTTTATCACAAGAAAATGACATGGCATTACTCAGCAAACTTTTCTGTGTTATATAGAATCAGTTCCAGTCAGACAAGGTTCTCAGGATCTTCGGTTCAGTAAATTCTGAATATCTTCAAGGACAGAGATTTCCCACTCTCTTTGAGCCCTTGTTTCATGTGACCATCTCCATGGTAAAAAAAATCAGTTCTGAAATTTCATCGTTGTTACTTGCCTCCAAAGCCTCTCATCCTTCTATTGAAAAGAGCCACTCATCTGAAAAGAGCCTGTCTTTTCCCTCTTCATGTATGATGCCCCTTTGAGTGCTCTCCTTTAGGCTCAAAAACCAACACCCACCATCCTTCCTCATAGACCATGTGTTCCACCAGCTTGGTGACTTTTCACAGACTTGGTCCAGGATGTCAGTACTGACCAGAAACATTGCTTCAGGAAAATTTAAAGTATGCTGGTAGCATATTTACCACCTTAAACTTCTGTATTTTACAAGAAGGATGATAATGTGCTTGAGTTTGTCTAAGGATATGGAAATATCCATACACTCACATCCACGAGTGGAGAAGGAATAGGCTTTCCTCATATTTTTTCTTTTTGCTTCACTGCTTTAAGAAGTCATTAATTTTTCAGATCAATTAAGGTTTTGTCAGGGGTAGTGTGGAACTTAGCCARTTGAGGACTTGGTCAATTCTATCAGCTGCAGAGAAGTAACCCTAATGTGCCCTTCAACTTAGATGAGAGGATTGTAGAAACTCTCTTTGAGCATGTGAGAACAGTCAGGTGTACAATGTTATCCTGCTCTTAAACTCGAGTTAACAAGGAAAGGACTGAAATGAGGGCACAGACTTATTGAGGCACCTATTAAGGAAGGAAACAATTGAAAAAAAACAAAACAAAACCAAATTATTGCAGTACTTTTCAATCTGTTCCTCAGTATCAGCTGTTTTCTGTGTAGCTTGTATTGCATCACCTTTCCCAGTCACACTGAGGTCACACTTCAGGTACCCCTTGGCTCCTGTCCTAATGTCAGCAGGGTCTGTGAGAAGTGCCCACTTGTCACAAAACTGATGACCTGTAAGAAGGACAAGCTTAAACACTCAAATAGAAAATATTAAAAATATGCAAGTATTTTCCTCTTCACTCCCAGAAAAGGTACATCAAACAATGTTTGTGCTGTCAGGAGGATTGTGCTGAAATGTACTTATTTACCAGAAACTTCTATAGGGTCCAAAATATTTTGTGATCAAAAAGGCAAGCAAAAGATTGATCCAGAGCTTGTCAGAAAAAAGTTCATTTTCATAAATGTTTACTGAGGTCAATGACTAAAGACCAGTGGAAGCTTGGGTAAGATTTCAGCAGCTGAACTAAGGCTGAGTCTTTATGAGGAAAGGCCACCTCTTTGATGAGAACTGTCTGAAGATCTCAGAACTCTGGCAGCAAAACCCTGACTGGGTGCTGTGGCCACTGTAACCCCAGCAGACAGCTGAGACAGAGAGTGGACAGCATCAGAGGAAGAAGAACTAGCCAGAAGTATGCTCAGCCCCATCTTTCAAGGGGAAAAATGTACAAGGCAATTCACCCACAACAGCCCTTGCTGTAACCCTGCTTCAACAACCCCATCAAGAAAGATCCTGAGATCTCACGTTAAGTCTTTGGACATCACCTTGGGTGGGTAAAGGAATGGGAAGGAGGGACCACAGAGTACCAGGGATATGAGCTCAAGATCAGCCCTCAGACAGCACCCTCCTGCTAAAGTGTGAGCAGGAGATATGGGACAGAATTCAAGACTAACACAGCCTGAGCATGGATGYAGATTGCTCATTTCAGATAGGCCATTCCTCTCTATTGACTCTTACAGGAACCCTGCAGAGAGGTGGCCTGAATGACTCTACACTCTTGCTATAACTGTGTGACATCTACATGAAGTGGTCTAAATATGTTCTTTCCCAAAGACAAAGAGACCTTGAGTTATTATGGAGGAGAAAAAGGTACATGCTTCGTGGATGGTTGTAAAAAACACCAAAAGAGAGGTAGGTGRTCTTTTCTTAGCTCTAAATTTCAGAAAGCACTGAACAGCTCTGAAGATGACGAGTCAAATGGACCCATGGTCACCTCTTTGTCATCTCTCTCCTGTTATGGTCTCCTTCTTCTCTTGTCTTGTGTTCTCCTCACCATTCCTTCCACTCTCCATCCTGGTCTCCCTCCCTCCACTCCCTCTACACCAACACAAGTGACAGAGCATTGGATGCTCTATAACAAATGAATGCAGTTGGGTTTTGTAGAACATTCAGCTGTCCACTCTGACCACTTAAAGAAATGCCATCCTTGAAAAGTGCTACCTATCAATGGTCAGATTGCTGAGGTGTTTTCAGCGCTGAACTTCTTTCCAACAGTTTGGCTGGKACTCTGCTGTCCAAATGGAGAAACATCTCTCAAAAGCTTTAGGTTGGTATAAACCACAACCATCTACGTGGAAAAACAGCACCTCTCCCTCTCCTCTCCTTCCCTGCCTTAAATCTCTCTTAACAGATAAAAAGGGCAGGCAATGCACCACTCACCTGGCTGAATGTACACTGTCCCCAGATCCACTTTGAAGGAGCCTATCAGCACACTCCCAATCAGTTTATTGTGCATAACCTGTTAGAAAAAAAGCTGATTAAAGAATGTCACTACCTCTCTTCTCAGTCAGTCAAAGAAAGAGCATCCAAAGATCACATTTGGTTCAGAGGCAATAAGCAGCAATATCCAGCACCACCCAAAACTGGGGGCACACAGCAGATACAACAAGTATTTGAAATATGTTCTTTACCTAATACTGTGCCAATTTAGAAATCAATATATTTGCATCTGAGTGGAATCACACAAGTTCATCCCAGGTCCCTGGGATACAGAGAGCAGGAMTTAGACTGATGCTCCTTCAGAGTAGGTGCAGCTATAGTACTTATCCTGGCAGTTTAAAATAAGTCATAATTAATATAAACACATGGGATGTAACTGATTTCACACTAGGCTGCAGAATTCCTATCACCTTCTGTGCAATAGCTGAATTGCCATAAAAATTGAGTACACTCAGAGGAGAAAGAATTCAAGTGTTCCTTTGGAACATTTTAATGTACACAAACCAAGAGACCCAATTCTAATCTACTCCTCCCCACAATACTAATGAAATCAGAGAAGAGATATAGATGTAAATTAGATGGCAAGCAGGCCCCAGCGAGTCTGTCTCTGCRTTCTTCCTGCCAAGTGATTAATTTAATTTAATTCAAATTTAATTAATAATTTTCAATTGCCATGATTCCCAGACCTATGTATTTCCGTGTCTCATTTTCAAATACTTGCATGTGGTTCACTTTACAGACAGGGCAGAGGCTTCTTCTAAGGGAAGATTTTCTCTAGAACTGTATTTCTCAAAAAAATGTGTCTCACCTGGTTTCAGAATAGCTTAAAAGGTTGAAACCTATTCCTTGGTTGTGGAAAAGCCTCTCACAGCCATGTTAAGCAAATGCTGTGAAACTTTCCATCCCTGAGGGTTTCCTTCACTCCCARCACACAGATTTCCTCTCTTTGTTTCTATTCCCTTGACAGATTGCATTCTCCAAAACTATGTTGCAAGGTAATKAATCTCTGTTTTCAGTAGCACACATGAGCACTGCTCAAGGTTAGTTCATTGTTGTAACTGAGCTTTTTCCTAAAGTCATTTTTTACCTAGAAGACCTTTAATTTCTCAGTGTTGCACCTTCATCAGCTATAAATAAAGTAAGTTTTCTGAGCCTGATGAAACTGTTCAGATGTACAGCAGGTAATGTTGACATGCTTCCCCACACCCCCAGTGCAGTCAGAAAGCTGGCTCTTCCCCCTCCACCACTGGATATATGAGATCTTCATCACAAGAATGTGAGAGTGGAGAGAATGGCTACATGTCAGAGAAAAATAACTATACATCCTCAGCAGCATCAGCAGCACACAGGAGCTGGTGCCTTGGCAGTGTGCTGATCCACAAACCATGTCTGAAACACCTTTGGGGCCACCCACTGTGATATGTGATATCAGTGAGGTGATATCTACTCCCATGCCACTGTCAGCCTGCAGTCAATTCTGTCCTCACTGATAAGAGATCAGATCTGCAAGATCTTATGTAGTTATGAACTTCATATATTTGAGCTCTGAGTGTGATAAAGTGGATTTTAATAGAACTTCAGGATTCTGACTATCAGTTTACTTCCAGCACTGGAAACCTGTTGTCCATGTGAACACATTTTATTCTGTAGCTGGCAAAAATCACTTAATTAGCAGCTCAGAAAGGGAAGAAGGCAGTGATGTGCCCTGTAGCTCCTGAGCAGTGCTTGTTTCTGTCAAGCTCAGCCAGCACAGATCTTTTCCTGGTGTACACTACTGAATTTGACAAAGCATTTCAGAAAAAAATAACTTTTCCTGGAGCAACAGTACTCTGTTTAYTTGCCAGAGAAATAGCTAATTAAATGGATAGACTTTCAGCAAAGAAAAAAAAAGAGTTCATGGAGTGTACAGATTGTGATATTTCCAAATAATACAAATACAGCACTGTCCAGAGTCTTGTGAGATCTTTAAGTCCTTAGCACCTTTGCTAAGGATGAGTTTTGGACTTGGCCTTCCAAACTGCACATCATTATCTAATGCTCCAAGTCCAAGAGCATGTGTGTCTTCCATGAGGACACTTCTGAGATGTCACAGAATCAYAGAACCATTTAGGTTGGAAAAGATCTTTAAGGTGGAGCCCAACCATTAACCCATCACTGACAAGTCCACCACTAAACCATGTCCCCAGCTGCTACCCCTGCATGCCTTTAAATCCCTCTGGGAGTGGTGAYTCCACCACTTCACTGCAGTCTATTCCAATGCCTGTCTACTCTTTCTGTGAAGAAATTTTTCCTAATATCCAATCTAAATCTTTCCTGATGCAACCTGAGGCCAATTCATCTTGTCCTGTTGCTTGTTGCTTGGGAGAAGAGACCAACACTCACCTGTCTCTGACCTTGTTTTAGGTATGTGTAGAGAGTAAAAATGTCCCCTATAGTTTTCCTGGGACTTCAGTTGCAGGGAGCAGTGGAAGCAGCACCAAACTCTTGGAGACTGCTCCCATTGCTAATAGCAACCAGTGACATTCTCAGACAGCCTGAGAGACCCTTCTGAGGAAAAGTGTCTGAATTAGCTCAGTTAATTCAGTTAGAAACAGTTACATCTGAGGAACTGATATAAACCAGCCGTTTGAATCAAGAGGCAGCTTGAAAATTAGATGGATGAAGACAGTGAGGAGAGGAAGGAATGAAGCTGAATTTTCTCATTCTGCCTTGAAGTTTGCCACACCAGCAATGAGTGTCCCTGAAAATGCAGGCTAAATATTCCTTTTAGGTATATTCCTTGAAATCTCTGCCTGCTGACTCTCCTAYTTATCCTCTCCTCTGTCCTCTTTCCTATACTTCATGCTGATTTTCTAGCACTCTTGGTACCTAAAATTATTTATTTTTAACTACATTAAGAATCMTTTAGAGTTGAAGTGACACAAACAACAATGACCTTTACTGTACTAAGCTTTCCTAGGTACTTACAGAGATGTTGATTATTTTGTCAAACAGCAACACCTGCGGTCCAACGAAATCAAACACGAAGTACTGTGGGAAGAGGGGACAGCAGATGAGAATCATCCCTGGGCAGGTGCCAGCACTGTCAGCTGCATGGCTCAGCATTCTGTGTAAYTGCACAGAGCCCTGGTGAGATGCTGGGGGTGCTGGGTGGGCAGGGGTGGACAAACCAAAATTCTTTCCGTGCCCCTGACATGTTTCTGCAATGGCCCAGACTTGTTTTCTACTCTATTCCTTGCATGGCTGCACAAGACATGCTCCACGAACGCCCACGAGCCTCAGTCTGCATCAGAAGGGACAGGAAGCAAAAGGAAACCAAAGGACTTGTTGGTTTTGGGTGTTGTTTTGGTCTTGTCTGTCACCAATTGGAACAAACATATGTCATGGAAAGGCTGAAACCATGGAATAGTAGAAAAGGGAGTGGAGGTGGGGTGGGGTTTGCAGTATAGACAAAGCTCCCAAATGGATGATTTTCAAAACTGCAGCAGCAGTGGGGGTAAGGCAGAATGTGCYGCTGGAGAGGGTGGGGAACAGGATGGACAGACTTGAGAAGAGCAAACATATCTAAAACCCAAGGGACCTATTGCTGCAGCTTTGTCTCCTGGAGAGACGTGGAAGTACTGCAAACCTAATTCATTCCCTTATGAGCTACCAAATGGCAGAGTCCACCCAGAACCACTGAAGAAAGTATCTTCTTTAAGAAAATCACCTACTTCATTGTAGAAAGGGGCATTAGTGCCTTCCTTCACTGTTGTTTGCTTCTTCTCATCACCTATCTCGATGATCACCACGGGATCGATGTTCTCGCCCACCAGCTGCCTGGCCTCGATGATGGTGATGGCAATCTGTGGGGCACAAGGACACCATGGACACTCCTGGGCTCAGGTCCAGCCTGCCTGGGGAATTCACAGGCACATAAGGGCTGTCACCCCCTGCTCACCTGGTAGTTCTGGGATTTCATCTCCTCTCCATGAATTCTGGTCRTCAGCTTTGCCCTGTTTAAATAACAAAAGAAGTCATTGGACATCTCTAGGCAAGAGCTGGTACYTGGACACACATTGGAAAGACTTCTCAACAGTAAATGAGTATTATTTACAGCAGATAGCTTTGTTRTGRACTGCTAGGCTTGATTTCATCAGCAGAGACCACCTCTGTCTTTCTCATACACTTTTTGATAGAGAAACGTTTTGCATCCACACAAACCTGTGCAACTACCTATCMTGCACAGCCATGATTTCACTTGTTGATCCCATCCAACCTGACTCCATTCCTCCCCAGACTGCATTCCTCTCCTGTGTGAAAAACACAACTACACAAGCTCTTTGCTATAGAGATCACTGTTCCCTTTGGCTTGTTTTGTTTAGCAGAGTTCCTGCTGAGGCACACCCAGCATCCATTTCAATCTYTCACTCCACTGGATAGCACCTGGTGATATCTGAGCTGACAAGTGCATTCCACTCTGTCTCATGGGAGAGTGGGAGTGAAGGGATCACTGCTGTCAGCAAAGGGATTTTCTATCAGATGTTTTGTCCAAGGGTAATGCCCTTCCCAGGAAGGGTGGAAAAGATGTTTAGGGGGAGGTTAGGTAAGATACATGAAGGAGCACCTTTTCSTATTTGGGCTTAAGGATCCAAAAGCACTGGACAGAGCATCACTGGTCATTAGGTCYTCCTCTACCTCTTCCTGTCTTCCAAGAGTGTCATGGAGAAAATTTGCAGTTTCATCATGACCACCTGATGAAGAAAACAGACAAGGAAGTAAAACCCATATCTGATTTCTAGTAGCAAAAAAGGTCTCTTAGAGCAGAGCAGTGAATTTATCATCATGAACTGAATATTTTATTTATTTGGATGTCCCAGTTAGAGATACTCTTGTGGTCTGTATCGAGCAGCATTGATTCCAGCAGCAGCTCCCCTCCTGTGCAATAGCATTTGCCATATCTCTGTGGCTGTAGCAACTCTCCTCACTCTGTGTGCACTCACAACAGGCACACAGATACTACTGAGYAAAACTGCCAGCTTTATTGAGCCAGCCCAKCCAGCCAGCACAGCCTAGGAAGGTTGTGTATTTATAGTTTCTAAAAGAAGCAGAACTTCCAGAGGAATCACACACTTGTAGTAAATTATCTACCTGTAAAGTAGAAAAAAAACCTCTAAAATGTGCMATCTCTCTATGGTAAGAGGMAGGCTRACATTTTTAGTTTACCATACAGGACAGTGTGGACTCACAGAATCTGAATGTGAACTTCATGAAACAGTTAATGCAAGAAGAATTAGCTCTCTGTCTATTTGGRTGTGATAAGGAGTTTACTGCCTGTTTTATAATGCTAAATCTTGAGACACAATTCAAATGAGTTCACAGGAAATCAGATCTAATATAATCCCCCACCACCTGCTCATCCCTGYTGCAATGTTGATTTATGAGGCCTTACCCAGTGCATCTTTGTTTGCAATAGTCAGCCCTTTCTCKCCTTTTTTCTTCTTCTTCCTCTTCATGCCAGCAAACAGCCCCTTTCTGAGAAAGTAAAGAAAATTGATCAGTGCAGTATCTTCAAACCTATTTCTGTCCTGGACTCTAATTTAACTCAAGGAGTTGTTAAGAGGGAGYTTTGATTTCCAAACAAGATCACTATGTTCTGAATTTCCTTTTATCAACAGCAAACAAGAGAAAGCTCTGAATTTTACTTCATCTGRTTTAGTTTATTTTTAAAATTTAGCCATGTWCAGGCAAACRYAATGTGACAAGAGCCAAAACTTCTKTTCAAACCAAGATGGTAAGATGCAAAGAAAGGAAATAAAAGATAAGTTTCCAATCTATTGACTTCCCGCACATAGCTCATTCCTTCTTCCTGTGACAAGACCAGAGATAAAAGGCGGATTAGAGGATCCAGAACAAAAGCAGTTTTCCACTGAACTGAGATAAAGTTATTTGTGTAAATACCTTGGTCATGACACCCAAGACACCCACAGTATCAGTGGTACATGCACCACATAATTTAGGTAGTTCTCACTCCCCTTCAGCAGCAAAGCAATGAACAAGCCTGAACAAGGGTTACTCCTCAAGCTGTGTTTGAGAGATTCTTCTGCCTAGCATCAGTTCTTCCAAGAAAATAAATAYGCCACATGTTTCAGAGGGAGAAACATCCATGTTGCTTAAGAATTTTGTGCTATTAACTGTACTGACAAACAAACCAAGTGGTGAGAGCCAAACACAAAGGAGTTAATATAATAGCAGCATTYTTTCARGTTCTTTGATGGCCACAAGAATGCRGTGACAAACATCCAGCAAATTTTCYTCCCCCTGTCATTAGAAGATTTGTTTGCCTAAATTATTGTAGGTATAAAAATATACCTGGAGGAGCACACAGCCCAACTAGCCAAAACAAGCAGGCACCTACAAGCTGAGTAAATCTGACAGTGACCAATGCCCAAACATCTGAAATCACCTGCAAACTCTAGCTGTGGAGGGAAAGACACTGCAAACTGAAAAGGGAAGTTGGTAATGTTTAAAGGTTGTATTCAGAGCAAGTAAATTAAGTTTACTGGCCAGCTCAAGAGGAATGTCAGCAATGTAGGGTACAACAGCAGAAAATACACAACTTTTTTGTGCCAAAGAATGCTAAAGTCTGATCAGTACGAGTAGAAATGTAGCACCCAAACAAACACATGYCTCAAACACAGCAAGAGTCAGAGGGTGACTGGAGGAAATGGCCATTAATAAAGCCTGGTGTGCTAACTGGGCTGTCTTCCATGATTCTTATGTGTGCACAACACGTGAAACTGCTTAAAAACAGAACTGCAGAAGGTGCCACAGGGTAACAGAAAGAGAACTGGCCAAGCTTTGGATAACTGCATGGTGCCAAGACCAAAAGCCATCTTTGATGTAAACCAGATTTCAGTCTCAGGTTTTCAGTCTGTCAGAGGTTTGGGCACAAAACAGCATCAGGCTGGACCTGCACTCCTGAGCAGGAGCTCTCCTGCACCCCTGACCCCAGAGGTTACCTGAGCCCAGATAAGCAGGGAGGCAGCAGCACAGGCCACTTGCAAGGCTCAGTATGGGAAAGAAGAGTGAGGGTTTGTTCAGCAAGAGGGCAGGATGGTGCTCTCTGCACRTGGGATTTGCCAGAGAGAATCTTCYCTGTAAGGGTCTAARCTMAGTAAATTAAGTCTTCAGGGAACTGAATGAATCAATCCTTCACAAGAGGCTCCATCACTTTGATATGTAAACCACTTGTCAGCCAGTGTCAGTGTGCACATGCTAATACTGTGCACATGGGAAATATCCACACATTTCATATAACCACTGAGGCCTCTTGAAAATGTCCTGTGGATATGCTTTTTGTGGTRGACTGTTTGTTCTCATGGAAGGAATAAAGAACTAAACTTTCTTCMTATTTCCACAAAGTGTTTTTCACTGCAGTTTTGACATAAATTCAATCAACTGGTGAAAAYTTGAAAATTATTCCAKCTCTTCTTCCTCAAGATGGTTTAAATTTTAGCAACAGCAAGTTTGGACCTTCTATTCAGTTATACYTGATTTGATAATGACCCAAAGCTATCCATATCCATCTGTATCCCTAAGCCAGGCATAAAACTGTGTGCCACCTCCATGTAAACCCCAAAGATATTGTGAGGAAATGTCTGCTGTGTTCCCCACAGGACCTCCTGGCTATCAGCAAGGCACAAACATGGGAAATCAGGAGAGACTTGGGGTGCAGAAAAACTTATCCACCTGCCATGCACCTCTGGGGAGGTAGGAGGTTGTTAGTGTTGAGTACACACTTCAGTGAGTAACTTCAGTGAAGATTTACCCCCCACATGCTACATGATTCACAAATAGAGGTTTTCCTCCTTCCTGAATCCTACAAGTTAATTTGAGATAGAATAAAGCAATTGCATGGCCAAAGAGAAGGAAGATGAAAGAATTCTTGCAGGCTACCAAGAGGTTTCCTGTTTTAAGTGCTTTGGATAGAAGCAATTAAAAATCAGCCATCTCAGCTAATCAAGAACATTTCTTAGTTCAAAGAGGACTGAGTGTCCCAGTGCCTCCCACAYGGGGATTGTAAAAAAATCKGAWTTTTTCTTTCTTAGAAGAATTTCTCTTTTCTGTGTATGTACAGTAGAACAGAGACCTTCGTTTATGGCTGTGATTCATTGACATTTCCCTGATATAAATAGTAAGAGTGGGACATAAACCATACCACAGCATTTGACTGTATCAGACCATGTTGAATTTGCACCTCTGTAARCACAAGTGTTTGTTTCCTGTTATCCATGCACCAGATCCACTGGGTCTCTCAATTAATTTTCATACCTTGAAAAAAAGACTCACAAATTTCACTCTCCTTTTGTCAAGGTTTATCCATGKCAGCATCCAGCTTTCAAAAAATTACTTTCATGCTCTTTCTTTTCATCTAAGCTGTCCCATTATCACAGATGCTTTGTGATCACTTTTTCACCACATAATGTCCTCTTAGATATCCAATAATTTCAATTTGCAGTCTAATTTAAAGGAAAGTTGGAAAAATAAGTCCATTTTAGAGCCATCAGCATGACCTCACTAATACTGAACTTCAGAGTTCCTCCACWTTGTTCAAACTTAGTATTTTCTCCCAGCAAAATTCTTTCAGAAGTCTGTGTGCTTGAGGAGTTGATGTAAGAGGAGGCTGGCTTGCTGCTGTGGGAATGYTTACAAGYCACCAAACAGGTGACAAGAGACAAACAGGCACTTCTAGGGCGCAGCTTATCTACCTCACTCCAGGCACTCACTGTAGGATGGCAGAAAACACTTCTCCATCGCTTATAAAGTTGGAAGAATAAACTGAGCCAGATAACACAGGCACTTGTAGCTCAAGGAGAGACCTCCTGTCCTTTCCAGAGTCCACTCTCAGTGCAGTTTTCCAGAGCTTGGTCAAGCAAAACCCAGACTTGGGCTTAGCTACATTAGACCAAGATATTTGTCAAGTTCCATTTTGGTAGCCTTGAGATGCCCTTCCCTTGTGCTGGAGTGTGAGCTGTGCTCCTGATGGGCACAGAGGGAGTGAGCTCTGGAAACACCAAGGACAGATAAATAAATACAAAGCCTGTTTTATCCAGCACATCTCCCAAAACCATCCAGTTCTCACATGGACAGGCTGAGCGAGCTGCCAGTGTGCTCCTGGCAGCACAAAGTCCTTCTTGGAGCAGCTGCCCTGCTTTTTCCCACCAAGTCCCTTCCTCCCTGGAAACAGCAGTTTCAAAAAACCCTTTTGGAACCATCAAAATTATTTCATCCAGGGATCATCAAAGGTTTGTGCACCTCAGCTCTGAGCCAGCTCCAGTGCCTCAAGATTGTAAGCCACAGGTAGAGTGATTGCTTTGGATGAGGAAATAGAAACTGAAGAGGAAAAAAGCCTTCTGCCTTCCTAGCCATGAACATAAAATTGCTAGGTGGGATTTTGTTGCAGTGCACCCCCACACCCTAGCAGCTGTTCCCATACTAGGGAAGGATTCATTCTTTGTTTCACTAATAAGGCAAAAAACCAGAAACTTCAATGCGCTTCTCATTCTAATTGGCCAAGTGCCAGCACAAAGGCACCTAGGACAGTTAAAAAGTACCTCAAGATCTGTTACTATTTCTATGGGCAGGTTGCTCAAAAAACCTCCTCAATCCTTACCTACCTAAAGGAGTGCATAAAGATCCTTTGAGCATTTTCAGGGTGTTTTACCAGGTGCAGGGAGCTCCCTGCACTGTGCACAGCTTTTGTTCCTTTGTTTTGTATATTGTTTGTTTGTTRTTTTCACTTTAATTAAAACCTTTTTGCTTTTTCAAAACACACCCAATTATACTGTCTCTCTAATTATTCTTAAGCCATTTCTAAGTGGCTAGTCACTCTCAAAGTGTGATAAACCCACATGGAGCCCATAACAATCTGGCCTCATGCAGAAATTCATCAGGTTTTATCTTT
Organism: Alauda arvensis; assembly: GCA_902810485.1. Classification (NCBI taxonomy): domain Eukaryota; kingdom Metazoa; phylum Chordata; class Aves; order Passeriformes; family Alaudidae; genus Alauda; species Alauda arvensis. Next base: position 3,455,265 of record CADDXX010000007.1, on the reverse strand, counting down.
GGGTTTTGTTATTTGCATTTTGTAAGATGTCTTTGTGGGGGTTTTACTCAGCTCCTAAAAATTCCACGTCTTTCGATGTAAGTTGATTTTCCAAAGAGYCTTTCTGTGAATCAAACAGATTTGCACTACATGAATAATTATCTACAGATGAGTAGTTCTAATTTCCATGAAATAAACACAAGGAAAAGGAACCTGATTCTCTATGTTATAAAAATGTTTCTTTTTTTCCTTTCAAATAAAAAAAGAAATCTGAAACATAAGAATGACTTTTTGCTCATTTTRTCACTTCCACAATATGTGCTAGTCAAGGAAGTTATCTCATAACTTAAATTCCTTTATCCAAAGGATACAATATAATTGCAATACAAAGATACAGCTTCAAAATGAAAAGTCTGATAAATCTAAAACAGTCACATAAGCACACCTGGTTAATTCAGAACCATTTTTTATTAAGACTGTATGTCATTTGTGATAATAAATGAAGTCCCAGAGAAGAAATTTATTACACTGCATTTAACTGTCAAGGAGGACTGAATAAAATTAATTCAGTGATCTTGGGCATATGGAAAGCAAGAAAAAATCTTAATGAGTGGTTACTGAGGTACTCATGTCTTCTTTTCTTATAGAAAAGGATTATAGAAGTCAAGGGAAGGCTTTGCAAATTCATTCATTAATTTACTCTGTTTCCCAGTGCAGGGTTGCTTTGTTCTGATACTGTCAGATCCTTCATCCTGCTTCAGCAAAGAACCTCCCTTTATGCCCAAATCCATTATTTCTGCTGAGGTTCCTTCAAAGCTTGGAGTTTTTACGAGCTGCCTTAACTTGTTTACACTTTTCCTGATTTCCCTCTGGYTCTGCTTTGACAGGTCCAAGGATTTGCAATAGGAAGGCTTCAGCTCTTCAAGAAGGTGAATACAGAATCCTGTATGACAAGCTGCAATTTAAAAAACAGCTGTGGAACACCCACAGCTATCAGTTCTGAATCCTGGGGTTTTTCAGATGTCACTTCCCATSTCACATGTCTTGTCTCAACTATTAATACCTCATAGATAAGAAAACAAAATTGCAAGTTGACAATACAGTGGTCAGGATTGGTTACACACTGGCTCTGTGCATTCACAAACAGGCTCTAAAACAGCTATTCAGGAGAAATTCTGCTGTCTTTGCAGATCATTCTGTGTGACACTTCTGTTTCTTGCACTACAGCAGTCAAAACCTGAAATCAGCCATTAGAAAGCRTAAGAAACTAAATCAAAATATGACAGCGAAGGTCTTATGCTCTAAATTACTGCATTTTGGCTACAGCTTGCTGCTTTCTCACCTCATCTCAAAAGGAACCTAAAACTCAGCAATGCAGAGAAAACACTTTGAAGTGTGATCAAAAGAGGGTCCTGGCAGAGTCTGTTCAGCCTGAGGAGGAGATGATACCTKGTGTTTTTCACAATATAATGAAGCCCGCCTGAGAAGTGCTGAAGCGGTGACCAAACACCAGAAGATGGTCCTGGTGTCATCCCTGGTGGTCTCTGGATCAGCAGCTCAGTGTGCAGCATCAGATAAAAACATCCACCCTGGTCTGGGTGTTGTCAGGATGGGTTTCAGAAAGAAAGGAGCAAGTGTCAGTTTGCCTCCAAAGCACTGGTGAACCCACACRAGGTCATTACACAGGATCACAGAATAAATCAGTTTAACATCTCACATTCTGCGTGCAGCTTTGGTCTCCACATCTCAAATAAGCCAACAGGGTTAGAGAAGGCAGAGAAAAAAGGGTGGGAAAAGTCAGTTTATGGCATATTGAAACAGCTGTAACTCTTCATTTGGAGAGGACATGACTGAGTGGGAATAGGATGAAATTTTATCTATTTAAACTGGCAAATAGGATGAAAGCAGAGCTACTTCTTACTCAGCATAACACACAACATGAGAGAATGAGGATGCACTTGATGAAACAAGACTGAAAATACTAAAAGGACTGGATGGGGATGTATCCATTAACACTCATGATAAAAATGTTCTGGATGCTAGAAAGTGCCCAAGCTCTTGTGCTCTCCCTGATATCCCGTCCTTTTGCCATGCTGGATAAGAGCACAGTGCCAGATGGATGTGGGATCTGACCTTATAGGATGTTTCTCCTGTTCTGGTTATTTCCCAATCATAAATACCAAATCTGTGCATGGCTGGGTCACCWGGCATGGATTTGAATTAGGTATGGGTTCATGATCATGTTTCCATCTGAATGATCAAAGCACACAGCACAAGCTTTTGCCAAAATTGCACCTAATCCAGCATAAAGCCTGATAGTGAAAAACTAATCCATTCTTGGAGCATTCTTGAGCAGGAAGGTGAGTTCAWTCCCAATTATCACAGTCTCATGTGATCACCATGTCTCTGAGAGGCACCTGGATTTACTCTATTATTTAACCACACCTGAAGTGTTCTTTGGAAGTGAGCTATAAAATAATGAGTGACATGGAAAGATGGATAGAAAAGGAGTGTCTCACTCCCCAGACCACAAAACCACAGTGTKCAATGACATTACCAGGCAACAAGTTTAAAACAAATGAGGGTGTGARCAAATTAGGTGTTCTTCAGTGAGACACATAAATCACACGTAGAAAAGAAGGTCATTGAATTAGAGAATTCAAGGAGATTTCAGGCATATTTATGGAGTCTGTGGACAGAGGGTCTGATATCCATCCAGCTCATAAACTTTCCAATTGTATGAAACTGCTGAGGGCCTTGCTCACACCWGTTCCACAAACTGTATTTCCAATTATCCACCTGTGGCCCTTCTTGCGAGGCAGAAGCTGGTTTGACACAGTCGCTTCCATGTTTTTCAGCATTTTAATTAAAAAAATAAATATTTCCCTAGATGCAGAAGAAGAAACACCAAGTATATTGATATGCACTCTGAGCAACTTATAATTTGAACTTCTGAATTGTGCACAGTTCTGCCACAAATTATCTAAAACTCCAGACTCTGAGAAGGCTTCAGGGACAGCAGCACCACAGYTTGGTATCTCTGCCAACAGTGGCCATTTACCCTGGCACTTACAGCCCCCCAAACCCTGTCCCTTCTGCAGAAAACCAATGACCTCTATTGACACGTTTAGCATCCTCATGCATCATGAGTCATGGCAGCAAGGAAGCCACATCCTGAACAGATGCAAATCAGTGATCACGTTCAGCAACTTTTCTCATGTCAATACACAAGAGCTGGGTAACAGAGCTACTAAATACTAACAAGATATACTAAATACTARCACAGGCAGACAAAATAAGTAAGGCAGTTGTTGCAGGCAGGGAGGGCCYTTCTTTTGCTCCTGCACCTCTTAGAGTTCTTTACTCTCTCTACAGGGGTCTTGACCCCTCATCTGCTGAATTGTGAAGGACTTCCCRTGACTTTGTGCAGTTAGAAGTTATTAAAGACAGAACAAGGCGTTACAGACTAGATCTTACTAAAAATAATAAACACACCCCTCAGGAGCAGGTAAAACAAGCAACAAAGGACTTGTTGATTTTTCTTTTCCTTCAAGAAAAAAAAATCTTTAAATATAATTAGCTGAATTTAATTTAAACCGTGGAGGAATTTCYTGAGGGTATTAGACATACCTGTGGGCCTGAGGTACCACTGCTGAGGGCTCCATCCTGCTGGTTTTCTTTCAATCTCTGCCTTTTACATTTGTGAACAGGCTTTCTGAGCTTATAGAACCARTCAGATTGGAAAAGACCTCYAAGACCCTCAAGTCCAACCATTAACCTGRGACTCACCACTAAACCATGTCCCTGAGTGCCACATCTACAGRTCTTTTAAATACCTCCAGGRATGGTGACTCAGCCACTTTSCTGGGCAGTCTSTTTCATTGCTTGATAACCCTTTCACTGAAGAAATTTTTTGAAATATCCAATCTAAAACCTCCCCTGRCCACATTTGAGGCTGTGTCCTCTTGTTCTATTTGCATTCAAGTTTGCTTCTTGTTGGTAGCAAATGTGGTGCCTGGTTAGTCAATCTGGYAAACACTGAACAGAACAAAGATTTATCTCAGTGCAAACATTAACTCCTCCTGCCCTGCAGAGATCTGCAGGAACCAGTCTGTTGAGGAAGCCATGTCCTGCTCTTGAACAACAGCTCCAAGCTAAAAGGCCACCAGGCTTATCACACCCACCAAGACACCTTGAAAAAGTTTAGATTTCACACAGTCTTAGCAACCACTCCCTGGAAAAATAGGTCTATCTAAAGTATAGGCACTCATTTCTTTTTTAATAAGGACATAATTTCTTTTTCTCTATTTTCTTTTTCCACCCATAGCTCGCCCAACTTCTCTCTATTGCAGTTCACTGTACAAGGCTCTGGATTGTGGTTCCCCTTCTACTCCTCCAAACTCCCCAGCTCAAAAGCTTAATACCTGTTATTCTTAGTTAATAAACCATCATATTAGTCACAGCTCTTGCCTCCAGTCTTGTAAGTACAGCTACTTCCTTGGCATTTCCTCTTGGAYACACTTCAGTCCTTGCTGAGAAGGAATTACAGAGGCACAACACAACTTTTGTTCTGCACATCTCCAAGGACATTTTCACATTGTTCTTAATCTTGTCCGATGGGAGCTGGCATTTAAAGAGGACACTGTATTACTGTGAGGTCAGCATCTCATAAAGGACACCTTTGGAATTAAACATCTGAATGAATCAGGAGGATTCATTGTTCCCAAAATACATAATTAAGTTCCCTGCAGTGATGAAGGACCTGCAGCATGTGAGGTATCAGTAATTTTGCTGGAGTGAAAAATGCAGAGAAATTAAACTACARTAGGCAGCTTAACCCAAGAGATCAACCAGGGTCAAAATTCTCWATCCTTTTGCTTCTTTCAGTGGAATTTAGGGAGATGGCTGCCTCTGCAAGTCAGGCTTATTTGCTTCTTCTTCAGAAGATTCCAGCCTAGCTGTCCAGAAGCTGCCCTGCCCTTGACCAGCATCCATCACACTCTCTTTTGACTTGAGTGATTGAGCACAGCTCTGCTCGGAGGAGAAATGGTAATTAATCAGATATCTCATATGCTCTTGTATCTTAAAAAAGCATATACGAAAATCCCTTTTCTCCACTGGAGCAGAAAATTAATGCTTTTTTTTTTTCATTCATCCTTCTGAATTTTGTAATTATCCCCAAGTTCTTGTGCTTGCTTTTACTGGGGATACTCTTCTTCAAATTCTTTTCTTACTTTTTCTTACCTACCTTGTCTTTCCCAGTTTTGGGTAATGATGTGCTATGCCACAGGCAGCACCTGTTGCTTTACCTATCTACTTCCCTTAAAAGGCTCAATAACTTTCTCATCAAAAAGCATGAGCTACACTAAGGAAGGAATTGGAACATGGATAATAGCACATAGCAGCACACCCAGTCCAGGCAGACTGGGCTGACAGCAGGACAGTGTGGTCCCCTGGGACACCCCACACAGCACAGCCACTCCAAAACACTTTCACCAAAGTGAGGTTTTAAAGCACCCTGTTCCTAGAGGAAATCCTAAGAACTGTGAGCAGTCAATGAGCCCTTTCAGTGGAGAGGTTGCTCACAATCTGCTAAAATGAAAAAAAAAATAATTCTCTCTTGCAGGGCTGAATTGAGAAATGAATCATGACCTGCACAGAATGGTTTCACYACCCTGTCCTAGAACCTGCAACCAAGTGTGCAGAACTGGCAGCTCTGTCAGAGAGAGAGAGAGTCCTGGGCAACCAAGTACACACCAGTGGATGATCAGTTTTTTTCACCAACATCCTGTCAGGCAACCAAACTCTGCTTACCTCCCCAGAGAGCTTCTCTGTCAGGCTGCAAGCCCCCCACACCATCCAGGTCTCAAACAGCTTGTTTTCTAACTTGGCAAAGCTTCCCATAAGGCCTGAAACAATCCAATAGCATCCCCTTTGCTCAGGTGGACACGGTGGCTCTGCATTGAGGACTCAMTTAGCATTTGAGTGGCAAAAACTGAGGCGACCATTCAGCAGCTGCCCTGACCTAATTCCTTCCTTCCTTCCTCCCTCCCTCCCTCCCTTTGTTAAAGGAGAAAGTAGAGAGTAAGTTTGTCTTGACTGCTTCATTTTCTATAGGAAATGTTTTCAGGCTTAAGAAATTTAACAGTTAAGATTCACTATGTAAAAAGGTGTAAATCAGCCTTCAGGCCATATGGGATGCCTGCCTTGAGCTGCCAACAGGGCTTTTTTAGGAGGRTGTAAACACATACACTGCTCCTCAGTCCTTGCCTCCAGACTGGCAAGGCTGGCAAGAGATCTCACAGACTCTTTTATAAATGAGTGCTGTAACAGCAAAGGAAAGGCTGTGAGGGTGGTATCTCCTGTTCTTGCTGCTGTGAAGGACCATGTTCCAGGTGCAACTTCAGCCCATGTCTTCTGAAGTTTATGTTTCCAGAACTGCTGTGCAACAAGTAGGGCAGAAGCMGGCTCCATGTGTGTATCTATACATACTCTGAAATCAAGCCATGTTTGCAGAGCACAGGATACAATGGAGAGTCTTCTTCCAGGAACTACCCTTTCCATTTATTACTACTCACTGGAAAAGCCATGGGTGCCATGTGGACATTAAATTAGTGAAATCAGACCATGTGATACTTCCCATGTGTATCATCATAGTACTGACAATTCCATTCCTCTCACCCTTTGCAAGTGAAACTAAAAACTCTTCAAGGCTTTCTCAGAGACTTTCTGAGACTTTGTGAGACTTTCTGTGAACATCCCCTGGCCCAAACACAGTGGGGTCCTGGTCTTTAGCTGCCATTGTATCAAAGACAGTGAAAAATGTCACCATCACAATCCTGGCGATTGCTGTGGCACACAGGAAGGGCWGGGTGAGGGGCACAGTCCCCGTGGTTGGGAGATCAGGCTTCAGGGTGGTGGTAGCCAAAAGTGAAACTTTCATCAGCAGGTGATTAACAGCATCCTATTAAAACTGGTGGAAAACAAAGGAGCTGTTTCCAGCTGTGGTGTTCATACAGGAAAGCAGCAACAAAGAGACCCACAGGAATCTTGCCTTCACCAGGTGCCCATCACAGATCACAAAACACATCACAAATCACTGCCTGGGGGGGAACACTTTCCCAAGCCTTGTCCCTTTTCACCCCTCCCTTAGTAAATCCAACCCCAGCAGTATTTGTTAAAATCAATTTTTCCCCACCATGCTCAAATCACAGAATCACAGAATTTTTTGGTTGGAAGAGACCTTCAAGATCATCGAGTCCAACCCATGTTCTAACACCTCAACTAGATCATGGCACCGAGTGCCACATCCAGTCTTTTTTTAAACACATCCAGGGTTGGTGACTCTACCACCTCCCTGGGYAGATGATTCCAGTATTTGACCACTCTTCCTGTGAAAAACTTCCTCCTTAAATCCAGCCTGTATCTCCCTTGGTGCAGCTTGAGACTGTGTCCTCTTGTTCAAAGTTCAGCTTTGCATCTCCCACTCTCACCCAGCAGAACAACCCTGTACCAGCTGTGAGCCCCAACCCAGCAGCCAGGCACCACAGGRCAGCAGCCCCTCTGCCTCATGGATTGCTCTGTGCCACAGGAGCAGAAGGACAGGAAGTGCTGGCATGTTCATTTTATGAATCTGAGGCTGAACAGAAACTCCCTTGTATTTACAGAGTGGGTGTTTCTCTGAGCTGCTTGATAAATCAAGGTGGGGGCTGTGCCCAGCACMAAGTTATAGGATGCATAGGAACTTAGGAGTGTCAAGAAATAGAAAGCTTACATAAGGGGAGGTTTTCAATAGTCAATATGTTTAAAAGTGACTCAGCCCCTCTCCTGTCATAAAAAAGTAGTCCAGACCTGGGCTAAGTCCAGCCTCCAGTGGAAGGCCAGGAATGAGAAGAAAGYCAAGATACAGAGTCTATTTCCAGCCTCATTCCTGCCATATCAATAAAGTTGTSTAGCTTTGAGTGGTCTCTTCAGTTAATGGATTTTAAAGATTTACCTGTCCCATGGGAAGAGCATCAAACTTCAGTGGTTTGAAAAGTGCTCTGATCAAAACCATGGCATTTAYAGAGATGGGCTGGTGCATCTGAGGACAAAATGGTTCCTCCAGCCATCCTGGGTGCTTAGTGATCCACATTTTTTGTGTTCAGTTTCTTTAATGGTTGCAGAATGTTGTTCTCCATCACCTTTGAGACCCTGAGGGACCTGGTGCCATTTGTTCCACTGAGAATGATGGAAGCTGCCCCATCTCTGCATTCAAGGACAGACTGGACAACCAGATCTGAGCTACTTGAAGGTGTCCCTGYCTATGGYAGGGCCTTGGGAGCAGATGACCAGTAAAGATCTCTTTCAACCCAAACCATTCTATAATTCCAAATGGGACCAAACTGGGCACGTTGCTGCCAAATGCAAGCAGCTCTAAACAGTTGTGACTTCATTTTTGTGGTGAATCAAAGAAGTGTAAATCATCTGCTGACAGGGAGTCCTCAAAGCATTGGAACACCCTCTTTTGGACAAAGTGATAATTGGTTAGAAAAAGACATTAAATAGGCTGTCCACCCAGCAGGTAAAAATTGGTGGCTTCTCTCAGTGACTGGGTRGCCCTATAAATGGGATTTCTCTAAYTTTTCAGGGAAGAATATGTCAAAAACATATGCATATGTCAAAAACAGTGCAGAARCATCTAATTATTGATCCAGCTGAAAATAAAGAGGTTTGATGGAGCCAAGTATAAAGAACAGAATTTGGCTTTTGTAAGTGATACTGCAAAGGGCCAAGAGAAGTGGAGTTATGGACTGGGCCATAGCAAGAGCGTTTTTCCAATGCTTCCTGCAGCTTTGGGGAGCAGGTTGCAAGGTGGTCACACAGGGATGGAGAATCAGAACCTGCCAACCTCTGCAAGAGGCTGATGTGGGACAATGCTGTTGGATTACCCYTAGTGAGTGTATTTCTTCCTGAATATTGAACAGATGGATGCTTTGATGTAAAGAGAAATATTTTAAATTTGAGAAACATAATAAATGCTTGTGGAAAGGAAGTATTACATTCAGTGCCCTGCCCAGGGGTACCTCAGTGTTCTGATACCATCCCTAACTCAATCTTTTAACACTTGCTTTACTAAAAATTTTTATTTCAGGGAAGTAAAGACATACAAAAGGGCAGAGGGAGTGGTACTCAAGAGTCCTGAATTGTAATCCCAGCTTTGCTCAAAGCAGGTGAGCAGCTGCTGGCAGGTCTCTGTGCCCCTGGTTCCCCTCCCACCTCCCTGCTTGTACAGAAGGTGTTGCAGTGTGGCTCAGGCAGCACAAAGTGACTCAGACCCTGCTGATGCCTCTGGTTCTACTTCTGCAGTCATAAAAACTATTGTATCTGCAGGAGTAATGAAGCATCAGTGACAGACTTAGGGCTGTGCTGGTCTGCAAAAGAAACCTGCTCAGCCATCRAGTCCCAGAGCAGTCTCACTGCCAGGGCAGCCAGGAGGGGTCTGAAATCTGCCTGCAGTCACTGATGATACCTGACTTAGTGCCTGTGATTGTTCAAACAAGCCTGGGGCAGAAACTGCTCGTGACCAAGCCTTGTTCTGTGAAGCCAGGCAGGCAAGCATCCCTTGCTGAGCCATTTCTCGCAGGCAGTGGTTCAACCCTTCCCAGACCACGCCAAATCTCAATATTCAGCCCATGCTTTGCAGCTCAGCTGTGCAATCTACCTCTCCCCAAGGGGCTTGTTGTTTTACAGTACTCACAATATACTTAGTCTTTGACTTCCCATAGTCCATTAGCAAGATYTGTCAGCAAATTACTGTGGAGCTTGAAAAGGAGAGGAATCATAAATCCCATCTGGGTGCACATGGCCCACAATGTTATGTGTGCTTTGGATGTGGTTGCCAATCCCAAATCAGAGTCAATCCCAGTCTCTTGTCAAGGTCTGAGTTAAATCACAGTGGTTTCATTCCTCTCCCTCCCTCGCATTCCTGGTTATAGAAGGYTGTCTGGGCCATGGATATGAAACACATTTAGGGCTGCCCTATTTTGTACCAAACCCTGCCAGTGCCAACAGCAGTGCTGACAGCTCTCACATGCTCTGATGGGGAAACAAGGCTCTGCCTTCTGCCCAGTCCAGCTATCAGAACTCATGACCAAACAATACAGCCCATCAATAAATCCCCAAGGCTGCCGGCTGGGTCATCACCTTCCAGTGATGACATAAAATGTACTGTGAATGTCAATTAAGCAGTGATATTTGCAAAGATGCTTCTGTTTTATCAGTAGATTGTTTGCACTGGAGCATAACCATTGACTGGTGGGCAGGGAAGTATTAATGCCAATAAATCCTTTCTGACACAGGAACAAAACCAGACTGTTTGCTGAGGGAAGTGTTCAGCATCTCAGTTTATCCCACACACACGCTGAGATTCTCGACCAAGAAGACATGAAGTTCAAACACTGCTCAGGAGGACAAGCAGGTTGGTTTCCATAAACAAAAAGCTGTGAGCACAAAGCAGCTCAGAAGCCACCACACCTGGCACAGAGCTGCTTTTATATTCCAGCCTCAGAAAGGTCGTAGCTCACCTTACCAAGAGAARTACAGACATCCAGTAGCAGGGTCCTGGTGGGCAAACATGGAGGATGAGGAACATACTTGTCCTCCCAGAGTTCTACCAAAAGCTACTGACAATTCTTGAGCACATAATACAGTTCTCTATTTACAAATGCCTATGTATGAGATTAAAGTTATCATTTTTGCATTGCCCATGGACTGACAACACTTTTTCACTTCCTACGTCCCTGTGATCCCACACTGACAACATTAGATCTCTCTTCTTCTTTCTAGACCTATTCTTCCATTATAAATCTGTTCTTACTCTCCCTACTTCAATTCCAGTCCAAATAAGTGAGAAGACCATCACTGACCAATGTAAAAGATGCTCCTAGATGAAGAGGCAAGCAGCTTATGCTGACATGTCTTGAAACAGGATGAATATCTCACTTATCTTAAATTGCAAAGGACTCTTATTTCTGGCTCAGTGAGGCTGTAAATGCTGGATTTTACCAGTCACATATTCCAGAATAACCTCCTGTTCTGCAAAACTTTCAAATTCATCTTCAGTATGATTATAGAGGATTATCTTCATAACAGATATATCTTTTAAAACCAGAAGAGCAGGTGCTGCCTTCACCATTTCTATAGACATAAARGAAGTATTTTATGGAATAGCTGCTGCAGTAATTGTGTTCTGGTCCAGACAGCAATCATAGAAAGGTGACTTGATTTTCACTATGGATAGCCTGTACCCTGCCAGGCCAAATAAACTCCTTTTTCTCCAGTCCTGAACCAGTCATTAGAGAGAGAGAAAAATAATAACACCTTGAACAATTTCTTACAGAGTATGAGAATAATTGCCTGAGCCAAATCCCAGGGAGCCTCCAAAGGCTGTGAGTGGGACACAGGGCTGCTGCCACTCAGCACCAAGTGGCCCTCTGGAAGTGCTGACCAGTGCCACACTACACCAGTGTTCTGGGTCACCCTGGCAGGCAGCTGAACACCACACAGCCACTCACTGCCCCTCAGTGGAGTGGGGAGAGAACAGGAAAAAAAGGGAAAACTCTTTCATTGGGATAAAGAAGTTTAATAGGACAAAAATGAAGGGGAAATAATAATAATAACAAAACAAATTATGCACAAAGCAGTTTGCTCACCATCCACAGACTGATGGCCAGCCAGTCCCTGAGCAGCAGGTCACATTTCCCCAGTTTATTGTTCAGCATGATCCATATGRCCTGGAATATCCCTTGGATCAGCTGGGGTCAGCTGTCCCAATTGTGTTCACCCACAACTTTTTGTGCACCTCCACAGCTTTACACTGGCAGGGCAGTGTGAGAAGCTGAAAAGTCCTTGACAGAATGTAAGTAATTCTCAAGAACAACTAAACATCAGTGTGTTACCAACACTATTCTCAATCCTAAATCCYAATCATGCAGCACTGTACCAGCTACTRACTGGATCCCAGCTGAAACCAGRRCYATGTCCTTCACACTGATGCTGCTGCAGCAACTCAGTTTCCATTTGCTACCAGAAAATCCAAATTAGCAAAAAGAAAGTGTGTGACCAGTCCAGATTTTCCACAAAAATCAACCTTTAATTCAAAGATAGTTTTATCTTTCAAAAGAGATGGTCTGAAAGTTCTGGACAAATAYCTTCTCTCTCACCTTTTACCACAGCCATCAATATAACATTGTTTATCAATATTGCTCCTTTGTTTTACTGTTGCTAGAGGGAAGCTGCTCAAATAAAGGCTGTATAAAATGTCTAGAACACTRCTAATGCCTACAGTAAACATCTTCATGTCTCAATATTTATGTCTCATCAATGTCCTTGAGAGCATCCTCCCTTCACAGGGTGGAACTCAAAGGAGCTTGCTGTTTGGGGGCATGATTCACACTTTGTCAAAAATAAGCACATGTGGTTGAAACAAGTTATTTTTGTTATTGCAGTATTTCTGGAGATGTTTGGAAGCAGCCAAGTAACTGCAATTGCCACAAGCCTGGTTAGTGTCACAGACAGAAATGGCTAATCAAAAATACCTCTCTGTGCAGTCTGGCAAGGAGCCTCCACATAAAAATTGGTTGTCTTGTGAGGAATTAGGTCTGCATCAAATTTAATTCATATTTTACCAGGGCTATTTAATAAAGAAGAAAA
>CADDXX010000007.1:3379409-3441512 GCA_902810485.1 Alauda arvensis | reverse complement strand
ACCTAAAATTAATCTGAATAATCCCACCCAGCCTCCACTTGCATTTCTTCTGTGACAAACCCTTCTCAGGAAACACTTCTGTTAACTTTAAAGGTATTCTACAATAAYGCAGAATAAATATCTATGTGATAACAACTAGAAATTCTTTCTTCTCTGACGGAGATATCCCTTGTCTGCAGGATCAGTCCCACAGAGTATTAAATAACTTTGACTCCAAAATCATATATAGATATAGATATAGATATAGATATAGATATAGATATAGATATAGATATAGATATAGATATAGATATAGATATAGATATAGATATAGATATATATCTGCAGAACAAATACATTTCAGCAGAAGAAATTGAAAAATTGATATAAATCTTATCAGGGCTAATGCTAGTTCAGTTTTAGGTAGATATTCTTAGGTTGTTTCAATGAAGGAAGCAAACCATTAAATAAAAACATGACTTTCTCTTTACACAAAAATACCTTGTGGAGTTGTCTTAGAATTTAGGATGAGGCACAAATTAAAATTTGTCACTATGCTAAATTTATTTACTCACTTCTTCAGTATTTACTCACTACCATTTATTTACTATTTATATAAACTATATAAAATTCTAAGGCAAACTATCTAAGAACTTTGGCTAAGCTTTGGTCTCAGTTCCACATCTCTGAGTCTGTAGAGATGCTACAAAATCCATGAAAAAGTTCTGGGTTTGTTCTCCTACGTCCAAGGCAAAATTTGTTTTCTAGCTGCATATTCAGCTCTACTGCAAAGGAAGGTAGAAACAAGAATATACACAAGCAGGATACCCTATTTAGATAATTTTACTGTTAACAGAAATACAGAAACATATTAATAAACTTAGATATATTTCTTTATATATGTATCCATATGCTCAAAGACACAAAAACTCACATATTCCTCTATTCTCTTTTCAGCAAAAAAACACTTCCTTACAAAAAAAAGCACATCAAAAACTAGAGCTAATCCCCAGCTGATGAATTAGATCAATTTCACGAAAGTAAGATTATTTTCAGCTGCTGCACCTGAGCATTAAAAGATTTAAGTGTCATATTTTGCCTTTAGAGGCATCCTATTGAAATCAAAAGATGTTCTCAATGGATAAAATGATGCATATATATATCTACCAATATATCTACCCATGAAACAAAGCAGTGCTGTTTCTAAGTACTTCTTCAGGGCAGAATCACAAAATTACAGGGAGATACCAGTTATGTTAAGCCAGCTGATGCAGACACATTCCAGCCCCACAGCCCTGGACTGGGGTGCTCCAAGGGATTTCTGTTCTCTTGACGCACACTGCAGGGTCAGTGCACACCAAGTGTGAATCAGAGTGGTCCTGAAGACACTAAAATTCTAGAAAACAGTGGGCAGGAAAAGAAAGATCCAAAGACACAAAAAATATGCTTGCCAGAGACATTAATCTCCTATTTGTAGTTCAGTAGAATTCGTGATATTTCCTTGAAGATTTTGAAACATATGAAAAAAATAAACAAAATATGCTGACTTMAATGAAACCCTCATGCAAGCACCCTAATGTTAAAATGCTAAGTCTCAAAGTATTCCTAAAACTCTTTTTTTTCTAACTGCAGATRTCTTACATCTTCACTACCAAAAAATAACTAAAAAGAGACATTACCTGGGCTTTTTTTCCTCCATCTCCTACACGTTCCTCTTGTCAAGCTGGCCTTCAGCAACTCATCCCACACATGCCAGACACACCAGTCCTCTTCCTTTGGCTGTCATAGGGATTCTGCCTGTGTTTATGATTAACCCACTGAGAGATCTGCCAGAGCAGGGTGAGGCTGTTTGAACACTTAATTCTATTCATGACGGTTATCACAGATAAGGTTTCCTAAAGCACCAAAGTGTACAAGTGCAGTAAGCTGCYTACTGAAGCCTAGCAAAAGTCTTTGGTTTTGGCTCATAGTGCTTCTCCACAGAGGCATTTTTTTCCTCCCCCTTCCATGCTGCTGCAGTTGGGTGGGATCAGCTCATGGCTCASCCAGTGTTTTGGCTCATAAAACAGCCTAGAGGCACAGTAGCCTGATGTTCTGGGGTGCAACGATGCCAAAATGGGGTATGCTGGGGTTTTAAGGTTATGAGGTATATATCCTTTCACAGGGCCTCATGTGGTCCAGGTATTTGCTGCACTAACACAACTTCTGCTCCTTCTCTCCAGATTTACCAGTCCAGACCTTTCTTCCCAGTGTACAAGCATCCCARCAAAATCAACAGAATCTTGGGAGTTTGGCCAAGATACCAGAGGCTGGTAGAGTGGATAGGCACAAGAAATATTTTGTTTGGTTTAGGTCCCCCCAGGGCTCAGAGTTATTGCTTCCTGTATGTCTCAGATATAAAAAAAAAAATCATTCTCAATTATGAAGAGAGGCCAGCATTAGAACAACCTGCTCAGAGAGTCTGTGTGATCTTTGTCTGGCAGATTTTCAAAACCTGGTTGGACCAAGTCCTGAGCAACCTGGTCTGCACTCATGGATCACTCTCCTCTGAGCAGGAGGCTGAACTGGAGCCCACCCAAGGGCTCAGTTCTCCTGTGCTCCCTCCTATGATCCTGTATTCTGACACTGGGTATGGTGTGTGCAGGCATTTCAGGATTTACAGCTTGGGTTGAGGAATAAAATCTACTCCTCGTAGAGACGTTGGTCATTCATCTTCTCTGAATTACAGCTTATGCAGYTTCTGTGTGGGAATCATTCTAGTTTCTTATTTCCCTGGGGCATTAGCAGGCCTACTATAACATTTTAAAACCATTCATATGGCAAATGATGTTCCACAGTCTCATAGCAATACAACCAATGCAATATTTCCATTGGTCCTTGAAGTGATACAAGTGTAGACTGGGGGACAGGCATAGTTTAGGCAATGTCTTGCTCAACTCAATTAAACTGAACATCAATCTGCTGACCAAATACCCAGGGTGTTAACTAGCTTATAATTTCATATAAAAACATTCATATGCTATATACATTGTGCTCCACAGTTCTGCAAAAGTAAACATCTTGCATGGATTAAAGAATGCATGAAATGAGTAATGAAACTGCTGTAGTTCATAAAATTAGCAGAGAAAGAGGGGACTTGTCTCATTGAACAGTCCATTGCATATGCAGTCATTTTGCTACTCAGGGCAGTAGCTTGGCAATTCATGTCTAAGTGTTGCCAAAGAGTGGTATTAAGGAGTAAATGAGGAAGAAAAGGAAAGCCTGACTACTTGCCAAGAGGAATATCTTACACCATGAAGGTTAATTCAGGTCTCTCCAAACACGAACTGCTCTCTATCTTAGTTAAAAACAGATTATGATACAGAGAAACAGAAAAGGTTTTCAACATTTGTATTTTCTTAAGTGATTTTTTAGGGCTTATGGATGTTTTAGCACTTGGCTGCTCACACAGATGCTCTGAGTGCTAAGGAAAACTCACAGGGACACAGTTCATACCCCAAAGGGTAGACATTTATCATTGATGGGTTTTCATATGGCAATCTGGGTCAATTTAACAGCTCTGCTGCTGAGAAGGGAAGAGGGCATTATTCCCATTTACCAGTCCCCTTTTTGCTCTCAACCATCTTTCTGGTGTATATGTTACACCAACTATAGCAACACTCCTCTGAGACAGYTTATCCACCAGAAAGGACTGGGCAATTTGGAACTGTCTTCCAGGAGGAACCAGAGAGTCTGGAGCTAGGAGGAAAGGGGGAAGAGCCATCATGCAGCTGGGAACAGGAGAAAGGGCAGCAGGGAAGAAAGAGCCATCAGGGTGGCTCAGATCTGGATGAAACCACAGCACTTAAGCACTTTTTCTCCATTCCCATGTTCCCTTGTGTGGCCTATGAAGGTGTCAGGTGAGCAGTTTCCCCATTTCTTTACCCAATCATGTGTTTATCCTGACAAAGTAGCTCCATAGCTTTCTGAGGAAGGCTCTAGGTATGTTTAGGTGAATGTTGGTCGGAACAGCAGTTGGAGACAGGAGAGGACCCAGACTCTGAAATAAGGATGCAAAGGAAGCAGTGCAGCTCAACAGGGGCAACAAGTGCCATCTGCAGTGCTTCAGGAGATGCTGGTCCCCTTCACTGCTCCAGAAACAGGGAGGTGTCATGGATCCTGTGTTATATTTACCAGCCCTTGTGGGTGCCTGGCCKCCATGGCATCTCTAATGGCACAAGATGTCTGTGCTTTCACAGTTCCAATTTGCCTTGTGATGCAGCACTTTAGGAGGACTGAATGTGACCCACTAGTTTTTGGTAGGTGATGCTGCAGGGCTCAGTTTTGAAAATGGAATGAAATGAAACAAAAGACAAAAAAACAATTTTTTTTTTGAAAGCCATTCCAAGCCATTCTGGGTGATCTCAATCAGTCCAGCTCCCACATTCAACAAACTTTTTCTTTCATGGTGCAGAGCTCTTTCACTTCATAATAATTTCAGGCATTTTTCTGGGGCACAAKTAGTTCAGTGGATATTATAGCTGCCACTTATAAATTACCTTATAGAATTGATGTTGTTTCCTTCACATTTAGGATACTGACCTACCTTAAGGTGAGAGAACCATCTTTCATGTTGATCCATCAGGTACCAGCTGTCCTGAACTCAGCACTCCAGGGGGGTTTCTAATGTGCCTGTGCAGAGGAGGCCAGCAGAGCTGTGCCTCACTGCTCAGCATGAACTGGAGAGGGCAAGTGACATTAATCTCACCCTAGATATTTTTATTTCTTTAATTCCCTGAAAGATGCCAGTCTCTTGCCTCTGTGGGAGAGCACTGATGGCTCCACTGCACAGGAGGCGTAGGGGGAGTTACTCTGAATTAATATTTAAAATGGACAAATTCAACTACATTCATCTCTGTGTAGAGACGTGCTCAGAACTACTATGACAGTAATTTAATTTGGTTTCCTTAAGTTTGGAAATCARATAAATGAAAGTGAAGTGAGGCACACTTCAGTGCCCTAGAGGAGGTCACACAGGAGTCCAGTGGGGTCTGTCTCATCTGCTTGAGCACCATGGGGCGGGGGAGGCTGCAAAGCATAACTGTGATCTGAAAAGCAGTGAGGAGTGAAGGTCTGAAGGTCTGCAGGAAGGAAAGGAAGAGAGGAAGTGTGTCAATACCAGGCTTTTGTCTGCTGATATCTTAGGGATAATACATCCYCACAGAAGTAATAGGGTATCTTGTAGCACAGTCTTTGCAATGAGAAATAATGATTGACACCACTGAAATCCACAATAGATTTCCAATCCTGCTGCCTCAGAGGGATTTGGGTTGGTATTAATTGACACTAATAACTCATGAAGAACACAATAACTTTTTTTTCCCCCACCAGCTACCCAAAGATTAACCATGGCAAACTGCTGTGTTTCAGTAGTGGGGGGAAGGATGAAAGCAGCTCTGTCTGGACCCATTTCCAGCAATGCACTGCTCTTTGGAGAGACCTCCCTGGCTGAGGGTTTCCATCAGCCTGAGCAATTTCCTGCTTCCCAGGCAGCTGTCCTCCAGAAACACTGTGACTCATGAATGTTTACCCACCAATGTCCCAAACCTCTGACAGGGCAATTCAGTKGAGAGTTTAGCTGAGAGCAGCCACRAGGTGTGGCTGGTTCCCATTATATGGTTCTCATTATTAGTTTGAACAGTGCCATTACACCTGCAAGGGAGGGTTTGGGTAATGCAATGTAGTGCATTAAAATGCTGAGGAGAATAAGTCTGGGGAAAGCACATTGCTGGACAGAAATGGGAAAACAGGCARTGAGGAAAAGGGCTCCACCCAGGCAGATCCATAACTGGCAGAGTTTCTTATACACTTCAGAAAGAAAGGGGAAAGAAAAAAAATTAAGAGGCTCATTGGGAATATTCACTCAGGGATTTAATTACAAGGACATTTTATTTATGCAGTGGCCATGTCCAAGGGTCCATTTTATGGATGAAGCATCCATCATTTCTTCATTTTGTGACAAAAAGGATTMTGCCACTCTAAACACCTAGTTTTACACCCTGCAGGCTAACATTCTGGGCAGTTTCCCCAAAAGAAGACAATAGAACCTGTCAGGGGACAGAGGAGGGTGACTGAGATCACCAAGGGCWTGGGATGCCTTCCAGACAAGGTACAGATTGGACACTGATGCTTGAAAAAGGAAAATGAGTGGGATACATTAGGGCCTCTAAAACCATTAGTGGAATGGCAAAGATCAGCAAGATGCACTTGTTCACAGTTCATCCCTGAAGAAGTGTTTTGCATAAGACACTTCAATACAGTGTGGAACAGATGAAGCCATTCAGCTGCTGCCTCTTAGCATATGACCATGTAACACTGAGATACCAGAAGAAATTCAAGGTAAAGCAACTCCATTCAGAKTACAAAGTACAAGGTTCTCAAGTATAGCCAGTTTTTAAAGAATAGGGTTTTTAAAATTCACAATTAATRGATCATCATCTTCGGCTTCTCTAGCAGTTCATGCTTCTTGGAAAAATTTGCTGAGATTTCATGAATAAATTCAGTCCTGAAAAGATGGTTATTGATGCAGAAGAATTGGAATAGACATCGTGCACAGCTACTATAAAAACATTTTCCATGCTCCGAAATGGAAGGAGAGTTCTCATGTAAATTAACCACAACCTGCCATAAAAGTTTGATGGCCCCTTTCTCTCTGCTTTCAGAACAGGAACTCCCTGAGGCACACAGATAAAATTTGATGCTGCCTAACCAAAGCTGCTGGGAAGTCTGGAGCACATCAGGGAGGCTGCAGCCCATCCCTGGCCAGTCACAGTGTGGGCAAAGCATAAGCCTGGGACATCCTCTCCTGGAACAGCTTGTGCTGGAAGTTGCTCAGGCATGAGGTCTCCTGGAGATCCAAGCCTTCCCTGCTTTTCTCTGAATTAGTTAATAGAGACAGCAGCAAGAGGAACATCTGCTGGGAAATGGAGGCAGGGCACACTCCTGAGAAACCCTGATAAGGGGGTCAAAGCCCCCAAAAGATGGATTTTCTTAGTCTGTAGCAGCTGAATTGGGAGGAGGCTCTCTTTCATTTTACTTAATTTATCAGCTTATTCCACCTTAAAACAATCCACATCCCCTCTTACCCACTAACCCAACAAAAAAGCTACAAAGCAAAGACAGTCAGGCAGAAGCCAACTCTAACATAAAAGGAGGAGCTTGAACCTGCTTTCAAATTTCTTACTTTTCTTCTGCTGTTTCTCTCCTCTTTCCTCTCAGAAGGGAGTTGTGCTGGAAGCCACACAATTTTCTAGGTCATAATCCACGTGATGTGCATGAGAGGTGAGATTCATCTCTCCTTACTCCATGTGTCTGCAGATTAAATGCTGATGTGTGAAACAGTCACCTARAACCTCCTGGCCAGTGGAAGTAAAGAAACATTTTGAGACTTAGCTGACCTAACACATTCTAGAGAGTTCATGCAGGTGTGGACATCCAGCAAGGGAACTCCCTGAGTTCTCCTGTCAGGCTCAGACTTAACATTTGCAGCCATGGCCCAGCAAAGAGTGTGGAATAAAAGACCCAGAAGTCCTTCCCAGTTGTGTGGTAGAGATTACACTCAATGGCATAGAAGACATAGTTAATAACTAACACCATGAAGGGAGTAGCTTCTGTTCAATATCCCTCTCAAAGCTCAAAACATCAGGCCAATGAGGTCCCCACATCACATTAGCTGGCAGTTCCCAAGAACTCTGCAATGTTTGGTTCTGGTATCAAGTAGAAAGGACATCACACACATACACACCAGACTGACCTGTCCTGCAGTGTGATCGCTGACACCTTATCCACCTGTTCCACAGGCAAAGCTTCAGCCATGTCCTTCACTTAGTCTTACATAACAAAATCAAAAGCAGCTTAAAAAGGCTTGCACCTGGATTCTGCAATGCTTTAAATGAGCACTTCCTRTTGAAGGTAACATACAAAGAGACATTTCTGCTTCATATGCATCCCTTCCTCACTTTTATGTATGGTATGAAGAGACTGGAATTTATTTTGCCCATGTGAATCAATGACATTCTCCTCATTTATACACTTACAGCTTCCCCTGTAGCTCAGTAAAAGACGTTTTGGGTTCCCTCTGTGAAACAATTCTGTATAAACCATTCAAACAGTTTTGTGTTCACAACTGTAATTAAAAACATGGTAAAGTTGGTTTGCTTCTTTCCTTAGATGTGTTGCATTACAAAAGGGAAAGAATTTTTTTTTTTAATACATGTACTACTTGGTATTTCATACAGATACCCTCTGTTGGTTTATTTAATCCACAACAAGCTTATTCATTTAAACTGAATCTGAAATCCCGTGGTGACATTTTCATGCCCGTATGTCAGCAGAGGTCTGTTTTGGGTTTGTTTTTTTCACTTCAACAGAAACAAGTTCATACAGAATTTTGTCAGCARTGTCCATAATTCAAATCCCACCTCTAGGCAAACTTCCAAGCCTCAGTGGATGGTCATATGCATGAGGATAGGTTCTGTGCTTTGAAACCTCACATAGCATTACCCACGGGAATCTTCCATTCCCCTTTCCAAAATTATCATCTTACTGTCCTCTGTTGATCCTGAACCTACTTTTCTACAAGCAAGTTACTTAAAAGCTACCATTGTCCATTTAATTATTTGTATACCTTCTCCCCTTCTTCCAGGCCAGGTAGTTATTGCATATATTACATTACATACTTCTTTATTTGTTTAAATCTTATTCTGTAGCACAGGCTTGATAAGGCAAAGACAGCCATACYTTTGAAATGCTTTTCATTTGGGTGTGATTCAGACCAAGCCTCTGATTATATCCCACAATATTTTTATTTCCCAATTTCTGCATTAAACAGATTTAATTTCTCCTATAAGCACTTGTGAGACATTCACTTCTCCTTGTAAAGTTAGAATGCCATTAATTCCAATTTTACCAGCTTTGTATTTTTTCTCTTTGTGCACAGCTCTGGAAAACACTTATTATCAATGCCTTGCATAGCTTCCCTATTACTGTTCCAGCCACAGCTTTGTGAGCATTGCTTAGAGAATGCATTTTTATCAATTTATGGACACCTGCCCACAAATTTCCATAATAGGCGTGGGGTTTCTAAGCACATCCGCTGCTAATGGATTTGGAATTGCTCTGTGTATTTTATCTGCATTGCTTTGCCTTCAAAACACTAGTGGTATAATTTGTAAAGAAGTTTTCCTATTATCTCCTTACTTAATTTTCTTCTGTGATGTCTCAAACCAGGATGAGACCAGAATGTTGATGTCTTCATGTGGCTCTGCTTCAAAGCTGCATGCAGGTCCTAAACAAGAGAKCACAGCAGCAATAGGCAGCAGCCTCTCCTCCTGAATCCTTGCAGAGCAGCTCCAGAAACCAAAATACAGCAGGGGTRCCACTCTACCCCTCATTTGATTTTATGAGGAGGCAAAGGCCCCACCACGAAGAGCTCTGCCCAGGCACTGACTGTCCTGGGCCAGGAAACACCAGCTYTGCCTCCAAACAAGCTTTCCAAATGATTGTGTTCACTTTTGGTCATGGCAGACACCTTCACAAATAGCCACACTGGCACTTCTGAATTTCTGATAACCTGGTCCTGATGGTGTTCATCAACACTCAGATGGTGTTCAGCTCACAATAGTTCTTGCAAACCATTCAGTCAATATTAGCTTAATTCAGTTAAAGAAAATGATGAAGAAATGCCACATTTTCTGATATCAAAGCAACAAATTGGAAGCATTTTTTACCTAGTGGGTAGGGCACAAGGTCATTGGATGAACAGGATCAATGCTACACATTTTTCACAAGTATTTCCATGATTGAGTCTATAAAGGTCTAACAGTGTTGTAGTCTATTTTTGCATTTTTTATTGTGTTTGGGGTTTTTAGAATATCCTGAGCTGTTGGAATAATATCACCTGAGAATCTCATCCTTTTCCTAAATTCTCCTCTCTACCTCGAGTATGATTTGGCTGCAAAGCAAAACCCATRCACACGTCCAAAACATCAAAACCACCTACAGGCTGAGAAATCAARGAATAACTCCAAATCTTATCTGTTGGAGGACTCCATTCCAGGTGGTCTGCAGTTTTCAATGTTCCCACATCATGCAAATCAGTCCTAAGACATCAGAGAATATGACACAATTGTTGTAAATTATTCAGGCATAGCAGGTATCAAATGGTAGGCCAGAYAGAAATATAAAATTGGGCTATGACATGGAACTCTGCCAAGTTGGTTGGTGTGTCAACATCCCTGTACACAGTGTGTTGTGACACAGGTGAGTCAATATTGAACAAGGAGCTCAATTTGAGGAAGTATCTTGTTATTTCAGTGCCACTGTTATGAGAATTTTTCTTGGGCTTTTGTCAAATGCATATTTACACAGTCAGGATTTCAGGTGCAAATTCAGAATGGAATATGCAAAGCCAGGATGGGGGTTCCTCTGACTCTSAGAACCCACTTTCCTCATCAGGGCWCAGAGGAGATGGCAAGGCTRGCAAACATCACCCAGCAGAGTCATCCTTGTGGATCTCACCAGCCTTGCCCTGGTTGCTACCTCCTGGCTCCATGTTTGCACTTCATACCTTTTTCCTTGGTCACACAAATCTCTTTCTCAGAAAAATGCTGCTGTTGGCCAAACACATGCATTTTACATCTCCCTGAACAGTCTCAGCAACTGCTAAGTGCTTGAGAGTTTCAAGCACTTTTAGCAAGAGTGATAACTCCTTAAAAGCCCCACCGATAATTTGGGTGCCACCATCTTAACACCAGTTCAGACCCATGCAGAGGAAGAGTTCCTGCCCCAAAAAATTTTAAAACCTGAGCAAACAGGGCCTGAACTGCCATATAAATAGACCCTAAGGCATGGCCTTCTCTTCATTTACTTTGCTTTTCATATCACTAAAACATAAAACTGATTGACAAAACAACAAACTGGGRRRAAMAAAAGAGCTCAAGAAAAYAGGGGTACACAGGGTSACACAGATTGAGCCCAGAGCACTCAACTCCCACTTCAGAGGATGAATGAGGCAGCCCAGAGCTCCATACTGAGGTGTAGAAGAACACAGAAGCATGTAGRAATGCCAGAAGCATCAGTGTGCCCCCAAGGCAGGAACTGAAGCCCTTGGAGGTGCCAGCAAGGGACAGTGAACCCAGGCTGTGAGCCATGGGTGGTGTGACCATGGTGAGGCACAGACTGCCCCTTCGCTTTGCATTACCCAAAACCTGCCCTAAAGGACCCTGAGCCTCAATAGGGATAATTGTAATTMCCAGACTCCTGTTCATTCACACCCTGCATGATTTTGTTTTCTTAGATGGTGATCTTTAATTGCCTGAACAGAGCTGGCTGAAATGTGGGTCCAAGTTCTCTTTGTGGCAGTAACTTCTCCTTACTGAGAGTTCAAAGAATGGATAAGAACAGTTTGGTCCCAGGACTTTAATTAAGAGTTTTAAACCCAAATCAAGGGCTAAAGGGAGCTTGAATTTGGATACACTATTCCATCCCTCTCCAAACACCAAGTCTGATTGCAGGATGAAGTGATTTCACAGTGCAAGTTCGTCATCTTCATTAAGACCACTGCCTCATACTATACTAAAAATACAGTAAAAATGAAAGGTAAAGGTAAAATTAGGTTATGCTTTTTTTACAAACCACTTCTATGCTCATTTTGTATCACTCTATGAGATGTTCAAGCCAACATTCCACTTAGCTCCATTGACAGGAAAACGTAGCTACTGCCTCGAATCACCCMTGACCCAGCAAAGAGAAATTGATACGAGAGATGAGGCATCTCCCTGAGCTCCCTGTGATTTGACTCATTGTTTATTGGGAGGGTTTCATTTGTGAATGGAGGGAAATATGTCTCCATTAAATTGTCCTCTCACCAAATAAACATGCTGCAAAAATTATAGCTCTGGTCAAACAAGGAGGSACACCAAAAGCTGCATCACTTCATGACAGTTAAACATGGAAAATGAAGGTAGGGATAATATTTGATGTTCTGAACTGCCATAAGTCACAGCAGAAATGCCCAGTTACTGAACACAGCAACACTGCCAGGATCAACACAAAAACAGCCCAACCTCCTCACAGCACCAGCTCTGGTGAGTAAGGCACAAAAGCCAAATACTTATCTTTCTCATTTGGAAAAACATTTATTTGCCTGCAAAGGGATTGCTCTATTTTAAGAAGGAAAAATCCACTACACTGGGGACTTGAAAGCTAGATAAAATAAGCATCTAAGAATAGAAATAAGAAAAAGCAGAGAGAGAGGAGATAAGCTCTTTAGTCATTCATCTCAATAAACATGAATTAAATATTTTTCAAGACATTTAATTCAGTTTTGTGAAAGATACTGTGTAGGCTGATAACCACACTTTTCAATCTGAGGTTAGATATTAATATAATTCAAAGATAACAGTAATGTCAGATGTAGAAAATTTAATTAATACAAAACAAGTCCAAGCAGCACTGTGAAACCCATGAAATTGGAAAGACAGCTGTCTGCACCTGCCATATAACCTACAACAGCATTTGAGCACATACAGCCTTTGCTTTTTTTGCAAAATCTCTGTAAAATACGGACCTGGATTGCTCTCATACAGTATTTTATATCCAGGGGTAGTTTGTCAAACCACTTATASCCAGGAAATGGGAATATTTAAGAATTTATAGCTGCATCCAAAAGCCTGCTTCTTCTTCTTGTGTGATTCCTTTTAAAATAACTGCCTGATCCTTCATGAAAAGAACTGTGCACCTAAAAACACTGTTMCATCTACACCCAAAAAAAGGTTTCTGCATTTTTTTAAAAGTGGAGACAACTGAACAAAATTAACTTCAGATGGAACTGGTTTGGGTAAAAATTACTCCAGATAGAATAGAGGGGAATTCAGGAGATTTCTCTGAGAAGAGCCATTTGCAGGAATTTCTGAGTGCAAAAATGAACAACTGCATTTAGGAGTCATAGACTTGCAGACCTTGGTATCTGTAGGAGTCTCTACAAGAAAGTGTGCAGGGAAAATGTTTGACTTTAACTCCTCAGCTTCCTCCACAGCTAGGGTGGTTTATGAAAGATTTAGCAAAGCTCATCTAACTGCCATTATGTTTTCAGCCAAATGCAGAACAGAATTGGAAGGAAGACAGCTCAATGCTTTTTTGCAAAGGATAACCAAAATCCTTTGTCACTTAAATTCCTCTCTTTCCAGGTAMAGAACCCTTGGCAAGCAGAGCCCAAAGCCCTCCTGCTCTCTCCCTTTCCCCTCGAAAGCTGCCCTATCCGATTTCTTAGAGACCTATTTCCACCACAGCTGTAGAAACTGAGCTGCAGCATCACACAGAGCTCTGGCCACGTGCTGCACATAATGTCATATCTGTATCTGTTCATTTTATATATATACATTCAGGAGCCAAATATTCACTTATCAGTTAGAAATCGTTTGGGTTGGAAGGGAACATAGAGATTGTGGGAGACCAGAGTATTCCTCTGGGTCTCCTGAATGGGCAGCAGCCAGGACAGGGGGGRTGGGMTMMCACRGCCTGCTTGAAAGATARCATTGGCTTTGATCTGACACCGTGGAGAAGGCTTCCAAAGCTGTCTGAGGATTTGGATGACACGAGGGTTTGATTGGTGTGGTTTTTATTATATCAGTAGGTGTATAGATATTAGTTTCAGATTTCTCTGTATACTTATTATTAGGCAAATATGGAGGCAGATCAATGTGATAAAGTAGCATTTTCCTGTTTTTCTCTTCCTCTTCCTCTTTGCAAAGGGTATTGGGTTTTTAAGATTGGGTAAAGGTGTGATTTCACTGTGACTTGGATTTTAGTTATTGGATTTTAGAGGAAAACAAAATTTTAGAGTATAAAAACCCAGGTGCTGTTCCTGGGCGGGGAGAATTCACTTTTCCAGCTGCTTGTGAACACCACACTGGTGTGACTGAACCTGGAGATAAGGCTTCTAAAATAAACATCTTCAAACCGCAACCCAAGGACTCTCTGATTCCTTCTTCCAAGCACAGACAGTGAGAAAACAGCTGCTCAACACAGTCCAGGGTTATCTCAGAAGAGATACCTCGGCAAAGATCACCTAGTTTCAGCTCCCCTGCCATTGATAGTGATACCTCCCACCATCCCAGGTTGCTCCAAGCCCCGTGTAGCCTGGCCTTGAACACTTCYAGGGATGGGGCAGCCACAACTTCTCTGGACAATCTTTTCCAGGGCCTCACAGTAAACACGAAACATGAGTCTTGGTCTTTCCTGACCTCGTTCTTCTGCATTATATAAAGAATCTCATCGTGTGGCAGCAGGAAGGGCTCCTTGAGGCAGCACCCCCAGTACAACCCGCAGCTGCTCCGGCCGGGGGGTCTCGGATCCAGGGAACAGCCAGCAGCTGAGAGCAGGGCAAATGCAAGGCTTGGAGGGATGGTATCAGTGTTTGCTATTTTATTTTCAAGTCGGCTACCCTGAAAACCAGTTTGCCTGTAAGCACGATAAAATCATCTTTATTTATTCTGACAGTAGTTCCCAGGTTGCTGGAGCTTTCCCACTGCACGATTCTGGTCCCCCTTCACTGGCACAATTCTGCAGATGGATTTAACCACAGGCTGTTCCCATACAGCAAACCCTTGGCTTGGAAAGCCTTGAGCCATTGYCTGCCCAATTCTCTTTCCTGATTTACTTCAGCCTCTGTTACCTGGTCTCTTGTAGTTTTAAAGGCTTCAGTAGATTTATAAGACTAATTCAAGCTTGAATCTTGGCAGCAGATGCCTGAATAACTCAGGACTGCAAAGGTCCCTGTAGATGCAGGTCAGAGGAGCTGAAGCCAGACTTTGTATTTCTGTTGTCTGTCTGGTTATACTGCAACGGCTGCAGCAAGAAATTCAACAATATTTGTGGGGGGTTTACCCTAATTCARGTATACAGCAGGAATAAAATTCCCATTTTGGCTGACAGTGGGATAAAACTACTTCAACCAGCCCTAGGGACAGGGATGTGGCAGAGGTCTGGAACKAGATGATCTTTAAGGTCCCTTCCAACCCAAACCCCTCTGTGATCCTGATTTCAAACCATCCCATTGTTTTGTCCTCTAACTTACAATGACAAATCCTTAGTGTCAACAACAGCAGCACAGGGCACATTCCCAAAAACATCCCATTTAACCAAATATTTGYCAGAAAGGCAGGACTTTCTGCATTYTGTGAGTCTGTTTAGAAACACTCTCTGCCATTCCAAAGTACACAAAACCAACTGTATTTGAAACTATCCTACATAGGAATTTGTGTGGCATTTTCAGAACTAATCTGGTGCATTGAAAGCCAAGACACTTCGAACACTTCACCTCTTTCACTGTCACAGATCAGATCAGGTGGTTGCTCCTGGTGAACTCACTGTTGTGGTAACCATACTGCCTTTGGAGTGTTTCAGCAATTCTGTATTTGGCACAATTAGGAAATAAACAAGTTTCTCACTCCATTTTAATGATACAGATCTCTGCTCTTTTCCTCTGAACAAAAGGAACTTTTACCACAATGCCATCCATAACACTGACGTGATGGTGAAGCTGATGAGTCAGTCCTAAGAGGCTGGTGGGGACCACTGTAATTAGGACATCCCTTCACTTCTGTCTTATTTTTACCCAGCTCTTCACTTCTTATTCTGCAGTACTGTTGTTTCAGGCATCAGCCACACAGACACAGCACTGCTGCTCAGCAAGCCAAGAAAACTGAGGCATTAAAGAGAGTTAAAACCTCTTTGCCCTTTMCATCTCTCCCACAAATAAACCTGTTCACTTGGCTACAGCCCCACTGCAGCACTTTGCCATCCACAGGGTGCAGAGCAGCCTCACAGCTGCCTCCTGTTGTGTCACTGACCAAAAGGAGAGGAGCAGTTTGGTTCTGCTGGTGAAGAATAAAACCTTGGACAGTTTGGAATTGAATCAAACACCTGTTTTAGCATGGTTTTGGTTTGGGGTTTTTTCCCCCAAATATAAACATAGGCAAAACGTCTCACAATGGCATACATTTAGATTAAATCTGCAGATAGTTCAGCAAAAGAAACCTGTTTCATTTGAATTTTTTCAACAGCCACACTRTTAGTCAAATAAAGTCATTTAAACAGTGTCTCAGCTCCAGTCTGCAGTTTTAACTGGCTTGTTTGCAACAGGAAAGAAATGGGGTGACCTTCTGCCTGAAGTTTTAAAAATTACAATGATTCTTTCAGGAATGACCATAAACCATAACATCCCTCTGTGAATACATACTTTGATATTAGTGTAAGCATTTTTTCCTTTCTTAGATAAAAAATTCTTCATCAATTTTCTGTTTACTTTTGGTTTATACCTGATGTAGGAAAAGATCAACTCCATTTGACCAGAAAGTACCACTTATCTGTATTCTTTGAAGTGAGTGATAAAAACAAATTAGAGCTTRGTGCAGGCATGAATCTTTCTGCCATCCTATTCCTTGCACAGAACTGCRGATTTTTAATTGAGTGAGTGTGAAATCTCAAGATAAATTTAAGCAGCAGAACACCATCAATTGGTTTTTTGTCCTATTGTCTGTGTTCATTCCAAGGAAGAGCTGCCAAAAGCCAGGCCTGTGGAGAACCCCTGTGAGAGATATGCAGCACAGCAGAAGATATGTGGGACATCCATGGCTGCTGGGTCTCTTMCTCAGATCTGGCCAGAAAATTGCAAAAACTATTCCACTCTTCAGAGTTTGAGGGGACAGGCTGCAGAAGAGAAATTCTACCTATTTCAGAACAAATAAAATATGATCAAAGGAAGACCTTCAAGTGATTTTTGTTTCCCAGGGCTCACAGTACATTGAAATGAAACTTCTGATACTCCTAAGCACAAACTGTCTGCTGAATTTTTCCTAAAAATTTTTTTCGGACATTAATCCCAAGGTTGGGAGCTTTGCAGAGAGGAGTCACAAGTAGAACATAGACCAGATACATGATGCTGTCCCATCCACTGCTCTTTCTCACCTGAAGACACTTAAAAAAACACATAAGAAAGCACAGCTGGCAATCACAAATCAGTAAATTTCTAAAGATTGAAAAGTTTGTGTCTAACTTATAAATAATGTTTGGATTTTTAAATTTTAAAATTTCTTTGTTCAAAATACAAAGACTGCATTATTCTATTAATTTTCATCTCAGGTACCTTCCTTTTTGGAAAAAGTGAGTGTCACACTCAAATGATCTGTAAAACTGAAAACAGCTCTTCCAGAGCCTAATTCAGTGACTTTTCAGCCTCTTCAGAACAGATAACTAGAATCCATTTGCAGAAATCCCAGCACCCTGTMCAAATCTTGAATACTTTGTAGAKGACTACAACAYCAGCATCAGGGCAGCAGGTGTTAGRCAGGGATTAAATGCCAGGGAARACAGTCACTTMAATAAAACTCTTTTAGCAGGCAGATGCTAAACCCTCCAATCCTTTCTGCATTACATTCTCAGCAATTCTCCATTCATCCATAGCATTCTCCATCCAGAGCTGCTAAAACAACTAATGCCAGTTAATGTTCCTGTGCATAAAATAAACATACAAGCCATACTAAGTCCCTGTTTAGAACAGTCTAATAAGTTTTAAAGATATAAATTGTTATAGTATGACTGAGCTTCAGACATATTTGGTTTGASTTTTATTTCCCATTAGTCTTCCACTAGGATGGTTTGATAAAAATATCAAGTTGAGTGCAGGGCAGCTGGTTCCCAAAATCAGAATAGAAAGTTAAAAAACTGTGGTAAAAAAGTAAATATTAAATGTGACAGCAAAATGCCATGAAGCCCAGCTGAATTCTGCAGGCACTATGGTAAACTTCCAAAATACAGTGACAAAATACTGTTCATCAATGTCTCAGTCCCATATTCAGAGGAGTGTTTCAGATCTGCTTCATGCTTTGAGCATTTACACAGCTCTTCATCAGCCCCAGCTCAGTTTTGGTAATCTCCTTGCTGCCTTCCAAATCTCCTTGCTGCTTTCAACCAAATCCAAAAGCTCAAAGGGTGTCTCCCTGAGCTGCCATTTTAGGAATATCACATGGTCATATTTGCAAATTTTCACTTGTTTCTTCCAAGCACAGTCACATGTTTCATACCATAAAAGTCCCCCTTGGAAAATGCTCACGTGTGTATTTTGCTGCTGAACCACAATAAATTATTATATGAATAATTTTAATTGACTGTGCAAAGTATTTAAAGAATTTGTGAGAGAAAGTTCTGGGGAACATAGGGAAGAAAAGGTTACCTACAAAAGTCAGTTCTCCTTTTCTTAAAATAATTAACATTCTTCGAAGTTAAGAAAAGAAAGATCTGGACTGTGAATTGATGTTTTATAGTCTTTGCCATCTGCAATACAATTAACCTTTTTTATTGCTGAAAATTTCAGAAAGTTGTCTTGCAGCATTATTGATACCACAGATAAAAAAGACTTTGGTGTTTCCTCCTGAAGCCACATAACTATGCTTGATTCTCATCTTTGTGTTTTAGATAACCTACTTGTGGTTGCCTATAATGTGAGCATATACAGCTGATTCTACAGTGAAAGACAAAAATCTCTTTACATAAAGAGGTTTTTAAATATGTTACAACTTTTTTTCAGGTTGGGGAGGTTCAGGCTGGCTGGATGTGTAAATGCTGCATCTCTCACAGCACGTGGAACAATGACCACTGTGGCCAATTTTAGCCACTTCATGAGAATCATCTGCCTTGAAATGAGGCAGAACTTAGAACAGAAAGTTGTGCTTTTTCACAGCATTACCAGATTTAGATTTTAATTCGCTCCAGCCTTTTCATTAACACCTCTTTTTTATTTGCTCTTCAGCATTTCAGTGTAGGAGTTTTAATCAGCTAAGATGATTTTTTTGCTGTGAATTGATATACTTGAGATCTCTCTCTTCTGAGCATCAGACAGAAACAGACAATGTGGATCCCATGGGAGGGTGTCTGGCAGGGTGRTAAGGCAGGAGGCTTTTCTGCATTTCACACACAGACTCACCTGAGAGCACTTCCCCCTCAGGTTCTTGGCAGGGAGACACATCAGAGAAGAGAAAGAGAGCATAAAAGAAAGGAACACATATTTGGCACTGYGTACACACACTGCACAGATACACACACAGCTTCCCTACCAGCTCTYCAGAACTATCCATTAGCCTCCTAGGTTTCATGGGCAGCATTACATGGGAGATCTTCACACCAAAGACAAGGCTGTGTCTGCTAGGCAGGGTGCAGAACAACCTTCCAGCAGCTTTCTGGGCAACTGAAGTTAAAAGTTCAGTCAAGTCTGCAAATCTGCAGCAAATTCATTCCTATGAGGCTTGGTGCTTTTTAGACACAGCCCAGCACAGAGGCAGGGCAAAGCTTGAACACCTCCTGACTCATCTCCCTCATTCACCCACAGCTGACCTCCTGCTGACTGAAGCCCTGGCAAGAGTTCTGGCAGTAACCCAGGGAAGGGGTAAATTGAGGGGAAAAGGTCTCCATCAATTCAATGCTCTGTTCTGCAGGTACCATGCAAACATCACATTGRCAGCTGGAAGATCTCTCTGACCTTGTTATAACTCCTTCAAAATGCCACCCTCATGGGTGAAGAATTTTTTTTTTTTTTTTAATTATTAGTAAGAAGGTATATATTGCTTATAGCAAAGTCACTGGTGGTCTAGCTATTTTTAYTTAAAAATAAAAAGGCACAATGCAGTCACAGTCATTGTCTTCTGTTCCACTTAGAGCAAAGATAAGCCTGCAGCAAAATTACTTGATACACAGCATTGTTCTGTAACTTTTRGAGCTAGGAGCTCTATTTCTAAATATTAATAGGATATCCCAAACCACAGAAGGCCTTCATCCATTTTCATTTGGTTTAAGTACCCTTTCCTTCTTCAAAACTGCAGTCCCTGCCCTGAGCCTGCTCCCCACATCAGCCATTCACAGCCTCACACAGCCTGAGAAGCCCCAAGCCCACGTGTGACAGACACCAATACAATGAGTTAACAGAGGGTGTCTGTGTTGTTGTAATAACAAAGCCTAGAACTGCTAACATTACTAAATACAGTGAAATTAATTCTTCCTGAGCCTGATCTGTGCCTCAGTGATATGAATGAACTGTTGGCAGGTAGGGAMAACCTTTTCCCACGGCTCTAATTAGCATGATGGCTTCATAATTACATGGGAATTTAGATGTGTTTGGAGAAGGTTGCTGTGATCCTGGGTGACTGTACTTGTTACCTACAAAAATGTTAGCATCTAGATCAGGGATGGCACAAASAGCTACAGGCAGTGCTATGAAATTTCAGAGCATGCTTCCTGCTCTGTACATGTGAGACTGGGAACATCCCAAGGACAGACATTTACAAACTCCTCCAATTTCTAAATATCCAAAGCCAACTATTTTGTTCTTTTCTTTCATGCTACTGTAGCTCACTGTTAATACAATAGAGATGCAGAAAAATGAGGGTAATGCATGGTAGCTTGTGCACCAAGAGTTCTGCATTCCCTTCCACAATCATAACTGGGGTGTGTAAGGATACAGTGCACTGCAGCTCAGGGGGGCAAAATGAGAAGGCATCTGCAAAGGGCTGTGCTTGCTTGTTGCATTCACAGTGTTGGGATGGTTTATCAGTCAGGCAACACCAGAGCAGCTGAACAAGATGCAAGACCACTGCAGTCATGGGCTGGCTGTCCCTAACAGAATCACCAGGTTGGAAGAGACCTCCAAGATCGAGTCCAACCCAACCCTAACACCTCAACTAAACCATGGCACCAAGTGCTACATCCAATCTTTTTTTAAACACATCCAGGGATGGGGACTCCACCACCCCCCTAGGCAGACCATTCCAATACTTTATCACTCTTTTTGTAAAAATCTTTTTCCTAATATCCAACCTGTATTTCCCTGGGTGCAACTTAAGACTGTGTCCTCTCATTTTGTCAGCTGCTGCCTGAAGAAAGAGACCAAACCCCACCTGACCACAGCCACCTTTCAGGGAATTGTAGAGAGTGATAAGGTCACCTCTGAGTCTCTTTTTCTCCAGGCTAAACAACCCCAGCTCCCTCAGTCATTCCTCACAGGGTTTGTGTTCCCAGCCCCTCACCCCTCATTGTCTCCTCTGGACGCGCTCAAGGGTCTCAAGGCCCTTCCTGAACTGAGGGGCCCAGAACTGGACACAGCACTCGAGGTGTGGCCTCACCAGTGCTGAGTACAGGGGAAGAATGACCTCCCTGCTCCTGCTGGCCGCACTATTCCTGATCCAGGCCAGATGCCATTGGCCTTCTTGGCCATCTGGTCACACCCTGGCTCATGTTCAAGCCGACTGTCACCAGCACCCCCAGGTCCCTTTCTGCCTGGGCACTGTCCAGCCACACCATCCCCAGCCTGTAACATTGCAGGGGGTTATTGTGGCCAAAATGCAGGACTTGGCACTTGGACTCATTAAACTTCATCTTGCTAGACTCTGCCCATCCATCCAACCATTCCATGTCTCTCTGCAGAGCCCTCCTACCTTCCAACAGATCAACACACTCCCAGCTTAGTGTCATCTGCAGATTTACTAATGAAAGACTCTAAACCCTCATCCATGTCATCAATAAAGATATTGAACAGAAGTGGCCCCAGCACAGACCCCTGAGGGACACCACTGGTGACTGTCCCCATCTGGATGCAGGGCTGTTCTCTGGGCCTGGCCATGCAACCAGTTCTTAACCCAGCACAGAGTGCTCCTGTCCAAACTGTGGGCTGAGCTTTTCCAGGACTGTGCTGTGGGAGACAGTGTCAAAGGCCTTTAGACAAAAGTCCAAATGGACAGCATCCACAGCCCTTCCTGCATCCACCAGGCAGGTCAGCTGGCATAAAAGGTGACCAGGTTGGTCCAACACGACCTACCCCTCCTAAACCCACACTGGCTGGGTCTGATACCCTGGCCATCCTGTARGTGCTATGTGATGGCACTCAATAGAAACTGCTCCATTACCTTACCTAGTACTGGGGTCAGGATGACTGGCCTGTAATTACCAGGATCTTCCTTCCCACCCTTTTTGTGAAAGGGAGTCAAATTGGCCACTTCCAGTCATCTGGAACCTCACCAGTGAGCCAGGACTGTTGGTARATGATGGAGAGCAGCTTCCCAAGCTCTCTAGCTCCCTCATCACCCTGGGATGGATCCCATGTGGGCCCATGGATTTATGAACATCCAAGCTGCTCAGCATTTCTCTGACAGCCTCCTCCTGGATAACAGAGGGACCATTCTGCCCCCTGACACCATCTGCTAACCCAGGAGGACAGCTGTCCTGAGGACAAGCTGCCTTCCCACTAAAGACTGAAGCAAAGAAGGTGTTAAGCACTTCCACCTTCTTCTCATCTGCAGTTACTAAGTTCCCTCCTGCATCCAATATAGAACAAAGTCTGGTCTTATCCTTCCTTTTGCAGTTAATATATTTATAAAAACATTTTTTMTTATCCTTTTCAAAAGTTGCCAAATTAAGTTCTAACCCCAGCTAGTCCTGGTGAGCTGTGTTGTGTATTAGATTGTTATTCCATGGGGCAGGGTGCTCAGGCATAATGCTAAGGCCTCCAGCCCAGCCTTGCCAAAATCCTCCGGAAAAAAATGGAACCTGTGATTTCCTCAGCAAAGACYTAGCCCAAATTAATTTAGTGGCTTTCTTGCAGCTTAACCCTGGCAGAAGGGAGCTCAGCACAGCTGTGGACCAGCTGTGCTGGAGCATCCCCAGGACAGC
This sequence comes from Alauda arvensis, assembly GCA_902810485.1. Classification (NCBI taxonomy): domain Eukaryota; kingdom Metazoa; phylum Chordata; class Aves; order Passeriformes; family Alaudidae; genus Alauda; species Alauda arvensis. The sequence goes on along the minus strand of CADDXX010000007.1, from coordinate 3,418,781 downwards.
AAGCACAGAACTGGTCCAGCCAGGCTCCCTCTGCTGCACTTGYAGGACCAGAAATGCTCTTAGAGCACCCATCTCCTCTGTGAGACCTTCTGCACAGGTGATGGCAGTAAGTCCTCACAGCCTTCAGCAAAGCCTGAGATGCTGCAATCACATCTCTGKGACAGAAAAGAGGCAGAGAAACAACTTGCAAAGGGCAGCAGGAGCTGGCAGCAGTGCTAATGTCAGGAGTTGAGCTCCTGTGCCCAGTTTAACCTGTTGTTCTTTACCCCTGAGCACAGCAGGGAGCAAAGAGGGCTGTGAAAGATGTCMCTGCTTCTCACTCAGCCCTCCACATTTGCAGTGCCTTTTTAGAAAGACCAAGATAAAGAAATTCAAATACATTTGGTGATGACATCTTTCCTTCCAAAAATAACAGGCATCAATTTCCACAGCCTTTTCAAATGATCCAGTGCAAGGAAATTTATTCTTGGATCCTTTTCCATCCACTCTGGGGATAACATTTTCAYTTTTTGTGCAGAGCATTAAGTCAGCAAAGGAACCTAATTTACCTGCATTATAAAACACCAGTGCCAGTCATCCACATCAGGGCAGGTAAAAATTGCATTACATCCCCCAAAAGCAAATTTTGACCATTTTGTCAAGGTAAAATGTGCTAAGGCTGTAATTGCTTATAGTCCCAGATAATTCAAGAAAGCACTTTCCTGGGACTGACTTTTGAAGCCAGGGGACCATTAGGTATCTGGTTACAGGATCATGGCARGGAGATAATAGATACATATCCTCACAGTGAACATTTTAAATACATTCATCTAAAGCCTGCTCAGAATGGGGATACACAATTCTTCTGGGAGTTTGATGAAACCCAAGAGGAAACACCTTTCCATCTCCCTGCTATATGCACATGTCAGGTGTCACAAAAGTGGAATCATCAAACTGGCTCACTGGAGCTGCTATAAAAACCAAAACCCCCAGGAAATATTCCCAAGTGAGATGTGGTGTCCTGTATTATTTCAGTGTCATACACCATTTGCTCCCTCCTCTTTTAAACAYTTTTCAAGAGAAAAGACTATAAAAACTGAAGGAACAGGAACACAAACATGCTGCATCTCAACCCTTGAACAGCTCAACCCCAAGAGTCACCTGTGACCACACTAYCCATGAAGCCATTGCCTCCAAACTCGGGATGGTTTCCATTTCAGGCTCTCCATTGCTTTTACTCACAGCCAGGTGAGGCCAGAAGCTGAAGCCTCRTTCTTAATGACCCCTTAAATCAGGYTGAAATCAGCTGAGCTGGGCCAGYCTCTGTATAGAGATGGGTCTCCATGGAGCAGCTTTGCACAGTGAGTAAATTCCAGGGTGTCCAACCTCTGCAGAGCTCCCTGGGGCAGACAGTTACTGAGGAACACAGGATGGGAGACAGGATGAGGTGGTTGCATCCCATATCTCAGTACATTTCAATACATTTATCTGCAAAAATCCAAACTAGTTTGGAGGTAAGAGCCTGGTTCTGCAAAATCTTTTCTCTTATTTTTCTAAGCCAAGTCTGACCCTGAAGGACTGCTACAGACTTTACCAGACATATACAAGATTAAAAACACCCTTGAGAGCTAAGGTAAGCTCACCTGATGACTTCTTTGAAACACTTGAACATTTTCTRTCATTYYCCCCTTCATTTGCATGWAAAGTTGGATTGGCAGTTKGAAGCTTGCTCCACTTTTAAACCTSAGGGACCATAATRTATGACAAAGCAAAWTTTAAGCATTTGAAACCWGTAAGAAGRCATGAGGACAGAGGAAGAGGCAGGCAGTGCTCCAGTAGAGTGGCTCAGGTATGGCAGTGTGACACCCCATGGGGACACCTAATCCCAGGTTAAAATTAACCCTATTTCAGAATGATGTCTCCTCTTTCAAGAAAAATTACCCTTTTCCTGAGATGCCAGTCAATTCCCTGCTCCAGAAAAATTAAAACTTTTTMGTGATTATGATTGGAAAGATTTATTTCAGAGATGCAAATACACCAATTAAAAAGGGTCCACATAATTAAAAATAAGCTTGCTGCATCTTCCCTGTGCATGTAACCCCCTTCTAACACTTTGCAAGGCTTCTGAAAACATCARTCTTTTAATTTTTGTTGTGCACAGAGCAATCTTTCCAAATGGAATGGCTATATAAGCTCTGAAAGCTTTCTGTTCTCAGCACACACCTTTGGGAGACACCATTTCTTCTTATAGAGACACTACACTCCTCTTACAGAAAAACCCCAGCAGCCACAGCTGCCCAGTGGCTGTCCCTTCCAACCACAGGTCCTTGCACAGACCTTTCTGACGCCACAGGACCCCAGCATGCTCAGGAGCACTTTGGGACACATTTGCTCTCCATCTCTTCTTGTCAAGCACAGTAAAAGCCCTGTGAGTGGGGAGGGGAGGTGAGAAGTGAGGCACAGGCAGGAGCCTCAGCTGACACACAGAGCACAGCTCTGGCATGGGGAAAAGCCCTTCCCAAGAAGCTGTTCTGTGCTGGAATACCAACACAGAGCAAGTCATGGGTTTGACAGCAGGGACASAGGAAATGCAGTGGAAAGATCTGCAAAAGCAGTGCCAGTCCAACAGTCCTGGCACAGAATGCAGCAGCAACAGCAAAAAATTCCTGCAGGTCTCCCCAGCTGCATTGTACCACCTATTTCTACTCTTCCTTTCCTGCAGCCCTGCTAAGAGCCCAGAGGTACCCCARCATCAGGCTCCTTTCCTTGAATCATCTCACCAGTGCTGCTAATTGATCTCAGTACAGACTAATTGATCTCAGAAGGGGAGATTTTTTCCATCATGGCAAAGCTTCAGCAGACCACATAGTGTTTAATCAAACTACACTTATCAGCTAAATATTTTAAGAAATCTACCTAAGCTGTTCTCTACTCAAGCAAATGGAAATCTATTAGGAACTTTAAAAATTATTGGGTTTTTCCCTAATAAGATCCTTGCAACTAAGAATAATGTTTAGAAAAAAACAAAAGTATTTTTTCTAAAAATCAAGAGCTCCTGGGTGGCTGCTCTTGACTTTTACCATAGGAGAATCAGACACAACAGCACTTCTCTAATATTTTACTCTATTTTTTTAAAATGCAAGGCTGCTCTCTGTAGGACTGGAGAAGTCCTGTGTGCTTTTTAAAGCCCTATCAGGCAGCAGTTGGTGYTCTTCCAGTATCAGCAGCACACTGGTCCCACGGGCTGGGAATTAAAAATCAGTTTATTAAAAAGTAACAGTTTGTTCTGCATCCTAAGAAAGCAGTGGCTAGATTTTTCCCCCTGATAAACAAAGCAGCTGCTCTGCCCAGCTCAGAGCCAGGACTATAAACAATTCTCCTGTGTGGCATACTGATTCTGGTGGTTTTTTTTAATTTCTGGCTTCAGAGTTTTATTCCATAATATGCAGCTATTTATATGAATTATAATAGCTGCAGCAAAGAAGATTACATCACTTCAGAGTAATGGCACAACTGATTCAGAGCAGGGACTGTCTGATCATCAATCAAAAGGATCCATTGCACACATCCAGGCACCTCAGGCCCATGTAGTTCTTCCCTTTTAACAAATCAGCATTGGCTGTGCAGCACTGCTTGTAAAAGYTGGCTTGGGCACCTCATGAATTTATGCAGCCTCATGGGTCTATTGTGTAGCCAAGGCCAAGCTCTTCACTGCTGCTGGCTTTGCACAGGGCTGGTTGCCTTTGCAAAACTCACCTCAATAAAAGCAGGTTTAGTGACCTCCTCAGGAGCGGCTGGCTTCACCAACTCAATCTGCAGGCTTGACATAAATAAATAAATAATTTCAATGCATAAGCTCAAGTTAAAAGATAAACCATCTTGTCCAGAGGAACTCTCTTTYATCTTGCTTCACTCCCACTTCATGGCACCTTCACCTCCTGAAGAAAAGTGCATAGAACACTTGAATTGTAGATCCTGCCATCTGTTCAGTAATGGATCTCAGATGCATCTGTGCTGAAGATTAGAAATGAAAATGCAGGATAATTCCCCTTTCTGGAATATTATCACATGTGCTATCGTGGATWAATCTTCAGTTTTGTCACTGACATCCATTCAGTCCCCTCAGAACATATTCTGCATAGTTGTSACATCAGCTCTCTAGGAAGAGGGCAAGAAGTGTTGGTCTAATGAAGAACATGAGCCAACAAAATCTCACTCCTTAGCCAAAGAAACCAATAATTTAGAAACAGCAGTATGGAAATTCAGCTATTAATAATTTCTTGTACTGCCTTGGAAACAAGTGTCAGGGAAAAGAGCTCTTTAGTAATTCATGATGTCAGAAATACAGAGACAACCTAGACAAAATTGCTAACCAGGCTCAATGTAGAGCAAGAAAAGSATGGAGTACTGCAAAACTGAGTTTCAGCACTCTACTAAACACAACTCCCAAATCTCCTTCTGAATCAAATGATTATGCTAATATCATCAGACTTGCCTGATGGCTCAGGCTGCTGAGAGTGCCAAGTCCAAGAGAGAAGGTGCTCCATGCCTATTTTCTTCCTATGCATTAAAAACATGGCTTAAATTCCATCCTCCCAACCATGATTATAAAATAAATCTTCTGTAAACAGCACTGGGCTAAACCATGTTTCTCCTCCTGCTCCCATGGTGTCTCAGACCCAAGTTCTCCACCTTGCTCAGACTATTAAGGTCACACACATTTACTCAGTGCTGAGTCACCCTTCCAGAGCTGGACTCCAGTGCTCCAGGTTGGAGTGAGCCTGCCCTTGTTGGATTTACAGCAGATGAACAAACATGAATGTGTACCAGCTGCACAGAAGTCCTATGTCTCATTAGATGTTCATGACTGCTTCAAAAGTCAGAACTGTGCCAACCTGGAGCTAATGCTTAACCTCAGAGATGCTGTTGCATATGGCAGAGCACATTACAACTGGTGAGTGTCATTTGTTTCAATATTTGCCAAAGGCTTAGTCCTATTATTTGGACAGTTTTATAAACAGCTATATGATATTCTGCAAGTAGCATTTTAACCAAGTCAATTTTCTGAAGCCTCTTTATCCAGTAAGGAGAGCTCTGCCTRTTAATTATATAAAACTTCTCTTCAATAGTGTTCACTAGCAAAGAAGATCCGCTTGAATACCTTTCATTAAMAAAAAACAACCAACAAAAAMCAAAAAACCAACCTTTTTCTCTCTGCTGTTTCTGTTGCTGCAAGTCAGGAAAATAGCAAGAGAAGTGCTGACATCTACAGGACATTCGTGTGTCTAGAAACCCGTTCTGCTTAAGCCCCACATCACTCACACCGTGGTACAGTAAAACAAGCAGATGGCTTCAGAGTACAACAGCTACTCGATCAGAATTAATTTACATATGACTGGAGTAATACTGCCATACTTTTTCAACACTTTTTAAAAATATATCTCATGAACGTACAATCCAGGCCAATTAATGCTGATTGTTTGAAGCTCAGAAAGCTGAAAAAATAAGCTATCAGAGTACTTTCCAGTTCCATTTCTACTCCCTACTTCCCACTCTGCTCACAACCTTGGTGCTTCTCATTTCTGTGCCCACSTCCTTTCCCTTCTTCTTTTGGCAGGGAAGGGTCCCTGAACACTGATAATTAAGAGATGCATTTCCATTTCTTTATTCTGTTAAGGGAAAGCTCTAGGACATAAGTCAGACAGATGTTTCCCCCCCCTTCTCCCCACACTTTTTTAGATTATTTTTCTTTCCTCCTCATCATCATTAGTTTCTTCTCCTTTCCATTTTTTTCCCAGTTGAATATAACAATATATTAAAGCTATCACAAACTACTGCCTCCATCAGTAGTGACATCACTCCTGTTCAGTGTGACATCACTTCTCTGCAGCTCTGCAGAATCAAGGACAAAGGAGTGTATGAGTCACATGCAGCCCCAAAGCCCTAAATCCTGTGTAGCTGAGGGCAGAGGCTCAGGCTGGCACAACCCGAGGCCACTGTGCCACCTCACTCAGCTCCCTGTGTGCCAGGCAGAGCTCAGCACCTCACTGCACATCCACAGGGACTTTGTTTCCAGGCCCAGCTCCATTCCTACACCCTGCCCAGCCCCAAACTGCTCTCACCAAGGAGGACCATTTCCAAAAGGTATCTTTTGTAGCAAGTAACTCCTAAGAAAACAATCTTGATTATCAAAGTCACCCAAAGCCATTTCCAAGAAGCATGAGGAAGCTTGGCTTTGTTCCAGGGGATTGGGGGAAGGATTGACATTAGCTTCCAGTGCTGCACAATAAAACCAGCTACATTTCTTCATGGTCCAAAAGGGGCCTTGAGGTCTATCACAAGGACAAAGCTGGAGACATGCATTGGGAGTATTCAAGTGGAACAAATGGTGAACTGGAAAAACATATAAAAAAGTAGTTACATACACATTCTCAAGAAAATCCAGGCTAGAATAAAGGAAGATTTATACACAGGAGGAGGCTGTTTGGTTTCTTTCACCATCTAGGTCTGTATTTTTCATACTGACATCAGAAAGGGTGATTAAGGACTGGAATGGTCTGCCTGGGGGCTGGTGGAGTCACCATCCCCGGATGTGTTTAAAAGAAGTCTGGATGTGGCACTCGGTGCCATGGTTTATTTGAGGTATTAGGGCTGGGTTGGACTCCGTGATCTTGAAGGTCTGTTCCAACCTTGTGATTSTGTGTATGATCCATTGCAGTTACACTGCTCCAACCAACCCCCAGCCTGCATTACCTTACATAAACAATTTTCATCTCATTTGTTTCAAGTTCCTAGTCAAAAACATCTTYAGCCAAAGCAAACAGTAAGACACAACATGCACAAGTGCCTTCACAAACCCAGCACCCAAAACTCCAGGTTTAGGTGTGGCTGGAGGAGATGCAGCATACACAGTGCTCTCAAACTGAGGAGAAGGGGAAGGACAAACACAAGGCATGGGAAAGACAACACCAGAARAAGAGGGTTTCCACTGTGAAACTGCATCTCTGCAGAATTGCAGGTGTAACTGGGAAAAGATACTTAATGACATTTGGTGGGCTTGAGCACTATGGTGACAGAGGGACATTTTAGAGCTGTGCCCAAGAATAAAGCTACTGCATGAGAAGGATTCTGCACATGGTTTGACCTACACCACAGTTTATTTGTAAACATTTGTTACATGTGTCAATAATTTAATTGAACACAGACTTTGTACAATTCAATGTATAATATTAACAATGTCACACTAGAAGAGCACAACTGTATTCAGTTACAGTTGTACTTAAAACTTCCAAAATACAAACAATTTGAAACACTGAACAAGAAAGTAAGGGAAAATTTGAGAMCAATGAAGGAAAAAAGTGCAATAAATCATGATTTAAAAAAAAACCTGAAAACAAACATAACACACTTCTTAACTGGCTCCTGAACATATTCAGGTATATCCACACAGCTTCCATACTAATTGGATTGTGCCAGAGCACAAAGCCAAGCCATCCTTTGCAAGCTAAAAACCTTGCTGAAACAGAAACTTGAAACAGCTTTACCATGTGTAATGCATGTGATTTTCCCCACAGTCAATAAAACTACCTGAAGAAAAGAAATTGATTTAATTTGTCTTTATTTGCAATACAATATAAAATAGATTCTTTTGGTATGAAGATCTTTGAGACCTGTTGGGTTTTTACACAATATTTAAAACAAATGTCATATAGTTTGAAGCCTCTTGACCATCYCAAGCACTGGTGCTGTAGTAGAGTTCCAGGAATTTCAACAGACTTCTTTGGTTGCAATTTATTCAGTAAACTTCAGATATGCAGGTTTTAATATTTAAGCTCCTAAACTAATGTTGAAGCCCCTAAATGAGAGTGGCYTGAGTTCTAAAAAACTGCAACACATCTGGAATTCTCACTGTTAACTAAGATTTATGGGTATTAACCAACTCTGAGGAGCAGGTTACTGTTATTGAGAAACTTYAGACAACCTAATAACAAAAGATAATATCCTTCACTTAGCAACACTGAAGAATATGCAGTGAGAACAGTAAGTTTTCATCTATTTTCAAACTTTCATACAACTTGCACTATCATGACTTTACATACTAGAATGGATAGTGCATGGCAAAATTTAGTACAATACAGCAAACTAGCTCACCTACTGCAGCTCACAGTAGCATTTAAAGTAACATCTAGAGCCCTGGTAGTGTAAGCCATCACTAATGCTTAATTCCTGTACAGTGCCAGGTATTGGCTTCATCTCCATGTAACAGTTCTCACAGCAGAGGCTTTCTCAGCCATTTCTAGCAGATTGACATCCAATTTACTTTGGAGGAAATAAGGCAACTTAAAAACCACTATAGAGTATGCATGTCCAGTACAAAAAGTCACAGTAGTGTAAATGATCATCTTTACATGGATAATGTAGCTGTAATAAATGCAGAATGTTAAGTTCAGCTGTTGCTGGTAAAATTCCAGAACAGAACTGATGTAAGAAAACAGCATTGAGCAAACTGAAGTACTACAGACTTGCAGTTTCTTAGAGCACAAGTCCTATGCTTACACTTCAGGAATGTACATAAAGCCAGTGAAAAAGAATGGGATCTTCACTGTAAATTAAGTCACTGCATTATCCTATACATTTGTATATTTGTCCTCTTYAAGCTTTTGACATGTTTTTTTAAATGCAGAACAGGATACAAACCCAAATGTTGCCATTTTTCTCCTTGCTGCTGTTCAGCACCATTTGTGCCACAGATCCTTGACCCACTGTGTATTGCAGGATAGTAATGACAGGATGATTAAGTCTCATTTTTAGTTATGACTATTTAAAACAAGGCAGTTCTAGTAAAGAAGGGAGCTAGCAGAGAAGTCTTTGAACAGACTACGTTGCTCATCTTCCTCATGTGCTAAACAGAACACTTTTTTAAGCTGGCAAGAAGTTGTTAATACCCAATATAAACAAGTAAAGTCAYGCTACATAAAGCCATCCCCAACAAATAGAGCCAGAACATGATTTTAGATGAAAAAGCTTACTGTTAATTTTTTTTCATGATCAACAGCTAATAGCTCAAGGACCACAGATTCACTGAATTTTCTGTCTTCCCATTSTCTGCTGTTATCTTCCTTTGCTAAYAACTGATGTGAAAAAATAAGAGCTCTGTTTTTTCAAATATTTCTCAACAGGACAGAACTAGTTATGTACCTTGAACTCAATTTATGACAACAGGAGTTTRCCCACAGGAATCATCACCAGCTTCAAATTACAGCAAAAGACTCCCAGAAGGATCAAATCTCAGACACTCCTGGTTTCATACCAGGAGGAGGATGAATCCATTATCATTAAGAACTCTGCAGACAGAGATAACCACCTCAGATCTACCACAATTCCATTCCTCCACCAAATACTGACAGAGATAGAAGTGCTCCACTCATCTTCAAAGTGGCCTTAGGTCATCAGCAGGATGTTGAGTCTGCAGTAACTCAGCCTCCTCCTTCCATTGTACTGATTTGTCAAGGCCCCACAGTTAAGCTGAACTACAGAATTCAATAATCCTTAATGCCCCATATCATCATGATACTTTTATTTAATCAGTTGGTATCACTGAGCTTTCAGAGGAAGAGCCAAATCTCTTACCTTTATACAGAAAAAWTTTCAGTAATACAGTACAAAACTAAACAGAATTTATGTCTGAGTAATGAACATAGAAAACTACTATTGCAATTTTGTGGTGACAGCATAGAAATTTAACAATCATCAGAAAGCCTAGAAAGGGCATGTTTAGTTATAAAAGAAAGATTGTCTCAAGATAAAAATAGTGCTGACAGCTAAAAAGCTCTCTGTTGCAGCAAGATATGCAGTAATGAGTAACAAGTTCTAGACAGTTTAAGTACTTCCCCAATACTGCAACACAACACATTTTTGTAACACTACTTTTACAGGGGTTATGCTGCAGCAGCAGCCACTTCTTAGTGGTTGGCACTAGGAATTAACCGTGACAGAAGAAAGGCATTTAGTGATCAATGCACAAGAACCTCTATCTGACCTGTTCCCTAGGAGTGGTTGAAAAAAACTGAGGAAGGGGCCCATCCATTCCATTCAGATAATACACCCTCCTTGAACATGAGATTCTTGGCAGGAAGAGGAACTCCCATGTCTGCAGAAATKGGCTGCAGAAGTGAACTTGAAGAACCAGCATCATGGAGCTGGTCCAGCGTTGAAATACCTTCCTAAAAGCAAAATTAAGAAAATTGTGTCTTAAAAACAAAGAATATGACAGGTTAATCTAATCTGCAAATACACTTGGAGTTTCTTTAGTGTGTTACTATAACCCAATGAATACCAAATAATTATAGAAGTAAAAAGAGAATAAACAAAATGTAATAAGCATACAACTGCCTAAGATGCATCTTTGCATGCATGATTTGGTTTTCAAGAAACCTTCAGGGAAGTTTGAGACTGAAAACTGAAGACCTAGAAAAAATAAATGGAAAACTCTAAAATCTCCAGGACATCTATCAGATTGCTATTTATCCTGTACCAYGCTAAGATGGATACATGTATTTGGAGGCAATTACTTGACCATATGCTGAGGGGCATTATTTCCCAGAAGTTTGGTTTTCTCATTTAAAACTCACAGCAGCACCTATTTTTTTCCTTTCTATGGACATGATCTATAAAAGTRTAYCTCAGAGATAACATCTAACACATTAGGACAGGAGTCACTTGAGAYTGACAGTTGGTTTCAGGGCTTCAAACCTACTGRGAATCTCCAACATTSTCCTCAGGAGACAGTTTCAGGATGACACCATCCATAAYACTACCTGGTTAAGTAACCTGCAAATTCATTATCTTACYAAAACCAGAGTTTTAGAGAAAAATATCATGAGACAGAGCAGCTAAACATATTCCATGTTATACATGAACACAGCTTGTTTCCATGCAGAATTAGAGCAGACTGCTGACCTTGCATTCCTCTTTGCTTACTACACAGGATCCCTATTTCCTACCTACACTCCTAAAAATCCTTCCAGAGTATGTAGTTTTACAGATTTATACTCATGGCACACTAAGGTCTAAAGGATCCTTAGTGTGCAATGAGTATATATATATATACTTAGGACAAGTACAAAAGTAACTGGCATGAAATCCATGTTAATRTGCTTTTTCTAAGGAAACATTGACTTGAGAGGCAGATAAATTTAGCACCTCCCTGGTTTGCAGTAAATCTCTCCAACATATCCAAGCAGCCACCACACAACCAGCAGAGTAGGGGTGTTAACAACAGAAGGTGTGAAGGACAACTTTGCTGAACAAGTGCCATAAAAAACAATGAAAGTAATTATGCACTGGGAGCAACCACAGAGTTGAGACAAGTACTAAATGAGGCTAAAAAAGGTACTTGCTTTGTCCTTCAAGTACCACTTGAATGGTTAATATAGCTACCATTTAAAGTAAAGGCAACTAAAACAAACTTGTGCTTTCATACATACAAGGAAGGCAAGTAAGAGAAAGGAAGGGATGATAGATCATACAGAATTAACACCTGGATTAATGTTCCTTACCTGGAATGAATGAACAAAATTAAGGACCTGAAGAGACAGCTTTCTACTGGAATGTAGGAGTTTTTGAAGGCTGTAAAAAAGCAAAAGAAAAGAAGCTATGGTCAAGGTGCACGATTTTTTACTAGTAAGGTACCCCTATAGTAACTTGCTTACAAGTTACAAATAACTCCAGTAGTATCTAACATCATGTGAGAAAAGSTTTCACACACAAAGCTTGATAATACAGTCATCACTGAAGAGGTGCTTGACTCATCTGCTCTTGAGTCTAGTCAGGTAAAAGCTATTCCACATCATTTACACTGAATAAAATGAAACTACTGCAATTGGAAAATACCATTTTGTGTAAAGTAAGTAATATATTAGACTCATTCTTATCTAGGACARTCTGGTAACATGACTTTTAAGAAGTTTATTAGAGACACATTGTTAGAAGCAGGTCCATTACTATAATAGGAGCATTAAGCCTTATTGTCAAGCAGCCTTACTTTTTATTTCCTTAGGGGGAAAAAAAGTCACAAAAAATAATCCATAAAAAGCCCCAYCAACCCCCCCACAAAACAAAAGAAACAAACCCCAAAATCCCATTGTTGAAAGAATAATCTTTCATAAAGAAAAGCTGCAKCAAAAAGCATTAGACAGCTGGATCATAAGCTGTGACTAAACTTATCAAGTATGATACCAACAGTAAAGAAAATTTCCATAAGAGCTAAACACATTTCACATCAAAGCATTACTAGCAAGCTTTCTTCCCCCTCTCCAGAACAGTTAGGAGGAGGAAAAAAAGCCTGTGCTAGGCTAGGAAAGGAAAACAAGTAGGAAGGCACCCAAATTTACTTTTTTCCTGATCTGCTCACAGACATTTGACAACAAAGAATTAATTTTTGCTTTACAGAAACTATAAAAAAAAGCCTAATCTTAATCTTACCACAACTGAGGAACTAGTTGTATGCATCAATGAGCCAAAACACAGCTCCCTTACACATCAGAATTAGCTGCTCTATAAACATAGCTCAGTTCTGCTTTATAGTCATTGAGTTGTAGGTATCTCTTTTTGCAGAAGCTCCAGACTCACCATCTGTTAAACCTGCAACCAATAAACTACAGCTCACCTCTCTTTTCTGCATAATCCATGAGTGGCAATTTTTCTGCAGACTTTCTGATTCAACTCAGAACTGAAAAGTGGAATGCCAAAGCATAATTCCAGGGGAACCCATTCCAGTTCAGTTGTGGGTACTACAGAAAGAAAAACAAGAGATAATCCAAGTGTAAGAAAAAGAAAGCAAGAMAGTTCATTCTGGGGTCAAAAATCTTAGATTTGGATCCACTAGACAATTCATGCTTTTTAAAGACAGCTCATTTCCTGAACTGCTCAAAAATTTAAGAGAATCTAAAAAGGAATTTCACATTGGACTTGTCCCAGTGAACAGTCAAACAATGAACTCAGATCCTTAAAAACAAGGTGATGTTTAGTACAAGCCATTTGTCATGTTTTTACCTTCAAGGCTTTGCTTGACTGCAGAATCCATTGAGGCATCTTCTATTACCATCTCAAATGATTCTGTGCTCCCATTTACATCAGATCCTGATGCTAGTTCAGTCTCTCCTAAAGGCAAAGCAATTCTTACATAAACATGCACTTGAACAGAAGTTTGGTTGCCCTTATAGTCCTTAGCCCCCAAGGACTATAAAGCTATAAAACTGAAAGAAGGGATAGGGAGAAACATAGGGCCAGACTCATTTTGGGACTGAAGTTATTTAGGGATCCTCAACAATTATGAAAGATTAAGGTCTGGCATATAAAAATGACACAATCTATTTTTAATATTTAAAAGAGTATTTTTTCCCTTGATTGACTGTTCTAGTTCAGTCATTTATCAATCTGTATTTGGTATTTCTGAGCCAGTGTCAAAGAAGAATTAGGAAGTAAGCYTGCTGCCAATAGATTTACATTCAAAATTGATTCCTATTTGTGTTGAGTAGCATTTTGTAGAGTGACAAATCAAAGAACTTAATCCTTTGCCCACCTTTGCTTAAGTGATTGCAGGGGATTAAAGGGACACAGATAAAAAAGACAATGATTGGTAACCAACCTCTTCCATCAGAAGCATCACTCAGTTTTCTGTTTGCACGTTGACTTGTAGGATTCAACATTGTGACATAGCCACAAAAATGCTGCAAGTCCACTTTGTTTCTCAGTATTTTTAAAGCTGTATGAATGCCCATGTTCACACGAGAGAAGTCTAAGGAGGAAACAAAACATATTCCAGCACACTTCACAAGAGGCCTCCCCCATAACCATGTGGTTCCTTCCTCTCTAGGCCGAATAAGGTTTTATTTGGATTTTTTCTGCTTGAATTGCTCTATCTTAGTGATCACATTGTTAGCTATGGGATAACACCAAGCATGACATGGTATTTTATAGTATAGTAATACAGTCAAAGAGAAAGAAACATTCAAACAAAAGACAATCTCTCTCCTACACAGACACATTCAGACAGCAGAAATGGCAAAGTTCAGCTAGGAATCAGGTGTCCAGCTCTTTCAGTGCCAGAGTCTTTTATGGCAGATGCAATGCAAAATACATGCTTCACATATCTGAAATTCTGAAGAATTAGAATACAGCATTAGAGCTTAACAAGAAATTTCAACACCGACTTGTTCATGGCAGAACTTGAGAGATGCTAACATCAGGGTTACTTCCAACCTGAYACTAGATGAAAAACCAGACATATCAGGGAGAGCAAATATAATAGTCATGAATTTTGAACCTAGTAAAAACTAAATYAAGAAGTTAGTTTTATTTCTACTTGGCCCAGACATTTCTAAGCAGTAGCTTAGGTTTCTTATCTGGAAATTCATACTTCTATGACAGCTGTAACTGGGAGAGGTTATAGCCTCAGCTGTGCAAAGCTTCTGTCCTACTCATGAAGGAGTATTGAGAACTTGTTAGTTCCTGCCTTTCCAAATCAGTTGAGCTGGGCAGACTTTGAAGGAATTTTGCTAGCAAAGCTTTTTCTGAGGAAAAATCCTCCATAGTAGGTTTCTGGTGCTAATAATCAAGGTAAGTTTGTTCAGTTTTGGTCTCACCTGTCTTACAGTTAAGAAATGTTCAATATATGGAAGAATTATTTATGCAGTTAATAAATATGCTAGTTAAWAAGCAAGTATGCACAAAGGAAAATGTGGAGATATTTGTGGAAGTTACTTCTTTACATCTGTGTTAGGAGATAAGAGGCCAGAAAACACATTCTAATTAGGWCAGAGAAGATTGAAAGGGGAAGGTGAWATCTCTAAGCTCATAAKAGACTTGTCAACCATTTAAAACTTYCCATTTTCTCATATGACTCATAAAATCAACAAAATTTGTTTTAAAAGGATTATTGCAACCTTATTGCACAAGGTGATGTGCAGCAGATGTGTAATGTAATGCAGAAATTACACTGAAGATGATCTGTTACCTCCCTGTTGCTCAGCTTCATCAAAAGGGAAAGGTATGTGCATTGTTTCTCCCATTCCATGCATGCCATGACCCTGAACATCAAGAAATTAAATTAGGAACAGAAAAAATACTCATCAGCTTAGCTCAGTCCTGCTTGTGCTCCCTTTTAAGGAGTACCAGCCAAGTTGATGAAACAAACCAATGGAGGTATTTACACATTAAAYATCTTGCTTAGCTGAAATAATTGAAGTACCCCACCTTTCCCTTTAAAATGCATGTGGTAAACACAATGAGGTTAAGTCTCTCCTCACTGAAGARGAGCAATTTTTCTCTCCAATTACTKGCTATAAAASTATTTTCTCAAGGCTGAGCACTTYTGGAGCAAAAGGGACTTCCCASCCCTGCATACAGAACATTTYTCAGCAGTCACATGCTGCTTACAAGCTGGCCTTTGAGAACGTGGAATTTTACATTTGTTACAACATTAAACATCTATTTATTTAAATGATTAATTCTGAGTATTCAGCTGAACCAAAGAAACTGATGAGGAAGCAATTTTTATTCTTCCAAACAGAAGAACTCAACCTATTCTGCTGTTTGTGATGAACAGCATGCTTTGTTCATACTTCACTGTAAGAGCTAAATACCAAGCAGTCTGAAAAGCTGTATCTCTTAAGTAACAGTTGGTAATACCAGTTACCTTGTGTCACTGCTGTCTAAAAACATTGTGGACCCTTCACTTTCATCCCAGTTTACCAACTCCCCTACTTTAGCTACCAAAACTCATWATGCCCATAATACAATAACACACATATAATGTTAATTCAGTTYAAAACCTGTGTCTTCACCACCACTRAATCACAGCAGCACTGCTTACAGAAGTTAAACATATTTTTCAGCTCTTGGCAAAAGTGTAGCTCTTCTAATTGTTAATATCCTCTATCAMAGAACAGCTTAACTTGAAAAATTATGCAGGTGTCCATCACTTATACAGAGTACTCTGTACCTGAATTAGAACAGCAGAATGAGTTAAAGCATCATTCAACATGGTGAGCACATTTGAAGTAGGAACCACTCCTGGGTCGTGACCCCAAGACGTTATTAGTAAGCGATCGTAACCCTGGAAGAGAGAAATTAGGAGTGTGTGTAGGAGTAATGAATTATCTAAGCACAGAAAGTGAAATATTAGAGTCAGGAATTAGCATATTGTCACAGCTAGGAAGTTATCATAGGTAACTACAGCTCTACAGTGCTATGCTTGTAACCAAGGATCACTCATGTTCATATTCTTGGTAAAGACAGAAGTTTGCCAACCTCAAACTTAAAGATGCTGTTTTGGACAGGAAGTATCTGTCACCAAACCCTGCAAAGCTCTGTGACCATTGCAGCAGCCTTCTAGCAAATGGGAGATGAATATAATCCCATATAAACTCAAAAGCAAAATATAAGCTGGATAAACACTATCAGCAAAGAATAAAGAAATCAATCCCCAAAACATTTATCAAAGGCAGGGTGGGGAACAGGAAGAGAAAACCACTAAATAATTTYCTAGTTTCTCAGTTTTCAAGATTGAATTCCACTGCATCTCTGTAAGATTTCTAGAAATATCTTGACAGTTCCCTAAGAAAATTATGTTAAAAAACAGCAGCAGGAGAGAAGCACTCATATTCCCATAGCAGAAAAAAAAAATCCAGACTGGGAGATCATTTAGTTCAAGAAAATCTGTCCTGTCAGCACACTGAGATTCATGCAGTGTTTTGGAGTTTTCCAAGGTTACCCCACTGAATGCTTCTTTAATAACAAAAGTGCACAATCCATACTTGTACTGGTGRTTTGAACTAATGACAGAATAGGGTTTGAATCAAGGTCTTCACTAATGGCCTTAGAAAATGCCTTCTACTCTAGAAGACTTAATCCTGTGTAATCTTACAGYAAATCTTAGAGATACAGGTATCCACAAAATTTTTGAAATCATGAAGGGAAGGGACACATGAAAGGTTTGAGGAACGGAATGTACAAATCCTAGTGCTAGAGAGAACTGCTGATGTAGGTGCACCAAAAAACGCAGTCCCTCTCTGAATGGCTCCAAACTTTTCTAATATATTTAGTTCATCATGTATCTACAAGATGAAAAAAATGAGATGAAAACTTTGGAGGCCTCTCTGCAATTATAAACTTGAACAACTCTATTTTACAAATTCTATCATGAGTAGCAAGACTCAAACCCTGCTAAATGCCCATGACATTTTTAATTACAGTCAATAGATGCAAAGATTTTTTTGGTTCAGGCAAGTTTAGAAGTTGTTATTGCCTTTCCACCTACATTTATCTAGTATACAAAATACCCAGCAGTGCTCCTTTGTGGTATATTTGTCTTTATTAGCATCTCAGAGTCAGAATGGGAGAAGGCAGCATCTGAAATCTTTCAGCAGAAATTGATCACCTGTGCTGTTTTGTGGGACTCCTTGCCAAAGCACTGTATGGGTGCTAAAAAGTTAGGTGGATTCCAGGCTGGAAGGAATTGAGGAAATCAACTCATCAGTGGAGAGCCAACAATCTGAGTCACAATCTCTGCCTACAGAGAATCACATGCAGTCAGGGAGTTCCAGACCAGAAYATGCAGGAGTGGAAAGGTCTTACAAGGAAGTATTATATAATGTGCTGTTTTTTCCTGCTACCAGACACACCTACAGGTCATGCTATGGGGCTAGAAAGATCTTTTTTCAACCTAATGCAACCCTTATTTAATTATTCTGTCATTTAAATTGCAGGGAGAATTACAGCCAATAACTCCAAAGTCCCCAGCACAGAATTGGACAAACTGGAAGCTATCCTGTTAGCCATCTAAACCAGGCAGAATTATATGCAGAAGTGACATTTCTTGCACAATGCTAAAAAAAAAAAAAGCACAATATACTAGGTGTCCATCTTTTCACACAGCTCTTCTACATCTTTCTAACACTCRCTGTGGATGGGCTAACAAACCTCAATTCTTAAGACTGCAGTTCCACATTTTACACTAAACTTGAAAGGAGTGGCATCAAATATACCAGAGTTACATTCAGACAAAGGGAGAGACATAAGCAGCATTYCTTTTTCAGAACTTGGAAAGAAAACAAGCCAAGATGCTACATGAAACTTGTTTCTAGGAAAGGAACATCATCTACAATGAATTGTACCTCTGACTTCAACTGTTATTTCTAAATAGCATACAGCCTATCTTTGAAACACTTGGAGAAGGAAGGGAGAAGCAATCCATACACAGGCTACCTGAAAAACATCTGGGAGTTTTCGAAGACGAGTTCCTTTMGAGAGCAGCAGGGAGGGTGGTCCTTGTCCAGTTATGTGGTATATATACAGTTTGAACCAAACTGAGCTGACTTCTGGTATTGCAGGCCCAATATGCTGAAGAGAGATTATTCAAGAAATTAGAAACAACTTCAGATTGCAACCATCATTGATACAGATTTAATTAAGGAAGCAAATGTTTTAAAGCAACATAAATCCAGTTTCTGAGCACTGAAGTACAAATTTACTACTCTCCACTAACTRTATTCTAGGCAGTTAGTCCAGTAACACAAGAGTCTTCATAAAARAATGACAGTAATGTATTTTCTGTGAATCAAAATTCAAGAACAAAGTATCTGTCACTGACTCAAATTTGAACAGAATAACTGTTAATAAGTTGAACAAAGTTAATTTCCTGAACATTTTCTGTTGGGGAAGAAGGAACATGACAACCTTATAATTATGCTTGGCAAAAAGACTGTGATAATATGAAACCTATAAGCAAAGTAGAAATGAGAGCCAGCTTCGATATCTAAGATGCCAAAGCCAGTTACTGAATAACTAGAAAGACAATGGCTGGGCCAGCCAAAGGAGAATCCCTATGATTAAACAATACCCTAAGAAAGTAAAGGAATGCTGAAAGTTCAAAGGTCGGAGAGACCCTGGCAATGTGGCATGGAAGAAAAAAGAGAGTTTTGGAAGTAGATTTTAGAGTTTAAAATGTAACACAATATGGTAATGAAGTAACGCTTATAGGCTGTATGTAAATTGTAAAGGATTTGTGTCTTGTACGGGTTGGTTACTGTGAATTGGAATGTTCAACACAGAAAAAGATATAATGTATTGTAACAAGAACTTGAGACGCACACACTTCACAGACACACACAAGTTTTTGCTTGCTTGCTTTCTCTCTTTCTTTTTCTGGGGCTGGCTTTTAGCTGAGGTTGGCAGCTTGAGTAAGCCCCCCCTTTTGTTACCCACAACCTTTGTAATAAACTGCATGTTTTAAGAGCAGTCTTGGACTTTAGAGATCCCTCAGAACCCCACCGACATTCCTACAATTTTCTGTTACATTAATTGTGATATTCTACATGCTAATAATTTTGTCACTTCAAAAGGGACATCTGACAAATGTTTTCACCTGGGGTGTACAGCTGCTGATAGGTCGAATTTCATTGGTGAGGGGTGCCATGGAAACCAGCAGAGTGTAATTTTTGTTGAGGACCCTGCTGCAGGTGGCTGGATCCAAACCAAGCAAACTCTCACATCGTAACAGGTCCAAGGGGAACCCTGTGTTCAAAATACAAGATTCTTAAATAATCACTTAAAATGGAACATGCAAACACAAACTATGATTTCCATTCTCTGCTAAGCCATGAATACAGTTTTTTCCACAACGAAGTTTTAAACAATTGGGGTGAATTTTAATAAATCTGTACAAAATATTAGCAATTCTAGGCATACAGGGCTGTCTGACACTGAACTAGTTCCTCACTAACTAACTGAATAGAGGAAATAAGCACACAGATACTGAGAAAGTTAACTAAGTGTTAAAAGAAAAACATAAAAAAATATCCCCATTAGAATACATTCCTTTTCATGGCTTGTAAAATGTTTTTTTGACAGACCAGCTGACTCTTCTATATGGCTTTCAGAAGCATGTGAATTGAAACAATTTCTTTCTCAAGTTCAGTTTGTCTTGCCTTTATTATGCTTTAATCTGTTGCTCTGCATCTKAAGTGCAAGCCTTGGCAACCAAATCTGTCATTCAACAAGCAAACCCAGTGACACAGGCTCAAAGGACGATGAAAAAATTTCAAAATGTTTTAAATATTTTTTAAAAGGTAGSATACTGACTGCTACAAGAGCAGCAAGGGCAGAAAGCTGAGTCCATGGCAGATAAGTAAACCAGCTTAGAGGGATTTCCATAAGTGCTCCCAGTACCATTATTTGGTTGATCAGGCTGTACAGCTTGTGCCCCCAGGTCTTTATTGTGCCGCAGAAACAGGATGGTGTTTCTCAGCGTGAGGGCGTGATCRAAGTAGCGCTGTGCTTCCCCTTCTCCTGTGCTCTGAACCTACACAAGGAACAAAACAAATGCACACCAGTGGCAGTTTGCTTACATAAGAATCAATTAGACGAAAGGAATGATGAACAAATTAGCATTCTAAAGCTTTGTAATAATCCTGTAGTTTATATGCAAAGGTGACCTACAGAACTATGAAATGAAAAGCAGGTCTTGGCCATGCTGGTGACACAGTCAAAAAGTACACAAAGACARTATCTATAAATCAGAACCATCACTCATTCTTTAGGTAAAGGGATAGAAGTGTCCAGTTATCCTGACTGGTATGGAATGATACAGCAATTAACAGCACTTCTCCTACATGGTTATACAACTGTCCTCCTAGAATTATCTTTAGGAGTTCACCCCTTTAACACTTCATATGCTGAAAAAGCATTTTGTCAAACATGTAATAATTTACCTTTTCCAGCTCCACCAAGAAGCTGTCAAGACTCTCATCTGACAGTTTCCCAACTTCAAACATAGTGACTGCGTGACTCTTCAAGTTCTGGAACAACAAAACAAAACTATCTTCTTTGAAAACAGAATGGGCAAGTAGAAGTTGTATTAAGCAAAACYACTACTTAACAAATAGTGCAGAAGATTTTTTTAATATTTATTTTTTACATAAAGCTGTATTATATTGATGTCAAAGTAATTTAAAGCTCTACATATTTTTTCTTGGGATAATGCATCAAACAATTTGGACATACTGGTGAGAGATTTCCCATCATTAAAAAGGCAGTGAGAGTGGAATCAAACAGGAAGGCAATGCGCTTCGTGTGYCCACTGGACAGGTTCAGGCTGCTCACACTGGCTGTTTCAGCTAATAGAAAACAGAAAGGAAGCASATGATCACATTTGTTTTATTTAAAAATAGTATCATCAAGTTCAATCAAATCTAATAACAAAGAAAAAAAAAAGAAAAAGTTAGTTATCACCACACCAAGTAAAACAAAATTCCCTTACTGCTACTAAACTACTGATTAACTTAATTCAGAAGTTGGTATCTTTGTGTCAAGTTTATATGCACAATACAGATCAGTCTCATGTACAGAAAGAAGTTATTTAGCTGAAGACTCTTAAACCAAGAAGTAGACACCACCTCCCCCACTGAGTAGTCCATATGACAAAAGGATCTAAATAATCTGTATTTCAGTTGTTTCTAGACCTCTTTACAGCCTAYGCCACTCTATAAATATAAAAATAATTGATCCTAATGTATTAAAATTTACTKTTAGTGCTAACCTGGATCATCTTGACTGTTGGTATCTGTGTCTGTGGCTGATGACCCAGCTTCCTGTATAGGACTTCTGTTTTCCCCACTGTCCCATGAAAGCAGCATCTTTTGAGGATCCAAAGTACTCCTATTAATGTGAATTGAAATCCACATCTATCGGTCACTGTAGCACCAGAGAAGTATCTCTGCCTCCCAGTGCTGGTAGTCCATGCACAGGCACACCCAAACCTGCCTTTCAATATGCCCTAMATCAGTCAAGTTTAATATCCCTCAGGGTCCTGCTTTAGCTTCAGCAGAAAGACTCAYTGAGGGGCTGAAAATAACAGACTATGAAAAGATCTTAAAAATCAAACCACCATCATTGAAGAATCCAATGAAAAAATCCAATGCACTTTGTTCTCACAGTTTGAAAAAGCAGTAAAGAAAGCAGGCATAGCAGTAATTTTAAATGCCTTAGTAGATAATGAACTAAAAGCACCTAACAATTCCTAATTAATGCAATTTGGTATTTCAACTTGGAGAACTCTGTTGATTGGTACTAACAGCACTTTCTTGGGAAGTGATATAGATGTACACTGATGTGAGTGTCACTGACAGAACTGTAATRGGCCCTGACAGCAAACAAACTCTATGCACATATTCTCTGCCAGCAGTGCCAAGAGCCACAGCCTCTGTAACAGCACACTGACAGCTGTTACTTCGGGCCCCAGTAGTCTAAAACAAATGCACATTCATCTGCTGGGAAAGTGGGCAACTAGGTACCTAAAGGTCAAAAAAGCCAGCACTAAGTAATAGCATCAAAGGGAGTACTGTGAATTCACAGGCTGAATTACCATTCCTCATGCTCAGATTAACATGAGGAGCATGTATTCTTGTCATTTTACACAYGAGAAAGCCAAGTGAGATTTGTTATTGAAGAAGTCAAAGAAAGCAACCAATAGAACATTTGATTTTAAAGCTAAGTTTTCCCTTCAATGAGAAAAATAARCCTAAGAAAGAGTAAAGACACTTACTTCAGTCTGTTTACTGAAGGCACATTCTTCCATGATGGATGAAGATTATCCAGGTTTATYACTTGGCCCTTTTTGTGAGCGAAGCCCAAGCGACAATACATGGACACAGCATTCTGCAGAACACACACACAGTGAGGAACTGCTGGGTGAAACCAAAGACAGTGAACTCTCTGTAGCCAGGGAAACAAATGCACTGTACACACATACCTTTACTAAAGATAAGTCAATCTCTAACACGTTTGCCAGCTTAAAAATAAAAAAAAAAAGACAAGAAGACAAGTCAGCAAAGGTGATCACTATTTGTGGGACTTGGCATCTTTTTATTGGTCTTATTTCTAAACCCAGCCTGTACTGGTAAAAACAATTTTGTCTGAATCAAAGAGGATGAAAAAAGARCATGAAACCTCCTAACTGCCCCACTTGAGAGCATGCARAAGAATTATGAGGCTATCTTCCACTTTGTAATTTCTAGGCTMACCATGTGTATATAATTCCAGGTTAGTCATGTATGTCAGAAGACACRTAAAGAGGAAAACAAATCCTGGATATATTTAATGGGCATTTTTCAGATATTTATTCAGCAAGTTTTGAGAAGAYCTTATGAAAACATATTTCTCATACTCAAAATATGCTTATGCAAAAGCTACATTCCTATTTTAAGCCAACACCCTGTGTGCTTTCACTATCAAAGAAAAAAATTACTTGAACTTTTTTCACATTAGCAAAACAGACTTTCTTCCAGTTCTAACCTATATAATAGCCTACTTGAGTCAACTCTGTATAAATTCATTCCAGCTAATGTAATTGCTTCTCTGAACTGAAGGTACTCCTTCAAGACTGAAGCACTATAAATGCTACAGGTTGCATCTTAAGCTTGGCAGTATGTCTAAACAAAATCACTGTGTAACAATCAGTATCTCTAAGTATTTTCAGCAGTGTGCTTTGGGCCATTTTAAAGTATTCCTCTCTCCCTGATAAAGGTTAAGTTTTACTTACCTCTGCCACATTAGTATGTTCATCTATTGAAACAAATATCTTGTACAGGAGAGTTTCAAAGTAATCACCTTGCACTCTGTTCATCACAAAACCTTCAAGTGGTGGCACTGAAATAAGAATGACTTTCAAAATTACCATTTGATAACTTTGTTTAATGAACTGAAACTGCACTAAAATAGAAAAATGAATTTACATTTAATGTTCATGGTACCTGAAATTTTGAGGATTTCCCAGGCACAAAGAATAAAAGTCTGAATACAGCATGAGAGGTATTTAAAATTTCCCCACTCCTTAAGAAAGTAATGCTTGTCAACATGTTTTCTTCTAGAAAATAAAGCCACACTACCTTCCATCATAGCCTTGCACTTTCCAGCTCATTAACTACAGATAATTTCCAGTGTCTAGCCCATAAAATGATTTTGTAATGTGGATGGAGATTAAATCATGACTGTGATTGGAGYAGGACATGAAAAAACCCACACCACCCACATATTCCTGAACTGGGACATCCAGRGCAATTATCTAAGCAGCAAGTCTCTCGTATTTAGAGGACTTTCACTTAAATGATCTCTATACAACAATGCCAGGAACTTTTGCATGACCAAGTTCCAAACAACTTATGCCTTTGCAGAGATKATAGTGAATTCAGAAACCCCTGAGACCTGTCACAGCATAACAAGCTGCTCAAAGGCCAGCCCACATGCTGTGCTGGTTTAAGCTCCTACACAGTCCCCAGGCACAGTCTGTGACTAATTGAGGTGACAATATACATGAAGAATAGAACTGCTATCTATTAAAATCTTACATCTGTCTGGAAAGAAGTCAAAAACCCATGTATGTTTGGTAAGGTAACTACAATTCTCTATGCTATTCTTCCTTTTCATTACAAACTTACAGGAGAGTACTTAGTACTTCATGCCATGACTCCCATAAAACAATCTCATCTTACCCAAATATGTGTTCAACATAACCTAAAAATTCAAGTTGAAATAAATTCTATATATAACAAAAGCCATGTTTTAAGAGGATTCAAAACATTTAGTCAGTAAAGTTTCATAGCTCAAATGGTTTGTTTGAGCATGCACATGCATGCAGACAGCATCTTCCAAGACAGAGAATTACAGGGCAATGGAAAGGAAACTGAGAAAACACAGGTATAATAACATGAAATATGTACTTACCTGCAATACAGCTGTCATCAGATATTGGTACATCAAGGTAAATAAATCCTTTGTTATACAAACCTTTTTAAGTAAAAGGACAACATTTTAGAAAAAAAGAGAAAAAGCATACTGAAGATATAAAGCAGACTTCCTCACTAGCAAATTCAGATTTTAAAGTAATTTTTCCTAATAGCCTCCCCAGTAAAATATTTCTTTGTAATGCACAGGTTAATAAACCACATCTAATACCAACCAGGTCTCACCCTAAACCAGAGTTTCCTCACTTGTAGCCTGACGCAGCACACTTGGAATACTACAAGTACTTCCAGGACAGCACAGYAAAGTGACCACAGATTAAAGCAGCTCCATTYAAAAAACATGAACAAATCTCTGCCTAAATGTTAACTTAGTTTTCACCATCATCACTGTACTGTCAGGAAGTGAGGTTTTTATCTTCAATTGGCTTTGTCAGCTGAGGATGCTGGCCTCATTTGGCTACTCAGGCCAGCAGTCACACACCTGGTAGCAAGGATACAAACTAAAACACATCAGCTCCAGTGGTCCTTACACATCCTCGCTACACATTGTATTTACACAACTGCAAAAGGAAATTCTGGTGCACTTCAGCACAAAGAATCAGCAAAGCTGCAGCAGATACAGACACTGCATACAACAAGGACAACAATGTTTACTGAAAATTGCATTTTCCCAGCTTGAAACTGATTAGAGCACTAAGCATCTCAACTAAGTTCCGCAGAGAAGCCAATAAGAAGTTCTTAAGAAAGGGAAAACATTCCAGTATGGTTATCTTTAGGGTCTAAGTTTTGTAACAGCTAACAGAGAATTTTAGAATGTGCTGAGTTGGAAAGGACTCATCACAATCTCCCAGCCCTGCAAAGCACACCCCAAGAAATCACACCATGTGCCTGAAGGAATTATTTAAACACTTCTTGAACATTAGCTGTATTTTAATGGCAGGGCATAAAGCTGAACTGCACAGCATAAATAAGCCAAATYTATTGTCTGTGGTTTCTTTGGTGTTACCCAAGATCAGTGCATCTACACCATATTCATTACAGTGGTGGTGAAGTTACCAAGAGCCCTCAGGTCAAGTGCTACTGAACCCCTGAAGTGGAACTGTCAGGATGTTTTACACACACAGAGAGCTCAGCTATAGTGTGTGCCTGTACAACCACAGTGTATCTTGTTAAAYTACCATCCTCAATCACATCTTAAATAAAATGCCTGCATTAACCCATCAACTCACTTGGATTCATGCTTTCATTACTCAGCTCTGGCAGTAATATACTCAGCTTTACAAAATGATGTGTTATCAACAAACCAGCTTTAATGGATCAGGATGGCATTTCAAGTCATCAACATGCTAACTGTGCTTTACACTGTCTCTCCTTTAGATTCAGCTCTTATGATTGATACATCCTTATCTATACACCTGAAATATACTGGTGGCATCACAGTTTGGACTTAGCAACCCTCTTTGCCCAGAAAATAYGATCCTTCTCACAGTCCCATTACATTAACTGTATGTACATTAACTTTTTTTTTTCCATACATTAGACCTTCTAAACTTACTAAATCTGAGCTGCAACACTCTCCAAAAACACCAGGGAATTTATAAAGAAAGATTATGAAATGGTTTTCAAATTTTTTTAAGCCTTTTACTGTTTCAGATCCCCTCAAGACTATGAATTTCACCTGTCTTACTTTTGTAATTATTTTGTTCTGCTCAGTAGCAAGCAATGAAATTCTGCCTCAATTTCTCATTAAAAACTGCAGTGTGCAGGTYTGAGTGCTTGTAGTAAGCCAAGCCCTTACAGACATGGCTTTTCAAGGAGGATTTTGTCAGGGAATTTTTACTCTCTAATATGATTTGTCTACACCTATTAATTGTTACACTAAAATGGGAAGCCAGTAACAGCCGCAGACTTCTGTGGAAGAAAACAGTTCCATTTCATGGTATTAAAACAGTAGAAAAAATCTAAAATCTCTCCTTTGAAAAGCAAGGAGTCAACTTTAATTATTTGGGATTCTGGCATTTTTAATTTTAGTTTCTCTTGTTCTCGTCTACA
The DNA here is from genome assembly GCA_902810485.1 of Alauda arvensis. Taxonomy (NCBI): domain Eukaryota; kingdom Metazoa; phylum Chordata; class Aves; order Passeriformes; family Alaudidae; genus Alauda; species Alauda arvensis. Next base: position 3,391,950 of record CADDXX010000007.1, on the reverse strand, counting down.
TTCTCTTTCCCCACGATCTTTACTGACAGCTTCTAATGAATGAATTGGTCGACTCAAATAGTAACAGAGCAGTAACAGAGTTGCTAATTGTTCACCAACAAACCATTTAAAAGATCTAGCATGCAGTCTGTACAAGCTTTTGAATATTTTCCTCCAACTCTCCTTTATGCCTTACCTTTCACACAAAGATTTACATCACCTTTATTCCTTGTTTCCACACACCACTAGAATTTACTAAGCAAGATCTAAAATCAGAAACGTTCATTAAAACTTACTGTGAACTACATTGAAGTCTAATGAACCAGCAAGTTGAGGACCTGAATCAATTATCTTATCAATAGCAGACTTCTCTGATGTAGTACAAATCTAGGTTAAAAAAAACCATATTAGTTACTTGTAGAAACGAGTCTATGCAACTTAATGCCATTCMAAAAACTCCCAAACACTTAAGCCTTAAATCAGTCATAAGTAATGTAAGAGTATAGGGAGTAACCCACATTCCTAACCAAAATATTTGCACTGAAGAATTTACTGCAGTTCCTGTTAAAAATCTCTAAATTTTTTAGCTTGTCCCCATGCAAAATTATGCATGCTCCAGGAAAGGAARTTAATTGCACAAGAATTTGGCAAGTGAAGTCCACAGTATAACARATTTGCTCTTTAAAACTTCCAGACCGAGTGTTCAGCCACACAACTGGAACATTCTAGAAAAAGGCCCATTACAATATCAAAGTAATTGGCTTCAAATTAACTACCCTGGGTTGCTGCAAYGTCCAGATATGAGTAGCCTAAGATATTTCAAAAAAGAGATTCCATCACTCTTTTAAATATGCTCTAATCTAAACAAAAAACTTCTGGAGAAGAAAATAAATCCAGATCAAATGACTGTAAAAAAAACACCTGKGAGAAAGCAAAATGAGGATGAAACAGTAAATCATCTCACAAGCTTTTTATGTGAAAACAATGAAAAACTAAGCAGAYACAAAGAACAGAAACAAAGAAAATATGTATCAAATCCACTGCCATTCTGATACTAATTACAGTGAAGGTGAAGATTCAGTCAAAACTGACTTGTCAGTGTTTAAATATGAAATTTAAGAAAACATATTTTGCTGCTTCTTCCCTACAAATCATATGATCATGCACAYAAGTTACCACAGATTGGCTGATGCAAACAACCTCTATAGTGTACATAGTGCAGAAAGTACAATGGGGAGAGCAGGCAGAACATGTCAAAGAAAACATCACAGTTTCCATTAGTTCCAATCTCTAAGATACTCATMARAGTTGCAGCAAATCTKTAACACAATCTTTGTGTATTTCACATGGAAGAAAGCCCCAGCTTTCAGGGACTGTGAGTATTCACCCATATTTAGAGATGCAGCCCATGCTACACTACCTTGATGTCATCCTCAGTGATGTAGCCAGCCTGCACCACCCACCACGCCTCGATGGCGATCTCCACGGGCTTCACGGGTAACAGRTCATGGGCAGTTTTCCTTCTGAAAAATTTCTGCAGTGGTACAGCCCATTTGAGATAGTAATAAAGAGCACTTCACATGCACAGACATTCATCTACCTTTATGAAAACTAATCTGAATAAACATCCATCTATAAGTACAATATATTTACAGACTGGAGACACACATGTTATTAGCGTTGTCATTTAGCAGAAGTTTCTCTCCTCYCTCAGATCACTTGGAAATAGAAAGGAAAAAAATTTTTCCATCTGATATTGTTAAATCTTCCCATAAGCTCATCCATACTGTAGGTGTTGCTAATTAAAATCCACACTATTCCASCACATTAGGATCAAGTCCAAATTTAAACTATTTGTGACATTTCCTAATTTGAACAAGTAAGAGAGCMCAAGTATAGAAATAGGGCATTTTTTAAAAGTTCAGTGATTTCAARAAACACATTTCAGGAACATATTTTATTTACTTTAAGGGACAAAGTAYAACATTCTTAATAAGCACAGTGCTAAAAAAGCACAGTGAATGCCAATCCATGAAAGAAAACCTGGAGGATACTGTTTATTTATAGAGCTAAATAGCTTCTCTTTCATTGAACAGTTKTTACTTTTTGGTTCRCTATCAGCTGCATATTTTGGTAAGCTCACTTTCAGTTAAAGGACTATGAAGCTACTGCAAGAGCACTTCTGAGTTCCCTGAAGAAAGGAAGGAAGTGCTGGAAACTAAAGGCTTTACTTCTATCAACTATCACAGTGCTTTCCATGCGTGCTGTTCACATCCAAGCACGGTGCACTCATCAGCATTGTCTTAGAGAAAAACTCAACACACTGCAAGAATTTACACCTAGATGGATCACTGTTCCAGAATAAACTCTGATCTCAGTGGCCCACACAGACACATGGAGTAACTTTTTCAGAACCAGTATCATTGYTCCCTGCTTACAGTGGCCAGGAGACATTAGTTCTCTGGTATCATAAAGTACAGCTCCAAAAATAKAAGATTAAAACTTTATTAACTTGAGGAAACATAATATAATTAACAATAAACTACATCACACTCAATTAGCCATACTATTAAAATGACCAGGGCCAGAAAACTATTCCATTCTTCATTTCCCATGAAATAATATGGGGGACAGGGACAGAAGGGTAAAGGAAAGGGAGGGAAAATTAAAGACAAACTTACTTTTGAAGACCTACATTGGTTCATTAGATCAATATACTGGTTTCTTCCTATGCCAAGAAGTCTTAGACCTGAAAAATAAGTAAGGTTTTATCTMTCTTAAGACAGGTTTAAGATGAAGATATATTAAACATTCTTCAGAGAACCTGACCTTCTTCTTAAATAATCTTTTTATTTACTCTTATCAAAAATAAAAGGACACTTACAGGAGCTAAATTCATTCCATAGTCCATCCCATTCTTTCACTGTGTAAAAGTTAAGGGAAAAAAGAAAATAAAAGGAAATCCCCTATCACTCAAGTCACAGGGTAGCAGGTAATAATCTAACTCCTTTCCTCCTATACTCCCATCAACAACTTCAGATTAATGGTGATAGTTCTCCTTTCCCTTAGCAAAGTCCATGCCATGCACTGGATTAGAACTCTGAGAATCAGACACAAAAAGCCACTTAATTTTCTAAGGAATATGATTATGATAYAGTTGAGTTAAACTGAATCAAAATTAAATTCCATAATCTCTAGCCCTCAACCATTAAGGAACCATGAACAGATAGCAGAAAACTATTAATTAGTTTTAAGCCATATTCTGTCTCAGCTTTAACTCCAACTTTCCAGTTCAATACTAGCATTTATGAAAAAATGTAATTAAGGAAGGTTAAGTCAATTACACTGCAGTCACTAATCTGCAGCTGTGCTAAAATAACAGAATTGTTGGGGAGCAGCTGAAATAAAAAAGAACAGGAAAATCCTTTCCTTCTTCAAGCTCCTGACTAACACTAGACTTCCAACAAGCAAAATGGTGCTGAGGAAAAGTTCTTCCTCATTTGCTTCTCTTCTGTGAACATTACACAGAGGCCAACTAGTAGTTAACTGAGAATATCCTTTTAAAACCAAAATCAACTGTTTCAAAAGCTGYAGGCCACTCCTCACCTGACTACACACTATCCTAAAAAAGACCTKTATGAATGCATACCAAAGGCAAGGAATTATGTGTTAACTATAGATAACAGTTCAGTGGCAGGGTAATACCTCCCAGTGCTGTCAGTTTACATTTTGCTCTGTAAGACTTCTCAGTAGGCTATTGATCTCACTCTATTCTCATCCACCMGCTTCAAGGTTTTTGCTTYCCTAAGCTCCCCATCCCATACCCAKGTGTAAYAGATAAAACATCTGGCAYATCCAGAGTRACMTAAAACACCAGAWCCTCTTGCCTCTCTTTTCTGGTACATCATTCCTCAGTGCACATTGATGCCAATTCACAGGAGTGTCAGCARCCTCTCAGTGTCCTGGTAAAGTCTCCTGCCCAACATATGCCCAAACAAGCACACTGGGAAAGGGCCAGCAGCTCAGTTTGCTGATGTACATCAATGGGAAGTGCAGGCAAACAGGAATGCAYAACAAGCAAGGACACAGGCAAGGTTTTGTACMAYGCCTATCTGGACTCAAACCAGCCCAATTCCAGTCCTGCCTGCAGAGACAGAACTCTGGATGAAGAGMACACACTCCTCAATATCACTATTTGAATGTTTTTACACCTTCATTCACATGCTCATATTCAAGCTAAGAGRTGCCCACAAATCCATTTTCAGAAGCTCCTTATTTCTAACTCACTGAAAGCAGTATTTCATCTAGGTAATACTTACAGTCAGCAGCAGTGAAGTTGGGTAAAGAATCATAGCTTTTCTCACTGTTCATTATATCCTTAAAAAGAAAATAAAACYTTTAAATTGCAAGAAGATAAGTCATCATTTCAGAGAAGTAGGTCCAAAATTCTGCCTGTTCTTTTTACTTTAAGGATGAAATTAAATKTAAACAGATCTATTAAAGTCAGTTACCTTATYAAACTTGACAATTATTTGGTTAATCATTACACAGTGAGTTAAATACATAAAATGTGAGAGTTCTGTTTATTAATGTAAGCTTTGCAAAGAAAAATGTTGGCTGAAAGACTAATAAACAAAATCCTGTATCTCTCTTCACAAAAACAAAGCAGCACACAGAATTGCTAATGGGAATAACAGAATAAATAAACAACTAATCTATTATATCTGCAATCACTATAGACAAAGTAAAATAAAAGCACTTCAAATGTCCAAGGAAAATAAAAGAAGGTTGCCAGAGTGCTGACAGAAAACAGAACCATCCTTGTTCTCATAGAAACAGATCTGCTTCAGGCTTCTCAAAAAATTTCCAATATGGTTAAAATGAGGTATTTCTTTTAAAGTTTTAAGTGAAGACTCACAAGTCTCAAACATCAAAAGAGAAAGCCTGGTCTCAGCTCCATATGACAAAAGTTCAGCTCTTGAAAGGCTAATGGGGCAAAAGGGAAAACACTGAAGGTGAAAACAGCTCTCTACAAACTTTCCTTACTGTTTCTTTACATCTTGCTAGGCCTACACAAAACCAAAAAAAACTACCTGACACTGCCTCATGTGCATTACTGGGCCATTAMCAACACCTCTAGACAGAGAACAACACCCTCCCAGCACAGTTCTGCACTCACCTCCATTATGCCTGTGTAATAGGAAAATGGGGTTACCCTCAGACCTTTCACCATGATGTCAGACAAATGATATGGGTACAACATGAGATGATCTCGACTGTATTTTAACAGGTCTTCATAATATTTCCGTTCATCTTTCTTGACATGCTTAACTACAAGGGGAGAAAAAGTTACAATGTTCTATGATGTTTAACTTTTTTCACAAGTGTTACAACAAAGGATTAAAAATAGCATAGTGGCAATTGACAGAAAAGAACAAGCAAAATAAAGTAGTGGTGCAAGAAATTCAGCATCCAAGGATTTCTACACATGATCCAAGTAGCCTCAAAGACTTTAAGGAGCAGATTTATCTAAAAGGTCAGCAGGAAGTGGCCCATTGAGGCAGAACTCATGGAGCCTGTAGAAAATTATGTTAATTGGTGATATTATTATCTGCTTTGGGAAGACAAATGGATTCAGTCAATGTAAACTAATTTGAAAGTCTGCAAACAAGTCATAGCCAAAAGCTCCTGTGAGTCAGGGTAACTGCATCTCACCTAGTGACAGGCTTAACTAGCCAAACCCTCTCTCAAYATCTCTTAATTTCTTGGAAAATGGCAGAACTACAGTAGGAATTCAGTTCCACTGGCCAACTCGGTAACCTTCAAGAGTGCTTTGCTAGAAAAGATGTCAAATGGACTCAAAAGTCAGGATTTTTCATACTTYCATTATTTAGACACATTTATTTTCATGGAAGGAAAGACCTTTGAACTGGACTTGTTCTTGCAGTTTTACAGTAAAGGCAAGTTTCCACACAGAAGAATGGGGCAGGAATCAGAAGTTTCCTTGCTCCTTTACTCACCTAAGTTATTGCGGTAGCGCAGCTGATTGCGGATGCTGTAGAGCACGACCTGCCTTTCATATTCCCTCTGGGAGTTTCCAAGACCCTTGAAAACATAAAGGCCTTTTAACTGACTTGCACTACCCCCCACCATTTCAGTTAAACCACTGTAAAGTGTCCTAGGAGGAAACATATGCAGGCAGTTGTCATTGCTCAGGGAGTCCCCCAGTTCAACATGACAGTATCTTTAGTCTCTCTATGAGTTCAAAAATACCTTTCAATAGGTCTCCACATAGGATGCATATTTAAGCAATCATTCTTGGATTTTTTTTCCCTAGTATCACTCATAAAAAGGGAGCATCTGATCTTCAAATCAAAGACATGATGCATCAAACATCCACCAAGCATTGTGTGTCATTCAGCCTTGAGAAATTACTCAGAATTAGTGTAGCACAAACAAGCATGGTGAATGACGTGAAGCTTTATTTGCTGCACCTAAGAAACTTTTAACTTTAAAAAAAAAAAAGTGAACCAGCTCAAGTTGCAGCTTTGCGGAAGTAGAACTATCAAGTGATCCTAGGTCACAAGATTAGGGAACAAGCACAGCACATTACTTGACTATCATGAAAGAAGATAAAAAGAGAACTTTGGTTCATGCTTYAGATGCCTTATTTCAAGAACTGTCCCCTCAATATTCCCCACATTAATCTTCTACTCTGCATCTGCAACAAGTGATCTGGGATGTTTGGTTTTTCTCTTCCCTCTTCTGGTTCCCTCTTTGATGCTTATATTAAAAGAGATCCTTTGACCAAAAGGTACTTTACTGCATGTATGGGATAAACACAGAAGTTGCACACAAACTGCAGAATTAGGTATTAGAAAAGCAGCACCTGATATCAGAGACAGGGTCTAGAACTGATTAAATATCCAAAGAGGGAGCCAAGTGTTTGCTCAAAGGACAAAAATATTAAGGACCATACTAACACTAAAGTAGACAAAACAGTATTCCAGAAGTTGCATCAGAGTAAATAATGCAATAAATACTGGCAGATTTTTTATCCTGAATCACAAAGCCAACAATATGGTGCTCAATAGGACAGGTAAAGAAAAGTCATTATTTATTCTCCTCTTACTGGTCCTGGAATCACAAACTCAAGAAATTGCATTATTCGTGGCCTGCAGCAACTATTCATCCTCTCCACCCTTTGTGCAAGAGCAGGAACTGTTTAAGCAGCATCTGCCTTAAAGCAATGTAAGACTTCAGAACAAGAACCTCCTCTCAACTCGACACAATACCGCSCCGTTGCTATCAGAGGCCCATTAAATCCAAGCAATCAAAATTTCATGAGGTTTTCTTTTCTATGAGCCACTTGCAGCAAACAATTCTCTGCCTACTGAAACACGGGGCTGCACAAGCCTCCCAAGGCACCTGTCCTGCCCCGGCTCTCACCGCTCAGGGGTGGCATAAGGGACACTCGACTGGGCTGTTTTACACCTGCACAAGCTGAGCGAGGACCCCACATCTCCCTCTGGCCATTGGGACCCCAAGGTACCGCGATTCTCCTCTCTCCTCAGAAGCCACACACACACACACACACACACACACACACACACACACACACACACTCCCCGCTTCTCACACACAGAGCACACCGTCTTCTTATCCCCTTCTTATCACCAAGCACACACACAGAGTCCTTTTTCCCCACAGAGGGCCCGTGCAGCCCCCTGTCCCCACAGAGAGCCCCACAGCCCGCGGCCCGGCCCGCCTTGTCCCGGGGCAGGCAGGGCCGAGCGCCCCGCGTCCCCCCGCCGCTTCCCCGGGCCGGGAGCCCGGCAGCCCGCACCTGCCTGACGCTGGCGGGCAGCCGGGCCCAGGGGTAGTTGTGGCGGATGTGGAACTCCACGTCGATGTTCATGGCGAGCAGGCCGGGCCGCGGGCCCCGCCGCCGGGAGGCGCTCCGGCCCGGCAAGGAGCCGCTCCAGCCCCGGCAAGGAGCCGCTGCGGCCCGGGGCCGCCCTGCGCTGCCCTGCCCTGGGCCCGCCGCCTCCCGCCCGGCGCCGCTGCCCCGAACCGCCCCGGAAGCGCCGCGCACGCAGTTCCGCGGGCGGGGCGGGCGCTCGGCGCGGCCGGGCCGGACCGCGGGCTTCGGTGCGGCGCTGGTGACTCGGGAAGGGGATCGCTCACCTTCTTGCGACCCCCCGACCGCGGGCTGACACTAACCGGGAACAGASCCGAGCCTGAAATGCCTCTGCTGCCTGCTTGGTCCGGTTTAACAAGAGCGTCCTCCGAGTGCCGCTCGGGATAGAGCCGGGCAGGCGCGAGTGGCGCTCGGAGCAAGGGCGACTGCAGGGGCGCAAACGAGGGCAGGGAATCACAGCATCAGTTAGGTTGGAAAAGACCGCCAGGATCATCGAGTCCAACCTGTGGCCGAACACCACCATGTGAAATAGATCGTGGCACTGAGTGCCACATTCAGTTTTTATTTAATCACCTCCAGGGACGGTGGCTCCACCAGCTCCTTAGGCAGACCTTCCCAGTGTGGAATGGAATGGAATGGGCTGAATGAAGGAGATCACTGCGTTGAGCCATGGCCCTGGGCCACCGCAGCTGCGTGTGCCCCGCTGTGCGCAGCGAGGACAGAGCGTGCAGCCCTGGGTGCCAGGAGCATCCCGCCCTGTGTGTGCCCCCTGTCCGGTCCCGGGCAGGCGGGGAGTGTCACCAAAGACACTGCTTCCAATAAAACAGCAGCAGGTGCCCCTCCTGATCTTAGGATGTAGGTGCTTCTGAGTCGTTTAAAATCTTACCTGTGTCAAAATCAGTGCCAAGCATTTTCTTACTTTTGGGGAATTACTGATGTGGGATGAGCTCTCTATTTTTAATACTATGCATTTATATTTTAAATATAAAGAAGGAAAGAAAAAAAAAAAGCATGAGACTGATCCCTTGTGCCATTTAATTTTCAGGGCTATTTGCTCCATTCTCAATAATAACATTGGAGCAGTGGTGACAGCTGAAAGGGGACCATAGCAGCAGAGGGAAACTCAGCTGGAAACTCAGAAGGAAGCTCTGTTTTGTTTGAGTAAATCCCTRGAGAACTACAGACCCAGTTTTCCTTCTTCAGCATCACTGGCATCCTCAGGATCCCACCAACATGTGACTGCACAGACACAAAGCCCCAGCCCGTGGGTGTGCCCCATGGTGCCAACACAGAGTTCCCTGCAGTGAGGAGCAGCTCACACGGATCTATGCTAAGGTCTCCTTGCTCCTTTCAGGATYCAGTGCAGGAACAGTCACAGCCTGCAAATATGAGCTCATCCCTCAATTCTTTTTAACTCCACTCACTGGGTTTCTTAAGAGCTCTTCTCTGCCACACCCCACAATGGTTTAGAAATAAGCTGTGAAAAGACATTAATAACAAACGTGGTTTACCTTGCCCATTGCCACATAAACCAGATGGTACAGGTCGTTGGCTGGTACTGTCTGTTTGCTTTTGATATCAGCTGTTAAGGTACACYTCTAAATAGGGCAGGGCAATTTTTTTCTTGGATGAGTCTCAGGTAAATTTTCTTGTCAGAGGCACCAGCACCTGAATAATATTTTCAGTAAGGCAYAGATGTGAGAATCCACAAGCTAAAAATTCAGATGCTCAGAATAACAGTAATTTAGGAAGTATTCCTATTCTATTAATGTAATTAATATTATAAAACAATCTTGCTGTCATCTGCCTCAGACTTTTCAGTTACAGGACTGGCAAAAGAGAGGAAAAAGCAAAACAATTACAAAGAAACTATCGACACAGAGTAGATCTTCAAAAAGGCAGCATAACTGAAAAGACCTGTGATTAGGAGTGAACAGTGAAAGTATTTAACTTCTAACAAGATTTTAATTTAATATCAGAAAGGATAATATACAACAAATTTTTTCTGTGTTTATTAATGAGTTTGAGAATTTGCACACCATTGATTCAAATTCACTTTCTAAATCAAGGTCTAAATCAAGGTCAAAGTCTGAACTCCTGCAACTTCAGTTGAGGTGTTCAAAGTTACAATCACATTGGTTTAAATCATATATGTAAAATAAAGTGAGCACTGAGGATCACACATTTTTTTCAAACCCTAGGCTATCATTACAACCATATGCACTCCCCCCCAGCTCTGCTCCTCAGGATGGAGATTAGATAGATAGATAGATAGATAGATAGATAGATAGATAGATAGATAGATAGATAGATAGATAATGTTATGTGCATGATGTTGTGCAGTTTACAGTTGCTCCAGCTGACCCTTCAGGCAGTTGCAACAATGAGCAGATTTATCCTGGAACGTGGGTACTGTGTGTAGCCTTCTCCAGTTGTTTATGACTTTCCTTGACCTGAATTAGTGCTCATATGAAATAAACCCTGGTTCAGAGATTTCTGCCCCYAGTTTGATGCTTAATAGACCTGTGTCACTGACTACATATAGTGACTATTCTCTTTTTGGTTTTTTTAATCCTAGTCAGGTTGGTGTACACAACTGCTTACTTAAAGGCATTAATTTCTGGCAGGAATAATCTTATTGATAAACATTTTTCATATTATACCACTTTTTTTTCCTACCTATAGAGAAAACTTGCTTCTTGAGTTTTTATACATTTGTTTCCAGTTATTCTCAGTAGCCTTCATTCTTGAGATTAACATCTCAAAAGACATTACCTCTTTGTTCATCAACTTTTCTAAAGTCTTCTTTTTTCCTTATTGCAAGTCTTTTGTTGTTTTTCTTGCAACAAGATAACTCCATTACACTTTCAAACTAACTACCTTCACTTTCTGGATTTTCAACCATTTCTTCCTTGTTTAAAAGCAGAAGTAGCATTTTGGTATCCTCTTGTCACTTCCTCTATTTCCTGAGACAGAAAYTGATTTCCAGTGTGCTCAGCAAAYKTGATGGGCTGGTGGGGAYCTGCCAGTAAAGTGCAGTGCTCTGRAAGAGCTGAGCTGAATGGGTGCAGCTCTCTCTGAACTGAGCAGCTGGTTGTGCTAGTGCTGGTTCTGGTTGGCCTGACCAGCTCATGCTGCCTTCACTAACATGTGAAGAACATTTGCTCTCCAAGATGACTTTTATCTCTTTCTCTAGAGTGATTTGTGCAGTACTCCTGAGCCACTTACTCAAACTGGCAACTGTTGATCAGATTTTAAGATTAAATTTTTCTCTAGAGATAGGATATACTAATAGATAGTATATACTTCCTTCAAGGACACTGGAGGCACTTTCATTGTAAATGTTGAGTTTTAGCCAAATTTGTTGATAGGCTGAATTTTTTATTTAGGACTTCCACTGCAGTTTTCAAGCCCTTAAATACYTCTTTAGAGGGAACATATGAAAGCATCAGTCCTTTCAGCAGCTTATCCCTGTTACTGAATGTCTTGGTAAACCTTTGAGAATATCTTGGTCCCTGATAGTGTGTGATCAGTCTCTGGTCAACCCTGTGCCCATTTTGACTTATCCGAATAATTCTCTAAATTCTGTTCAGAATTCTTGTGCTTGTCTTCCTTTCTGAAAATTCTTATCTCACACAGGTTCACCAGAGATCTGCAGAGTTGAACAGGAGTGCCAGGCACTAGTACCACATAAAAGCAATTTCACAGCTCATACCAATGCTGTGAGAGGTTGGTGAAGGTGTTCATTCTGTTGACTCTGATGTAATCCACAAGCTGTGTTTCTCTGTCACCCAGAAATCCAGGTGCCTTCTCCAGGGAGAGTTCTGCATCTTCTTGCAGACAGACAGAGCACCCACTGCCTTTCCATGAGGGCACACTGCTACCACAAATCCTCTACAAAAAGCTCAGTTTCACTTTGTTCTTACCTGTTACCACTTCAGTGCTTCACTACTTCACTTGCTTCTGTAGTCTGAAGATTTTCATTGCCTCTTCCATTTAGCCTCAGTTATAACCCATCAGCTGTGTTACTTTTAGAACAAAGACTATCYTGGGGTCACCAGCAATGATCTCCAGATCAGTGTTATCAGTCCAGTTCCACACTGCAGTGTGGTGTTTCCTACCTGGGATCATCTCCTCCCCTTTCTGAACTCTCAGAGTGCCCCTGTGTCATTGCCTGGGGTATGTCACCCACARGAGTATGGTCCTCAGGTCTTCTGCAGGGAGTCAATCTTTATTTACAAAGCTAAAAAATTACATACAATCCTTAATTCTTSTTAACTGTACAAACTTTTAAAACCCCAGAACATAAGCTAAGTCAACTAARTTGATCAGTGAGAGTAACRCATAATTTTGCTACTGATAGCCTATTTACATGTTTAGATAGACCATTTGCCTGCACAGCRTGCTATAGTGGGGCTCAATCAGCTRCTTGTTCTAAATCCTTCATTAGTTGCACCTTCTGGACTGCTGTCTTTTACTCACAATCAGGGAAAGCAGTAGGAATGCCAGTCTGTGATTGAGCTTATGAGTGCTCCCCGACTTCATGCTCAGTTTCCAGACAAACCCTGCAGTTGCTTTCCCTCTAACTGTAGTATTTTCTTTAATATCAGTTGGGATGTTGTCCTGGTTTAGGGCAATTTC
>CADDXX010000007.1:3268146-3378348 GCA_902810485.1 Alauda arvensis | reverse complement strand
TGGAGCCTCGGGTGTTGACCAACCAGGTGGCCTTTGCCAAATGTTGCTCCCAATTTTTGAAAGATCCCCYACCTAATGCTTTCAGCTGGRTCTTTAACAGTGCATTATGCCTCTCTACTTTGCCTGCAGCCGGTGCATGGTAGGGGATATGGTACACCCACTCAATGCCATGCTCCCTAGCCCAGGTGTTGATAAGGCTGTTCATGAAATGAGTCCCATTGTGTGACTCAATCCTCACAGGGGTACCATGTCTCCACAGGACTTGCTTCTCTAGACCTAAGATGGTGTTTCGAGCCGTAGCATGGGGCACAGGGTAGGTCTCCAGCCACCCCGTGGTGGCTTCTACCATGGTCRGCACATGGCGCTTGCCTTGGCGGGTCTGGGGCAGTGTAATATAATCAATCTGCCAGGCTTCTCCATACTTATATTTGGACCACCGCCCACTGTACCATAGGGACTTCACCCGCTTGGCCTGTTTGATGGCAGCACACGTCTCACAGTCATGGATAACCTGCGAGAYAMYGTCCATGGTTAGATCCACCCCTCGGTCTCGTGCCCACTTATAGGTGGCATCTCTACCCTGATGGCCTGAGGCATCATGGGCCCATCGAGCTAGGAACGGCTCTCCTTTATGTTCCCAGTCTAAGTCGATCTTTGATACTTCTATCCTTGCTGCTTGATCTACCTGATTATTGTTTCGATGCTCCTCATTAGCTCTACTCTTGGGGATATGGGCATCTRCGTGGCGGACTTTCACAGGTAGTCTCCCTACCCTGGTAGCAATATCGTTCCAGATTAGGAAAAAAATTCCCGGGAAAGCCAAAAAAGGGAAAAAAAAAGAAAGTCGAAGATAAAAACTACCTAGCTAACTAAAGAAGCTGAAGAGAAAGCAAAAGCTAAGAGAGAGCAAAAAGCAAAAAACCTCTCTGTCTCATACTGCTGTTATCAAAAACTCCAGACATTCGAGGTTACTCAGAGGAGCAGAGCCTTTGAAAAAAAACTGTGCCTCCCCCTCCCCCCAGACCCATCACCACGGTGTACAGAATACAACATCCCGCACAAGTCCAACAGACRATTGGGGRTACAAAYATCATMATGTCACCCTAGGACAGATGTCTTTATTCCCAAAAATATTCTGAAAGACGTGGGTAGTTCCCAGATCATTRAAGGCATTTGAGATAGTATGTTACCACAAATCATTGAATTCTGGATAAATGTTTTCATATTCACTTTCGATTTTTGCATTATTTCTGTTTGAACACCATGATCAAAGCTGATTTTTTTCTCAGTGTGTTTGAAAGGTAGTAAGGTCTTTGTACCTATCAATCTACTTAAAATCTAGAATCATTACTGCATTTTCAGTAATAGTGATTTTCTTTTGCTTTTTACAGAATCACATAGATTTTTTTCCCCCTAAACTGCTATAAATTCAAATGTATTTGTTTTGTTGTCTYATTTTTCTCTGGGTATCTTGCCTAAGATCTAAAGGAGGACCTTGACTACCTTGACTACCTGTCAGAGGTCCACTAAGCTGCCCTCCCACTCCCCATTCTCAAAAGAACAAGGGGAAAGAATAAGGCAAAAAAGCTCTTGGGTTGAGATAAAGACAGTGATGRTATYCACCAATTACTGTCATGGGCAAAACAGRCTTGACTTTGTTTAGTCTAATGACAATTGAAAATAGAGTAGGATGGTGAGAAGCAAAGACAAAACTAGAAACATCTTCTTGATCCCACCCTTCTTCTTARGCTCAACCTCACTCCTTCATTCCCAGCTGGTCAACTCCTTTCCCTGAGAGGTGCAGGGAATGGGCAGTGGTGGTTTCAGCTGGTCCATAATACTTTGTGTTTCTTCTTCCTGAGGGTCTCAGGTCCTGCARAAAACCTGTGTCTGCATGGGCTCCACTCCACAGGCAATCATTCCTGCCAGGAGCCTGCTCCAGCATCAGCTCCCCATGACTGCAGCTTCCCCAGGGCACATCCACCTGCTCCCATGTGGGGTCCCCCATGGGCTGTGGGTGGATCTCTGCTCCCCTATGGACCTCCATGGGCTGCAGGATCATCTCTGCTCCCCCATGGAACCTCCATGGGCTGCAGGAGCATCTCTGCTCCCCTATGAACCTCCATGGGCTGCAGGTGGATCTCTGCTCCCCCATGGACCTCCATGGGCTGCAGGTGGATCTCTGCTCCCCCGTGGTCCCCCATAGGCTGCAGGAGCACCTCTGTTCCCCCATGGAACCTCCATGGTCTCAGGGGCACAGCTGCCTCACCATGGGCTGCACCACGGGCTGCACCACGGGCTGCAGGGGAATCTCTGCTAGAGCACCTGGAGCACCTCCTGCCCCTCCTTCTCCACTGACCTGGGTGTCTGCAGGGCTGTTTCCTCCACATTTTTCTCATTCCTCTCTCACAGCTGCTGCCCAGTAATTTTTTCCACTTGTTAAATATGTTATCACAGAGGCACTGCCAGCATCATTGATGGGCTCAACTTTGTTCTGGGGCGGGTTCATTTTAGAGTCAAATGGCCCTAGCTCTGTCCAGCATGGGGGTAACCCTGGTCTCTTTTCACAAAGTACATCCCTGAAATCCCCTGAATACCAAAACCTGATCACATGAACCAAATTAAAGCAGTGAGATTCTGTTAAAATGTTTTGTARGAGCTGAGGGTCCTCAGTGGCACACTAAATACCATTAAATTTCATAAAATCTGATAGAAACCCTTCCAAGGAGGCATCTTTCTCTCTAATATATTTGGAAAGCTCATGTTGGGTGCTACAGTATTTTTATGTTTTAAATCATTGTAATAACATTGTAATTAGATAAATCAGTATGTATAAYAATGAGGTTTATATTGTGAAATCCTGATTTTCTTTAGAGGAAACCAGTCAGCTCCATGACACAACAGGATATGATATTAGATAGTAGGGATAATAAAGCCACCATGTAGTAATAAATACACCCCACCTTGTAATGACTAGAATTTAAATAATGCCAGAAGTTATTGATTAACCCAGGGGTAGGGAGTATTTAGCTATTCCAACTGCATGCTTGTTTCATTGAAGAGCAGAAGAGTTGCACCTTCCACATTCAGGCTAAGCAAAAATGGGCAGTTCACATGTAAGTAGTTACTTAATTTGTATTGTCAAGAATGCAATAATTTCCTGGGTTTATTTTTGTCAATTTTCACTTTATATGGCATTAATACAGCTGCAAGTGAAGATTTAAACTCAATATCTGYTTTGTGGGGGAAACTTGTATGCAGCTGGTAACATTGCTTCATTGCAGTGCATGAATAATGAAATTATTACTGCAACACACAAGTCCTGAGTGCTTTAAAGCTCCTTGTGGCTTAAACAGGGCACCACTTTCATTTTAGAAAAACAAGTCATGCACAGGATGTCCTGGAAAAACTAATTTTAGTTAGTTTAGCAAATGTGTGTTGGAACATTCTGAACACTAAAATAATTCCCTAAAGATGTATGAAAAACTTCCTGTCTCAAAGGCCAATACTTTCAAAATTTGGCTGTTTATCACAGAACAATATGGCAGGAGTAATCTCAAAGTGTAGTGTTTATAGAAGGCCCTGATTAAAATCCAGGTGTTGAGATTTACTGCATCAAATTACTGTATGAGTTTTGACTAAGACAATTTTTGCTAACATTTGTCTGCATGAAGATATGTAGCCTCAACATGACCTGATTGCCAGAAACTTTTGTGTGACAGCTCTTATTAGTTCTTCTGCAAGTTARGTAGCTTGTGCTGAGGAAGATGGGGGTCTTAGCTCCAATTTTGACACTAGGGGATAAAAGCAATATTTATTCAGAAGTGCATTTTCTCCTTGAATGCAGAACGTGAGCAGTTTTGTATCAATGTATCAATAGAAGACAGCCTGCTTGCTGATAGGAGCTAAAATGAGTTTCTGTAAGGTTTATATTATCATGTAACTAAGTTTTTAATCCAAATTCAGCAAGGCCTGGAGACATGYTAAGGTTCTGATGCTTTTGGACCAGTTCCCAGGACATTTTCTTTGGCAGAGTGAGCAGGACACCCCRTACCATTTGCATAAAGCTCCAGCTACAGATCCAAGGAGATTTTGTCTCCCTGTGAATGGGACAACAGCCCCATCTCGACACCATCTTCTTGCAGGCTGGCTGTTTGCCTAAGGGGAGAGGAATGAGCAGTTCAGCAGCASCACCTGTGCCCAGCAATTCCACCTGTGCACAGGAGACAAGGCCGAGAGGGCTCCTGCTGCCCAGGACACAACACAACACAGGGCTGGCAGCAGGCATCTCCTGAGGTTCCTTGGCTCTGGAGAGCCTTTTAGTGGACAATACATGGGATGCAGTGCAGGGCAAACATACTCCAYTGACATTTAAACTGTCCAGAGGGGCTGTGTTTGTGGCAGGAGTGATCACAGCACTGCTCATGSCCCTGCAKYTCAGGCAGGYTTAGCAGGTGTAYGAGCTCCATGCTGGACTAGGTGGTTTGGATGAGGGTGTGGTACACCACAGTTGTGCTGTAGGCTACAATGGGAACAGGGGTGGTCCTGTGTTTGAAGAGAATCCCATCATTCAGCCCAGATTCACCTGGGAATTGCATCTCTCTGTTGTTCTGAGAAAGTTACAGGTAATCTTAGAGAAATGGCTGCATGTCTGCCAGAGAATTGCTTCTGGTAGAGCTGAAAAGAAAATAGAAGTTCTTGCCAGAGCTTTTCAGCTGCAGTCTGCTGTTTCTCCTAACCTCATGTTTTGTAACCACAGGCTCATGAGTGTCTTACACATTGTGTTTTCTGAACCTCCAGAGCCAGTCTTACAAACTCGCAGAGGATATACGGAAACCAGCCATAGGGGCTGCCAGTTTGTCAGCAGATGAGCCAGTAAGAACTTCTTCTGTGGAGGATGGAAGGGGCACTGTGGTGCTGCAGCACCTGTTGGCTGTGGTTTCTGGTGGCTTTGGGAGGCTCTGCAGTGCACRGAGGCAGCTTCTCTTTTGTGGTCAATACTGGTGCTAGAAAGCTGGCTAAAAAAGGGTTGTTTTGTTCTGTTGAATAATGCAGCAACAGAATTTTGTCTGCTTTGAAAGTTCAGAAGTTAAATTTTTATTTAATAGCTTCTGCTGGGAGAAATATAAAATGAATCATCTGTGTCAAGTGAGGTATTTTATTTGGTTAAATGAGTTTAGGTTTTAAAACTTTTTTTAACTATCATTTTTAAAAGTAGTTCTCATTGAAAGCTCACCATTCTTCAGTGAAAAGCTTCCATTATGTGGATGTTAAAATGAAACTTTTCTGTTCTATCAGAATGCCTCATTTTAAAATGGAACTTTCATCAAAATTCKTATCTTCCTGAACATGTTAATTTGAACAAAAGTATCAAATCTTACTGACAAAAATGCTTTCAGCAAAAATTTTCCAACCAACCCTCAAGTGTACCTTTCTCTCAGAAATGGACCTCCCAATTAAGAGCTGCACCTGATGCAACATTACAACTCCAAATCTGCATATTTTCATGTGCTTTTTGCTTTTTGAACTCAGTCCAGAASTTATTTTCCTCCAATCAAACAATGKTTTTGACTGCACATTCTTCACAATTTAAAATCTGTTAATTATTTTCTGTGTTTGCAGTCTTGTATCAAGCTTATCTGTGCATCTGATGTCTTTAATATTAACACAAATGGAGTCAATCAACCTGGAAATCTAGATAGCTGCTCTGCTATAATGAAGATRCTTTGGGGACAATTTGGGAATAGCAGCAATGGTTTTCATTCTATGATTTGAAAAGCTTGGTGGATTTTTACTTATGTGAAATTGTGTAAATTTTTTTTAAATCTTCTGTCTCTCAAAAATCCATGAAGACTCTTTATGMATGATTCTGTGGTGTTTGTGAGTTTAATTCATCTCAGGGTTGGGTGAGTTCTTTGGTTTTAATTCAAATGTTTTGAGTTTCTCTGCAACACCCTTGAGTTTAATCTTGTCATTGCAAAGCAGACTAAACCTTCTTCCAGGGAGGACTGTATAGTGTAAGGGGATGGTAGGCTATGGTTTGACAACTTGAAGGTGGAAAAGTAAGTATTACCTGGAGAACATATCTGCCCAAGGAGCCCTCTTGGACATAAGCTCACAAAACTCACAAGGACTTCTCTGTTGCCTRTGAACATTACTGTCCTTGCAGAAATGTTTCCCTAGTACAAGTATTACCCCAGCACGATTTTATTATCTCATCACAAAGCCCAACAATTGCTCTTTGTTGCTTCCCCTGGCAGCCCAGTGTTCAGGGACAGGCAATTCTTGTTCAGCCCCTGGCCATGAGCCCAGAGTCAGCAGAAGACAGAAATAACTTCTTGCTTAGCTACCCACCACTGGGGAAGAGCTGTGGCAGATTCTTTTCATTTCCATGGTCCTTTATTATCCATGATATTGGCTGTTCCTKTTAGATCTCAGGCTGTCCTGTGAGTGCTGCTGTAATAGGTGTTAACAAGCATCTAGCCATGAAAAAAAAAAATCTGAAATATCAGAGTTGCTTCATTTATGTTTTACATGATGTAAATAGGTCAAGCAGTTGCGTTTTCCAAAAACATTTAAAAATCCAATGTATCTGGACTCTAATGCTCTTCTTTGTGTAAAACAGTTTTAATATATTCTACCAAGTTCTGTTCTTATTGTTAAAGTAAGAACAGAACTTGGTAGAGTATATTAAAATTCATCTCCATTAGGTGGGTTATTGGCACAAATCAGTTATGATGTCTGGTATCTCAAGCTTAGGTGCCTCAAAAGAGGGACCCTGAACAAAGAAACTCCTTGGCAACTAAACCCTCACAATCTAAACTCCCCATTCCTCATGCAACACTCCAGACCAATGGTAATATTAGGGGTTTTCTCCCTCTGTATTGGTTCACTGTTCTGTTAGCAGATAGTTGCTACATGGTCATCTTCACAGGCCCTGAGGTCAGTTTTGGTGGGGGTTTTGTTCAGTTCTATATACCATGTTGGAATATGGTTGTTACAGTTCATATACCACAATCAATGGACTGCCTACCCTAGACAATAATTTTTAAGTAATATTTAAGCTGCTAGCTTTGTCTATATTGTTTATTCTAACTATTACTAATGTTCTGATACAGTCTGTCTTTACTGCTCTTACAATCTGTCTTTACTGCTCTTAATTATCAGCTTATTAGCTCTGGATTTCTCTGTAACCCATCTTTGACTTACACAACATGGCCACGTGGTTCAGATAAAGTTCAATTTGTAGCCCCACAACTCTAACTATTTATGTCAAGCAAGAACTTAGCTACTTTCAAATAATATAAAATTTTCAAGGGGTGCTATCCAGAAAATTACTCTGCCTTTATTGTTAATTTATGACTAGTGGCTGGAGCAGTGGACAGATTACTGCTGCTTTGGGTGACTCAGCTAACCTGGGAGTATCTTGAAACTTCTCCACCTCCTTCCTGTGAGGTAGAGGCACTAGACATGCAAACCTCCAAGTTCTGTAGGCACAGTTGGTTTGTTGGACACTGAACAGGCATGTCTGTATAGTAACAGCACTTCTGTGAGTCTGTGAATGTGTAGATGGGGTTTTGATAGAGCCTCTTGCAGAGATGTATTTTAGAAACAATKAAGGGACCAAGGGGTGAAGCCTGTCATCTTGGAGCTTCCCTSATGGGATGCAACATCCTTCAAGTTCTTCTCCCTTTAAATCACTGAACTTTAAARTACAAGCAAGGGTGAGCATGAKRTCCYCAAAGAKTGTGCCCATGGATTCAAGCCCTGTGTAGGTGTTCTTAAGTCATGTTGGCATGAAAGAATTTATTTCAGCTCCATCAAGGTTGGCTCATCATAAGTCTTAGCAGAGGCAATGACTGTCAAAGTTTTAGTAAGACATAAGAACACTTGAATTAAAAATCTGGTATCTCAGTTGAAAGGAGAGGCAAAATATGTTGTTATCCAAGTGTCTTCCAATCATGTATTACGGTCAATAAAATAAAAGGAGTCTGCCCCCTTCMTAACAAAGAATTATTGCCTACTTAAAATACTAGATTTATCTGTGGTGAATAAAGCCATTTGTTTGCATTTTGTATGGYTTCCATTTGCAAGATAAGTAATCACAGGAAGTGATGTGAGGCGTGACTCATGTCTAACCACAGACACAGTATCTTTGAAGATTTCTAGCATCCTATCCTGCCCTGGCTTCAGCAGCCTCMCCAGGTGAGTCAGGTCCTTGTCAGTCCCATGTCCTCTCTGCCAGCCCCATGCAGGTGCTGAGTGCTCTCACACATCTCAGCATCTGGATTAAACCCTCTAGAAATAAAAGCTGCCATTTTGCAGCTTTGGCATTCCCATTGCATGACACCCTGGTAGCTAACAGATTTTAAAARTCCTCTGTGTTAAGGTGTTCCATCAGCCACAAAAAGTTTTGAAAACATTAAAACTGGAMAGTATAAAATTCAGCCATGAGAGAACCACCCCAAACTTACATTTTTCTCTTAATTGTGGGTTTTGCTGTCATGGTGATRAGCATGAATAAATTGGATAAAAAATAATCATGGATGATATATYAACAGCTACTAGAAACAGGAGGGACGTTGTAGGAGAAAGATGGTTTWAATTTTGCAGTTGAACAACTGTCAGAGCAATTATCTTCACTATTGTTTGGAATAGGAAATAGTAAATGTGATTCTATTAAGACCTTGTTGTCACTGCAGGTTTAGTCCCAGATGTAGAAAATAAGGTTTGTGTCTCTCARTTTGGAAGGAGTAGCAGAGTCATTGCAAAGGCTGTTGACTAATCCATAAAACTCACATATATTCTATTACCCAGTATAGAATTCATATAGAAATTGTTTTGATCCTGATAGCACCAAACCATCAGGAACAAACAAGCTGACAGTGTGTGTCAGGCAGCTGTTAGACACAAAACAGCCACRAGGATTTGGGAGCATGACAGCCTGGCTGGCAGATGGCAGTTGGCATTTGGAGACACTGATACCATTCTCTGAGCAGGCAGTTGGCAATTTTTCAGCTGCATGTTGTGGTTGACAGAGAAAAATGCTCAAACAAACAAAAATGAGAGGTATGTTTTACAAACCAGGTGAAGAAGGAACCTTGTGGACAAAAGGACATGTCTTAAGGTTGCACTTTGCCAAGTCATTTGTCATAAATGTGTTTGTCTGTCAACCTCACCTTTTTATTACCACAGCACAAACCCCRGTGCTTGCTGATCCAGCCCTGCTGCCAACATGCCACAGCTCTTTGCTTCTGTTTGCTTTTAGATGTTAGTGCCCATCTACTCTGACCTTGTGTAAAAGCCTTGACATTTCTCAGAAATTCCTACCTGAGTGATAGAGCCCCATTACTTGAACTTTATTGAAGAAGAGCTTGCAGAAGAATCCCTTACTTTGGTGGAAGGGTGATAGGAGATAGCGAAAGCATCATCTGCTAATGATGAGATATCCTCACCATGGGCTGCCTTTCCCAGTAGAGACCTGACCTTGCCTACCAGCAATTGCTCTTTGTTTCTTTTGCTTAGCCATTATATCAAACAGTGCTAATATTTGGAAGTTTTTCTCATGGGGGTACCCACACACTGCAGTGAAATGGGCTTTATCTGCTTTTTTTGCCCTTTCTGACTGATGGTCTTGAGCTTTCTCAGCAGGTMAACCTTTTATGACTGGGAATATCTGTTTTAGTAAACCAGACTATGAATGTACAGTGAAGTACAAATGTAGCATCATGTTTTCAGTCTGTCTTGGAAGTAGATCAAAATACAGCAGCCTACTCCTGTGTTTGTTCTTGTGTTTTATCTTTCTCCTCTGATGGAAATGCTTAAGATGAGTGATGAGACTTGGGCTGTCTTAAAGACTACTTTGGGTGGGAGTTCAGAGTTTGTTCTGATAACAGGATGTTATCCTGACATCATGTACTAGAAGGTTTTAACCACAAGATCTAAGAACGTGTCCTTTTTTTCCCCAGTCATTGTTAGTCTAGTTAACCCTGGATTCCAGTTGCATTATAGCTCATTAAAGATTTCTGCCAAGATAAATAATTAATCTTGAGTATACGTGTGTTTATAAAAAATTAATCATGTAGGTGCTGATTTGCCAAAAGCTGTCTTCTGTGATCCAAGGGTGTTAGATACAGTTTAACCAATGAGGTGCACACCCTGGGACTGTTGTTTGTTGTGCTAACAAGGGGACTGGATGGTTTGGAATATTTCCTGGTACATGGAGAAAGTAAATTTTCATCTGCACACTAAAGAAAAAGGCAGGAATCATAGAACTGGAAGGCACCTTGAGATGTCAACTCACTTAACCATTGCCTACAGCAATAATTTAAATATCTGTGAAGAATAATAAGCTCTTCCCAAACGGGTCCTGACAGCTCTCATAGTGCTGAGATGGAGAAATGGTTCATTAGCTGGAGACTGGGCTCCCTGAAGGTCTTTGAACTGGTGGCTCAGTGACTGCATGGTGAGAACTGAGAAATCTCAACAGGTTCTGTAGCTTCCTATCTAGGATGGAGTTTCAATTGTTTTTGATTTGTTTGTTTGTTTTTCTGGTATTCCTGTCCTCACCTTTAGGACATTATGGGTTGTTTGGGACTTGGCTTCCCAAAGAAACAGGATGCAAGAGGATGCAAGATGCTGCAATATGGATATATCTGTTATCCTAGCTAAAAACATTTGAACCCACCAGACAACCTTAGATTAATTTACTAGCAAGCTGCTAATCTCAAAGTTAGTAGTGCCTGTTATGTTTCTTGGAAATCTTAAGAACAGAGAGACTGTATTAGAAATCCCCTGAACAAAGGACTGAGGAATGAACTCAACCCTTCCAAGACACCAGAGAATCCACATTGTTGGGCCATTGTGCTTGTGCCCATCACAGGAATTATTTCAGCTGCTGTAGGCAGTAGAGGAACCAAAATGAGGCAGACAGGAGCTGTAAATCTCTGGGAAATCAGGCAGAGAGGTTGCTGGTGCTCACCTGCTTGATAGAAAGGAAAGCTCAGATTGGTGCACATGGTACTAGTTTATGTCATTCTTTTTAAAACCTCGTTTTTCTCCAATGCATTTTGGAACATAATTAAATATATGTGAAGAAGAAGAAAAAGGGTGGAAATACTCTGGTATCCACTGGTGATGCTCTCAGGTATGTGAGACATTCACATCAGGTTAATGGGTGCAGGCCCACAGGAGACCACTGATGTCTGACAGGCAGCAGGCAGCTTAGCCTGGGACATCTCTAACAGCACCAGAGGTCTATGTTTAGACAACCAAATACTGCCAAAATTCTATTCCTGATCCCACTCAAGTATATGAGTTAATGCTGTAGAGAGCATGGCTGGGTCAGTCTGCCCTTTCTCTCTTCTGYCAGTTTTAGATTCAATTTTTATTTCTGTTAAACAACAGCCAGAGGGAAGCTTTAAGTTAGACATCCACTAAATAAAGCACATAAATTGTACCTGGAAAAAATGAAGACTGGGGAAGGCACTCAGCATACCTGGCTCARTCCAGCTCTTTTTAGAGCTTTGCCTATAGCTACTAGAGCTGCATCTCATCTGCTCTGGTCAGCAGGCACACTCCTCCTGGCTCTTCCCATGATTTGCATGAAGGGTCTGTGCCTGCATTTATCCATGTACATCATCAGCATCAATCTCTGTTMCAGCTGCAGTGGGTGACCAGAACCCTGAGCAGCTGCTCTGTTCWTTGTTCTGACAGTTCTCCCCCACAAACCTGTTCCTGAGCAGGCTTGTGCATCTGCATGAGGTAGTGGAAATGGAAAAAATAGCTGTGATTGCTCAAGCTGTATCATCAGCTGTTTTCAGGGWGGGCTCTCTTTTGCAATACATGAAATTATCTGACATGTTCATGGTATCACTTCTTCTGTTCTTGTCTACTGACAGATGAGCACTTTGTATCTACTGCAAGATTAATTGTCTGTGGCCTGAGGAAAATGCTGGATTTTTAGGAGTGTCTGCAATGTACTGCAGCAATCTACCAATGCTAACTACTGRTGCCTTGAATCCATCAGAGCTCTTGTTCCCCCACTCCCACCAGGTCCTTTTGGGTTTGCTGACCTTTGTTAAACTGTTTATTTGTTCTCCATAAGGGCTCCACATGCTGAAACATCAAAGAAAAATCTACAAAGCTTCTCTAGGCATTGCAGATCAACTACAAGCCCATCTTACAGCTCCCTAAAGTCAGATGTAAATTATAGTAGGAAAAACTACKTGGTGTGCTTTAAAACAAATTAGAACAAAGCAAGTTAGTTTTAGATCTTTTATAAACTGTCCAGTTTAATATAAATAAATCCTCGGCAATTTTAGCCAAAGCTGCAAGGGAAACAAATTATTGTATAAAACATGCATGAGTGAGACAAAAAACTATTCAGGATAAGAGAAAACAAGTTGACACAGACCATAAATACAACTATGCTGGAAGTGAAAAGAATATTTTTTACCATCAGAACTCTGGTCACATTAATTAATTTAGAATATAGGAAAGAAATGAGAAGAAAATAAAACAAATGAGTGGATGGAGCTGGACCAGTTTGGGAAAACAAATTCCCTTACACCCTATGTCCAGCTTCAAATTTTTTTGCAGTCTGTCCACCTGATATTTCAGACTCCACATCACGTTCTCATGAAATTTTCTAGAATACTTCTAAGTCAGTACCAAATCTAACCTAATCTAATCTAAGTCCTAACTCTAAAAAAGAACTGTATTAAAGTGGTTCTGCCCATARTTTTAGAAGAAAAATCACAACAGGTTACAAATGGTATTAAACATAAATTGATTTTGCCATGTATCCCTTACAGAACAATCCACCTGTCAAAATCCACAGGGTAAGGAGTACAGCTCTGAAACARCTCTCCCTCCCCTGCCCTGGAAGGCTGTGTCAGTGGAAAGGTCAAGGATGRGACTCAGCAAGCAGAGAATTTTAGCCAGTGCTTCTCAGATGACCCAGGAGCTGGCTTTGACAGTCACTTACTGCAGTGTCAGATTTCTCTCTCTAAAGATGATGCTAGTATTACACACAGTACTATAAAAATGGAATCCCCCAGGCACATAATATAATGTTTTGCAGTGATTTCTTTGAAGACAGGGGCTTTAGCAGAGCTGACTCAATAAATTCCTCTGGTGCTTTAAAACAAACATGTCCTGAACATTGAAACAGCCCTTCCTTCCTGCACGACTTTTGCCTTGGAAAAAAAACGTTTCTATATTTATGTCTTTATGAATAATCATCAATCTACAATGTTATTTCAGTTTCTGGTGGTACCATTTTCCTGCCTGTTGCACCTGTGCTACACACAAACACAACAGCTACAACACAAGTTGTACCTGGGAGTGAGGAGCTCACTAAACCTGAGGATGACTGACCAGCCATCAAGGCAGGAGAGAGCAAACCACTCTCTTGAGGTCGTGACATGTCCTTACCATGTCCAGGTTCCCCTGCAGTAGGGTTGGGGCAGTGGGAGCTGCAGAGGCAGCAGCACCAGTAGGACAAGGGCAATTCCCAGAGGCCAGCACTTCTGGTAGGTAAGGCAAGGCAAAGGACAAACCAGCTCCTTCCTGCCTTTGTGTGTTTGTGCAGGTGTTTCTGTCCAGGCTGAATGTCTGAAAAGTGGGAGACAATCCCAGATGAAGCCTTTTTCTTCTCACTTCTCGTCGCTGCACCTTCTGTCCCAGGTCAGGAGGCAGTGAATGTGARGCAATAGTCCTCAACTCTTACTGTTGCAGGGAATCTGAGAGTCTATAAATTAGAATARCACTCAGATAATTAAAAAGTAGTCAAATATCTACATTTGATATGTTAGCACTCTTCTCTGTATTTTGCTCCACAGAATTTTCCCCTTTTTCCTGCTTTTTCAGCTGCTTCTTTGGTCCTTTTAGTTTGCTTTGCAAATAACTCTAGAATACCTTCAGTACTGGCTGCCTAACAGAGACAGCAAGATCTRCTATGAGCACACAAACAGYACAGAGCCAAAGWAATGGGATTTCCCTGGWGCCTTCTCTTCTCCGTGTTGAACAACCCCAGCTCTCTCAGGCTGTCAGTCCATTTCCTTTGTACATGATGCCATGGAAGGAGAAGCACCTACACTCTGCCACATAGAGAACTGTTAATGGAATTCATTGAGTAGTTATCAGTGCATCTGCTTTCTAACTTTGTGGTTTTCCCTTTTCACATTGACCCAAACTCTTGGGAAATTTGAAGACTCTTAAATAAAATCTTCACTAGAAATATTAGTTAAGTAAATGCAACTATTTCTATATTGTTTGAAAGGTTTAGGAAAACTTGTGTGAGCATACAGTAGGATACATCTTCAAAAGCAACATTTGTCATAATGATGGGGCAATCAAAGTGTTACCTCATGCTGAGAAATTATTGCATTGTTATTGTACCTAACTAATTGTTATCGTTGTAAAAAATAACTTTCTGTTTCAGCTGCCATTAGCAGTAGGTTGTATCCTAGCTGCTAACTGCATTGGAAAAGCCAGTTACCTAAATGGCTTCAGTCAATCACAAAAGCACATTGGTAAAGCAGTGTAGGGACTGGATTTGAGGTTTCCTCYTTGAGAACTGGCCCTTTGCCTTTTGACAGAGAACCCCTTTAGCCAGAGCTGTAGCTCTTTTAGTAGATGACAGCATGAAACTTTYGAAGCATACCAACAAACAGACTTTCAGACTGTATCTATACAGAATGTATCTATACTATAAATAAAACAAGTTGTTCTCCAGCCTGCCGGGTATGTGGCAGAGCATGGCCCACAGCCATGTGCCTRAATYCTCTTTATTCCACAAGCAGAATGAWKTTATGCCCAATGTCTTTCAGGTAYGGTCTCTGCTCTGTGCAACCCCCAGAGACAAGGAGGTTAATTAGCATTTAACCTCTTYAGCTCCTCAGCAGGCTGGTGACATTTTCAGAAGTGCCATAACTGTTAATTAACAGTGTCTGGCAGCCCTGCAAAGGAAGCAGCCTGATCCAGGTGTTGCTATTAGAATGGAAATGCCAAAGTACTGCCAGTGCCCACTTAGACCCCCAAGTCTGGGGTGTGCATACTGACTTGTGCTACTTGACTTAGGAGCCCAGGACCTATATTMTACTGCTATTTTAGAGTTTGGGCATTTAAAATATTTGATTAATCTTATTGGAGGAGCTGAAATTGATGCTGTCATTGTGGTCTCAGATAATGCTACCCTTTTCTGAGAGATAGCAGAATGAAGGGTGTACCAGCAGTGCAGCCCCTCTGACTCACAGCTTGCCAGATTAGAAGGAACAGACAGGGCTTTCTGTTTACATTGATATGTCAGGCTGTAAACTGCTGCACAGGCTGTGGACTTTGAGTTMTTATCCTGTCCCTGTAAATTTAGCTCAGGGTAGCCACATGTATTATTTTGACAAAATGAAAAAATAAACAAAAAAAAACGCCCTAGCAACAACAAAAACCCCAGCTTTATCACATTATATATCTCCAATTATCTTGTTCGCATGAGTGCATAAATACAAGAAGGGTTTACCAGAGCAGTTTTTTATCCAGATGATTGGGATTGTTCACAGTACTGAAAAATGTACTACAGAGATAGGTCCTGCTTCTGCTAAGGTGTTGGCCTGTTGTTAAAGTGATACAAACCAATAATGTTTGATCTGGCATGAAGGTGCCTAGGATGAAGTTATTATTCTTAAATTATTTGAATAAGCTAGAACTGGCAGAACAAAGTTTAGATCATGTATGTCATATGATTACATGTTATGTAGGGTCACATATACGTGTATATATGTATATGGTGACAAAGTTGTATAGACTGCTGTGTTTTTTATGTGGTGACAGCAATTTGTGGATCCATTCCAGGAGCCCTAGGGATAGATACAGTATTTCAGCAAAGCCCAGCCTGAACTTCAAGGTTTAGACGGTGGGAACAAAGATCAAGCAGGGCCTTGGCCCGAACTGCTTTCATTCTAACACCAAATTGTTTCCCATGTGTCTGTTGTGTCTCAGTCTTCCCAGTCAAGCCACAAGCGCCACCATCACGCCTTCGATGCAGAGCGAGATGCCAAGAAAATCTACAGTGCCTGCAAAGGAGCAGGTAGGAAAGCCTTGGCAGATTTTTGGATTTTGTACRAAGGGCAGATCAATGTTGTAAATAGCATTTGCATGAACTTTGGCTAATCAACGGTTCCAACCAGTTTTAGGTAATCTTTATTCTTTCTGTCACATACTGACTCAAAGAACAGTCACACCCATGGAGATAAATGGAAATGGAAGCCAGCTTGTTCCTCAAASACTGGTGAGATCTGGCTTGATAATTGCATGTCTCCAGAGGATTAGGGCAAACRTGGTATTTGTTCCCTGTGATAGGAACATCAAGCTGCCAAGACTAATTTGACAGTCATGGGGTCCAGGTAGTCAGGTCAGATGAAGGTCATGGTTATAAATCCCRGCCTCCAGGGACCAGTAAAGAGCAYCATCACCTCCATATTTCATCAGAGCCCACTGCAGCTKCATCAGCTGAAAGGAATTTACAGTGATTTCAACCTTCATCAGTGATGAAGTGTTTCATGGGATCCTGAGGTCCATGGAGGTGACTACGTTCAGTAAAGGAAGAACAGCCAGGCAGCATCCAAGATCAATAAGTTATTAATTCACTCCAGGTATTTGCACAGTTAATATGTATTTAAGCATTTCTTCCTGGTATAGCAGTGACATTCCGAATCAGCTGTTGTTGAGTTGAATTTTAGGTGTTGAATTTTAGGAACTGTTCCTGTTGTACCAACTGAGCCCTCTCAAGACAGTTGCCCAGAGGACTCTCCCAACTGAGAGTTTAACCCAACCTMTTATCAAATAGGAGTATAATTCCATCTAAAATTGGACCACGCCTTCTGCCTTGGATCTAAGCAGGAAGAACTGGACAAGATGCCCTGAARTCATCCTTCATGTACCTGGTGGTGATATGAGGGATGAAAACATATCAGCTGTTGCTGAATACCAATATAATTTGTATCTTTATCCTTTGTGCTGGTTGCTACTGAGAAACCCTTGTTGGTTCCTGCTCCTAAAAGCCTGAGATGAGGCACAGCACAAAGCCCAGAGATGGCCAACAAAGGCACCAGGTGGCAGAGCACAAGGAGAGTGTGGGGCAGTGACCACCAGCAGGATGTGTGGGTATCAGCAGACCTGGCATAGGTCTTGATGCCTTTGGTCTGCCATCCTAACCCTTGGTACACTTTGGGCATTTGGGCAGGGCCCATCACACATCTGTCTGTCCTGGCTCACATTCTCAATTTCAATACTTGTCATGAAGAAATAATGGCTGAGTCAATCTGCTGGCCCTGGATGGAAATGCACCTGGACACCTCTGTAAATGCAATAGCTGCAATATTGTGTCCTTCACACATCCAGGTAACATCACTGTGGTTCTGTCTCTTTTTAGCTGTAACCAATGCCTTCCAGCTGCTCTGTTTAGTACAAGCATCTGTTCATGTGCAAACACCTGTTTATRTGGAAGAGGGCAACAAAAATACAAGAGCATGGTCACTGCCTTTACAAACTTCTTCAATCCATTGCCTAAGTTAGAGTTCAAAGCTGACTGAGGGCTTTTCCCCTGGAGGGGGTTGTGTGTCCAACTCCCCTCTGTGGTGGGCAGCACAGCARCTGCTGCTCTTTGGGCATCCCAGGGTCCCACTTCACTCTGAATTTTGCCAAGCAAAACAGCATTGGCAGAGGCTGAGACCATCTGGGCTGGTTCCAGCTCCTTTTCCTGACTCCAYTTAGCAAAATTAAAACAAATTTTTTACAGGYTGTCCACCCAGGCTTCAGGKTAATGGGCTGATTCAAACACATCCWTGCCTGCCCCAGCCTCCTGCCCCATTCTGTTGTGCCAGCACAGCATTCACATATGTAATAAACTGGATCTGGTGGCTGATTGCTTGGGACTGCTCAAACAAGCATTATCACAATAAACATGTGTGTCAGCCTATGGKCACTGGCATAACCCTGATTTTAGGAGCAGTGTCTGCCCTTCTCAAACAGAAGAATCAATTTCTTTTATATGAACAGCAKGAGATGGTGAAATTTTATTTTATGATCTGAACACTGTAGCTGACTRCAGTTAAAATTATCCTCAAAAGAATCTTAGATGCTACAAATCCTAAAGGTGGAACCACTGGGGATGTAAAATATCCCATATAAAAATATAAAAATTCCCATARAGGAATTTTTTTCTCTTTAGAGGTCACATTTTCTTTCCTCTGCATTAGATTCCTGATTATAAAATTCCTATGCACAACTTCTTTTTCAGGRACCGATGAAAAGAAAATTATTGAAGTCTTATCAAGTCGGACATCAGAGCAGAGACAACAAATAAAACAGAAGTACAAGGCTTTGTACAGCAAGGTATTTTGAMATTGGTGGCCTCTCTGAAACCACTGCCTCTGAAAATACAGCCTACAGGCCCCTGCTTTTGAAAATATCAAGGGCATACTGGATTTAAGGAGGACACCAGTTACTTTCTGATTCAGCAATTTATTTTATCTCCTAAAATACTGAYTATATTTCTATTCTATATATTATATTTCTAATTTTAGGCCTCAGAATCTTCAGCCTTAACCWGATCAGAACATTTTAATCAAAGCTGGGAGAGCTAAAAAATAATTCATAACTGAAATAGAAAATATTTCAGCCTGTGTTCTTCTTCAGCCTATTCAGAAAAATAAGTTAATGTAAAAGGTTTTAAAGTCAGACTTTAAGTCAGAGTCCCACTCAGACCAGATGCAAATTCAGAGAAACTATTTAATTTTGCACAACTATATTTTTATTGAGTTTGATAGAAGTAATATTGATTTCTTCCAGTGATGAAGTAGGACATGTTGCAAAACTAAGAAGTTTCATTGGGCATTTGATTTCTTCAGGAGGGGGCATAAACTGTCTTAATGATTTTGTGTGYAAGAAAGAAAAGCTTCTAAAATACTATTTCAGTAAACAGCTGAATCCTACAGACCTTATTATTAAATTGCTATTTTCTTAGTCTCTGCTTGCTCATTATTCAGTGTCAATAAGACAGTCTGCACTGAAGATGAATGAAAGCMTTCTATATGTCAAATTTACAGCAASCATGRTACAGATTTTGGTTACATAAATACTAYAGATTTTGTTCAATAATGAGGGTTAATACAAAATAGGCATTAGAAATGATCAAATGCCATGAAACATCAGAGTGGCTTCAGTTCAGAGCAACCCTTCTCKCTTTCCTGGGCAGCCTGAACCTGAATGAGGCACAAGTGGCACCATCTCMCCCTCCTGCAGCTCCAGGAGGCTGCAGCATTTATGGTGTGTGTGTTGGAACTGCCCCAGCACAGATGGCAGCCCCTGACCTGACAGTGCAGTGTTCACGTGCAGTTGTGTAAGCAGGAACTGGAGAAGAATGGATTTAGAGCTGGGCTTCTCATTCAGTGTTCTGAACTTGTCAAGTGCTTCCCATGCAGGAAATGTTAACTGCAGAGAGGACTTCAAATACATCCTCAGCTGGCATCCTCAGCAAGCACTGGCCACCCCTTCTCCAGGGTCTTTAATTTTTGATTTAAGGTTGATGTGGGTGTGTGAGTGTGTGTAAAAATGCTGTTTGCTTGGCACAAAAGCACCTTGCAGAAATGTGCTGCTTTTTCCAGCAAGTCAGTTTAACCAAAACTGACAGAGAAGGTTCTTAGTTTGATCCCCTGTGTGGCAGCTCTTTTGAAGGAGGAAGCTTCTGCATTTTGTTTCAGAGTAAAACTCCTGTTAAGCTTCTCAAAACATTAGTTTGCATTTCTTTACACAAGTAAGAGTGATAACTGGACTGATATTGGCTGGTATTTGAAGATGGGACAATCACTTTAGTCAATCTGAAGCCAAAACTTTTAGGGAACTTATTTGCAAAAAAAAAAAAGAAAAAAAAAATCTGTGTATTTTAAGGCCTTTTAAAAACTGTTTTGTCACTTTTTGGCACAGAAGGAGCTTTAAATGATTAGATTTCCTGAAMCAAATTAAGAAATGCTCTAATCTCACCTCACCTTTTGCACCAACCCTCCTGACTGTCCCCCCAGGAGATGGAAGAGGACCTGAAGGGAGAC
The DNA here is from genome assembly GCA_902810485.1 of Alauda arvensis. Lineage (NCBI taxonomy): Eukaryota > Metazoa > Chordata > Aves > Passeriformes > Alaudidae > Alauda > Alauda arvensis. The sequence continues at coordinate 3,358,243 of CADDXX010000007.1, read as the reverse complement.
CTGAGCGGGCATTTTGAGAAGGCAGTGCTGGCTTTGCTCRACCTGCCCTGCGAGTTCGAGGCCCGGGAGCTGCGGAGGGCCATGAAGGGAGCTGGGACRGACGAGTCCCTGCTGATTGAGATCCTCTGCACACACAGCAACAAGGTTGGGGCACCATGGGGAGCCTGCCTTAGGCAGCAGGGCAAAGGGCTCATCAGGAGGRTCCCTGGGAGGAGGAAGGGGGATCAGAGCAGCTTCTGTGGCTGAAATGCCTCTTGCCAGTGTTTGCAGCACCAAGATTGCCACACTAGGGCTGAAACTCTAACAGGAGTTAAGGCCAATAAAATGCACATTCCTTCCTTTATCCTGCTCTTGCCTGCCTTGGATGGCACGGGGGCAACACTGGTGAGAATAATTCCTGGATCCATGTTAAAGGGCAGCTTTGGCACTGCTCTAATGGTGCAGAGGTACAGGAACATGATCCTAATTAAAAAAAAAAAAAAAAAAGTTAGTTCATGCCTAAATGCAGGGAAAACCAGAGGGAAACCTGCATGAATCAGGCACCCCTCAAAGCACTGTCCTCAAGAGGGACTGGGAATTTATGTCTTCTCCCACCCCTGTTGTTGCTATGTCTCACACACTACAGGCATGGTGCTGACTTGTTGGTGTTTTGTTTGCTCATTTATTTATTTATTTATTAGATTTTATTTATTTATTTATTTGATTATTACTTTATTTGAATTTGTTTCCCTAGGAAATTGTGAACATAAAGGAGGCCTACAAACGTTGTAAGTAGTTTTACCTTTCAAATACCTTCATTTAAATGCTTTCTCACTGGCTGAACTCTCACAGATTTTCTTTCTTCCCAGTGTTTGATAGGGATCTRGAGTCTGATGTTAAAAGTGACACCAAGGGCTCCCTACAGAAGATATTAGTCATGGTGCTAGAGGTAAGGCTGGGGACTTTCCTCTTATGCAGCTGCCTGACAGAATTATTTCCTTTTTTCCCTGAGTAATCATAATAAGTATTGGCTGGTATTTACAATAATGCAGTTATGTAATATAATAATGATGTAATTGCAGTAAACAAAAGGCATTCTTCAGTATAAGAGCCTTTCATAGCTATGACTTTTTAATAYGTACAAATTTTGTTTATGAAGCTACAGATAATTTTATAAATATTGATACTTTGAAAATAACAGGATTGTTTTACTGTTGTTTATCACATGGTAAAGGCTAAGGGTTCTTATTTGAGGTCATGGCTCCATTATTCTGAATTTTGCCCCAAAGCACTAAATCTTATTTCCATCTCAGCWAAGGACTTTAGAATTCATATACAGGACAACTAAGAAAGAGATTGCTGATATGATAGTTTTTCATTCATCAAGAAAGGTGTATTTTCCATTAGAACACGTTTTATATTAAAYTCCTTTCATGAAATAAAGCAAAAAATCAATCCCTTCATACAGACACATTATAACTAAGAAAAATAGGAGCACATTGAGAAATGCATTGTGATGGTCAATCTGATCTGACAGTCTTGGAAAATTAAAAAACTGAACAAACAAAAGAAGCTTTAACGACCCATAAATCACATCACTAAATACATCACAGTTAAGATTCTCATTCTGGGAAACATTGATACAGCTCTTTCCAACCTCTTGYATACTTTCAGGAGTGACAAATACATTTATTCCTTTTTTTTCCCCATCAATCAGTCCTTCACAATTTCTCCCAGAGATCACAGTGTTGGTGAGTGCTCAGAGTACATAGGTTAGTCAGGAAAGCATGTCACAGTTACCAGGGCATCTCCAGCGCTGTGAAAAACATCAGCACTTCACTGCAGGTACTGGAGGCATCAGCCTGCCATCTCCTTAGGGCCTGGGGGATAAATCCTGCTCGAAGGGCTCACGTCGGGAGGCAGCGAGCGCAGCGAGTCCCGCCGTGCCCATCGCTCAGCAGATGGCAGCAAAACCCCAACCCAAATCTCTGTGTTCTCTACACTTAGTCTCCTTTTCTGCAGGCGACCCGAGACGAGACCCAACAGGTCAACGCAGAGCTTGCTCAGCAAGATGCCTCAGATCTGTATAAAGTAAGTGCAAAAATCCCTTTTGTCCCCGTGCTGTGCAGGGGACCAAACAAACCCAGCACAGGGGCAAAGGCGGCACAAGGAGAGGAGCAAGGGGGACGTGGGCTGGAGCTTGGTGGATCAAGGGCTCTAGCTGACCCCATGTCTCTACTGGGTATAAAGAAGTGCTTCCAAAAAATAACGTGTGATTTTGAAGGCAGGAGAAGGCCGATGGGGAACAGAGGAGCTGGCTTTCAATGTGGTCCTGGCAAAGAGAAGCTATAGCCAGCTGAGAGCTACTTTCCAAGCCTATGAAAAGGTGAGTTTTATCTTCTGCAATGTGGGTTGCATTGGCCCAGACATATGGGTGCAGACCCTACAATGATATGTAATGATCTGAAGAGCCTTTTCCAACCTAAGTGATTCTATGTGGAGTGGAAAATCCTTTATTCTGCCAATTTGTAACTTCTTGAATGCTTTAAGAGTCTTGGAAAACCTATTTATACAACTGTATCCTGAGCATACAGAAACAGGTGATTTACAGGAGAAGCTGTATCTTCTGCCAGYGAAGAACCTATTCCCCTGCATAAACCTACACAATATTCAGCCAAATAAATGTCACAATGTCTGTTCATTCCCACAGCTGCAAGGCAGTACAGCCCAGCTCCTGCAGCAAAAGGACAGGTTCAAAACTCCTGCCCTGAAGGAAGGATTTGMTTTTCTAGTCTTTTCTTCTCCTAAACARAGCCTGGCAAGGTGTCTCCTCCTGTTCCCCCCACTTCACATGCTCATATTGGCTGAGGAGAAGTTTGTCTCCAGCCTTTTCCTCTCTGCCCACAGTGGGCAGATGGCCTGTGCAGGTGCTTTGCTGTGCTTTCCCCTGTCTCCAAACATAAGGCAAAGTAGGCAGCAGGATCCTGGCTGTTTGGTACTTCTCCCTGTGTCACCCAGCAGGGACATCTTACTCATGCCTGGGCCTGAACCTGACCTGATACGGAGAGATCTTGGAAATTGCCTCTGAAAGTCAAAGCAATGGGAGATCCAAGGTCCTTCTCCTAGCAGCAAGGTGGAAGCTCAGCAGTGACATTCTCAGGGAAGAGTCTCCCTACAGTTTCTGGCTCACAATCCTGAATTTCCCTGGGAAGACTCTGAGTTCATCAGAAAACTGTAGCCTGAGGCACTGGAGATGAAAAGAGCTCAAGTCAAAGCCATATTTCAGTGTCAGCATAGTAAGGAACCAATAGCTACAAAAACCTTTGCAGTTTAATCCAAGTTTTTGGGTTGTTGCTGGCAGAAGGACAAACCCTGTCACAAGCTGATACTCCTCCCTTGGAGTGGCCCAGACCCTGGGGGTTCATTCAGTGCTCCAGTAGCCAAGCTACCTCGGCTTTTTGATTCCTAAAGCCAAGCAGATCAGGTTGCCCAAACCAACCCACCACATCCTGCCTGGCTGCACTCAAAGTAGAAGTAGGCCAAGATGAGAGCCCAAATCTTGCAAACACACCCTTCTTTTCACTGGAGATACATAAGGCAAGATCTAAACCATGTTGGTGGTTTGCAGAACTTMAGTCCTAAAGCCCCACGTGGTGCCCTTGCTGCCTTGTACACACAGTCCTGACCTAACAGTGAGAGCCTTGAATCATGCAGGGACGTCCTGATATGCGAAGCAGAACAAAGTAAAAGTCTTTGAGGTTCCTGAAGTTCACAAAAGTCAGGATAAACTCTGTTTTGAAGAGACAGTCTGCTTCTCCAATTCCCTACAGAATAATATAAAAACTTTGGTACAACCRCAGTGCTTGTAAACTTTGCCTGGGAAGCCAAAGACAATAAGTGACAGAACTTCACAGAGTTGGTAAAGCTCCAAAAATTATCTTATTTTATGTGGGAGCCATCCAGAGCCTTTGAGAGAGGGGCTAGAGAAAGCTCAAACAGTTTCTGCTGACCAGGGGTCACTCAAGAAGAAGCTGCAGTTGCTTTGTTCTAGAAGCTGTCAGATACCTGGGACTGCATGATGTGCATCATCCATCACTTAACAATTGTGCCTTCCCTGTCTGCACAGACCTTCTCGTGGTGCCAGTGGATCTGTGAGCACGCACACCAGAGGAAAACTTCATTTGCCCTCGAAATAGTCCATTGGAAAGGCTCTAAAGGATCTGGATTGACCTTTTGCCACTGGATCCCAAATCTGATGCTGTTTTGGACAGTGGGAAGACATGTAGAATCTCTTATGGCTCCTTTTTGTTCTCATAGGTGTGTGGGAAGGACATAGAAGAATCCATTAAAAGTGAAACTTCTGGAGATCTGGAGAAGGCTTATCTGACTCTAGGTAAAAAGCAATAGTTTCAAGACCTTTCTTTTCTAGTTCTTGCTATCAGCTGACATTGGTCATTGGGGGGTCTGTCTACAGCCTGGCAACAGCCATTGAGTTACCCCTAAACTGAGCTAAAATATTGGCCAGGGGAAAGAAGAGACCATTTACAGTAGTGATTAGGACTCAMTGGTTTCAAAAATGAAACTTGCCAGACACAGCTCCTTTCCACTCAGAGCATGGCTGGTGACAACTTCCAGCAGATGCTTGGGCACCATGAGATGTGTGCTAGCCAGCCACCACAAAGATGTACAGCATGACAGCAATTTAGCACTAGGYTGGCTTTGACTGGTATTTAAACCTGTGCCCTGTCTCTGGTTAGCTCACTGGTATTGCTGTTACCCACCTGGATTTAGGCTCTCCCACATCTTTCTCCAGTGATCTGCAGAGTGAGCAGCTACCCCAAGAATAGGTGGGCAAGAGAAACCCCATAGGGGCAAATGYTCATTCTCATTCACTGTTATTTTCACTGTGGAATGGCAGAATACTCATTACAGAATGCTGGTAATTTCTTGTGGAAAAATGTACATCCCCATTCAGACTCCAGGATTTCTCCTTGCATACTGGTAGGGGATCAGTCTCAGAATAAAAGCCCTGCCAGCCCACATGTCTAAGCATAAACACTAGAGTTTCCTCTCCTTTCTTACTTATTTAATTCTGCTTGAAGTTGTATCACAAACTGTAAATATACAAGTATAATGAGGCCTCTTACTGTTTTCTTTAGTCAGCTGTGCCAAAGACTGCCCAGGTTACTTTGCCACACTTYTGCACAAGTCGATGAAAGGAGCTGGGACTGATGAGGAGACCTTGATCCGCATCCTTGTGACCAGGGCTGAGGTAGGGTACCCTGTGTCCTGTAATGCCTCACATCAGCTCTGGGAGAAATGCAAATGTAGAGGGTATGGAGTGASTCCTGAGAGATCACATGCTCAGCAAACCCTTTCCAGCCCAGTGACATCAATGGTCACACTCTGCTTCTGTAACCAGGCACCTCKAATTTTCACATTGCATTTCTGTTTTCAAAGGAACTAAACCAGGAAGCATGTAGGCAATTTCAAGTGGAGTCAACTGTACCTGGTTAAAACCAACCCATGGGGAGGTCCCATGTGTAAAAGTAATTCCTAGTTAATTAATGAWAAAGCAGCAGTTTCCAATTTGAGAATTGCTTATAAACATATGTTGCCAATTTTCTCTGATTCCAGCTGGGAAAAAACAGATGGGGAGGAGGGAGGAAACATAAAAAGCTAAAGGAGTTAACCATCATTTTAAGAAGCACAAAACTTCACAAGATGTTTGAGATATTTAAGCACAGTCTTTAAGCATTYCCTCTRAGCTGTGTAGGTTGTAACCCCAGGGYTGTTCCAATCAACACAGAGGAGGAGCCTTTCACAGGCATGAGGAAAGCATATTTCTCAATGATCCACAGTGAGAAAAATTAGGCTGCAGGGTATTCTSTGTCTGAAGACACAGTCCAGTCATTATAACATTTAAAACCCACRGTGATAAAGATCAGACCTGTMCTGTAGGTGCCTTTTTACAGGRAAGCTCAAGACAAGGAGTTTGTTTCTCTCCACYAGTAACCAGAAAATTACTTCTATGGGTGGAACAAAACTCTTTTAGCCATACCCATGGGATGTGTCTTTCCCTGTTTGCCACCAAGGGATGACCTCAGGAGTTCACAGTGACCTGTGTGAGTTTTTCCAGTACCAAGGCTGTGCTGGCACAGCAGCACTGGGTAGAGATTCTCTCAGCCACCTGGCATGGCTTTCCATGCAAGCCYTCTTCACAGTTAGCAGCCCCTCACCACCATCTGGCATGGGCTTACCTCAAATTCAAATGTTAAACTGAAAATCCTCCCAGATTTTTAGACCTCCTGCGTTCTCCTCTCCTGCTCCTGCTGGGTGTGGTGGGCTTTGAATCACACCCCAGGGGCGCTGCCAGGAGCAGGGCATGTTCCCCAAAGCATTCACCACTCTTCTAAARAGGCTCTTGGTGTCTCCCCAGAGCGACCTGCCAGCAATAAAGGAGAAGTTCCAGCAAATGTACAAGAAGCCTTTAGCTGAAGCTGTCCGGTCTGACACCTCTGGGGACTTCAGAAAGTTGCTGCTGGCAATTTTGCACTAAAAGCCCATCAAGAATGAAGAGGCATGCTGAGCAGCCATCTCTTGATTAGTTTCCAAAAAAACATCCAAAAAATGTGGCATTAGCACAAAGGAAAAAAATCCAATTTATTTTCTTTCCAGCTGGGAAATATGTTGCCAAGTAATGTTGGATGTGAGGTTTATGTTATGGCTATCTTGCCAAATGCCCTTAAGCAATAAAGGCATGTTGAAAAAACTAGATATAAATTGACCTCTTTGTGCTTGCATATGTGGAGAAATCTTCTGTCATTGTTTCTTTTGGGTAGATTTTCTGTCTTTCTCTCTTTAATTCTGAAGATTATCCCTGCTCTTTTCTAAATTCAATTAATGTCATGTCATGCCATTACAGTCCTGCCAAGAGAAAATGGATAGTAATTTCTTCTCAGCTCATTATCACAGCTCTTTAAACAACCTGAGGGCTGTCAATTAATGATTTAAGTCAGGCCCTGATTAAAATCCTGCTGTCAACAGGGAAGGCCAGGGTGATTCCCCTATCTGTGAGTTGCCCTCTCAGCAGTCACCTCCTAAATTATCCCATGATGGAGATAAGGACTTGCAATCCCCACTAGCACCACYTCTTGGGATATGGTGCAGGAGCATCTCAGGGGAAGAGGAGGGTCTTGTGTGAGATAGATGTCAGGCAGGAAATGCTGTTCCTGAAGAGGAAGACATGGGCCTCAGGACAGCTGCATGGCCTTCATGCTGGGATATCTCTAAGGTCTGCCTGAGTAAACTCTGAACAACTTAGTCTGATCTCATGGCCTACCCTGCTTTGAGCAGGAGCTTGAATTAGAGACCACTGGAGGTCCCTTCCTTCTTGAATTACCCTAAGATCTTATGATCTTCTTAATTACCCTAACATCATATGAGAGAAGATGTAGATGAAAAATAATATAACAGAACCTGATGACTAAGAAGAGGAGAGTGAAGAATTTATGTCAAGGAGATGGGTTCATGAGTATTTCTCTGACTCCTTCTGCCTCTTCAATACACCACCACTCTGCATGATGAAGGGTCTTTCAGGCCCTCTGAGATATGATGACTGATATTTCCATTGAAAACAGTAATTCTGAAGCACTGGACCTGTTTCTCCCTTCTTGGATCCATGTCACAGTGGTAGCACCTGGCCATCTGGTTATAAGATGGGGCAGTATAAACGAGAGATGAGAAATRTGTGTGGCTTTTAAGCACAATGACTGGTGTCTCACACAGGTGTAAGAGGATGTTATGGTATTTTAAAAGTCTGATCCTCCTTTGGGAACATTTCTAGCTACCTGAAAGTATCAGGGACAGATCCTGAATACCTTTATCACAGGCMTTTTAATGTTCAGACCCAACAAGAACAGAGCAATGTAGGATCTMAGTATCTTCTTGTTGCTGTTGCCATGGGTCTGTTGTAACCAGAGACTATAGAAAGGATAGATGAAGAATCTACTTTGGTGTCCAGTGATAGGATGATATTTTATCCTCCAGCACACTGTATGCTCAGACCAAGATAAGCTGGCAGGTTCCCATTCTCAAATGATGTAGTTTGAAGAAAAAGTCAGTGGGTGTCTGAAATACACATGAAGTAGYTGGTTTAGGCAAAAGATTTGTTTTAAAATATTCCAACAAAAGTGCCCAGAGCTGTATGAGTGGTTTCTGTGAAACCCCTCGAAGCTCAGCACTCTTTAAACCAGCTACATCCTTATTGAATGTGAAGCACAGAACTTTGGCAGCCAAATTTATTTTTGCCTGAAGACTGTTTTAATTTACACTAGTAGGTCATTCTGACTAAAGAAGAGTGCAATTGCTTTCATCTTAATCTTTCACTCTTTAATTAAAGATTGGCCTGAAACCAAGCCAGGAGCCCACACATCTTCACACCCATGTATACTGGGCCAAAGTCATTATTGAATTACATGCTGTATCTCCCTATCTGTACACAATGCMAACAGTGACTCTTGGGAAGTTGCTCTGTGACTCCAATGCTGTAAAACTTATCCCCATGCCTCTGTAAGTTTGGGTCAGGGGTTCAAGACCAGAATCTATAGATGTAGCCTGTTGCCCTTTCCTACAAAATCAGAACCAAGCCCAGATTCTTTAAATAAGCCTTAGTTTGGCATTAAGTGTCATACCAATGTAAATGGCAGCTGTGGCTACAGCACTCAGGGAAATCATGTTTGCTGAGCAGCTAAATAGAAAAGTAATAAGAGAGTAGTTGCAGAGGAATGAAAGAGAAGTACCATAAGGATATCTGGACTTAAAAGAATAGGAAGAAGATCAGATAGCTGGCAAGTAGCAGCAACAGGAGAGAGTTAGCAGATTTCTCTGTGGGCAAGAGACAGCATTCACAAATTGCAACATAAGAAATTCCTATTGGACAGGTTGTCCAGAGAGGTTGTGAAATCTGCATCCTTCATGATTTCAAAAGTTCATCTGTACAAGACCCTGAGCAAGATAATGTTCTCCCAGCCTAGGCTGGGATGTCACCCCAACCAGCCACCACTGCTGCTTGGGGCAYCTTCCTGTCCTCTCCATGGCACCTGATTAATTATGGTCCCTGTAACTGTCTCTTTATACAACGAGGAATGTTAATCCTGGGTTTTGTTCCCTCTCCCAGTTTTATTAAGACCATAATAAGGAATGTTTTTTCTTGGCCCCTGTCAATTCAGACTGAAAATCTGGGTAAAGGGATGATCAGTCTCTTGATTACTGTGGGGGCTGGTGGTCATTGAGACAGTGAACATAACACTGAATAAGCTCAGTGAAGTCTCTGTCTTCTTTATCCATATTTGTTCATTTTCACCTGAATTGTAATAGGATCAGGACATGAGTTTTGGAAGTTGTCTGACATCACCAATCTCTGTGCACCTGTCTGCTGGCTGCTCAGATTACAGCTTTTTTTCCGCTCTGTTGCTCAGTGCATGACATTTCATCATCCCATTGCATTAAAACATAAGAGCTGCTCTGGCTCAGGTCAAGGGTTCAATCACCATAATTCCAAAATTGAATGATACCAAACACTTAAGGAGAAAGAGCAAAACCAGCAGGGTGAGTATATAGCATTACAACATGTTCATTCTTTGGTAGATGCTTTTATTTTCTAGAAATTGGCCACTGATGGGGTTTGTACAGCARCAGTTAGAGAGGGTCACAGTTTTTAATAGCCCCCAATGGCTCTAGCCCAGCAAGGGCTATGGGGCACCTGCAGCATCACATCTCACAGTGCTGCTGGGTCACATACCCTGTGAATGAGCCCACTTTCCCATTTGTGTTCAGACAGGACCATGATCTGTGCAAGATCTCGCTCCCATGGTAATGCACTAATTTTTTCTTCCCAAAAGAAAGACCACTCATGTCTGCTCCAGTCCACAGCATACCTCCCTAGAAAACTTGCCTCAAGAACTCATTTAGAAACAGATTTTATCTGACAATTTTAACTGTCCCACAGCAGAAAGAGCTCTACTGTCTCAGCAGGGCTCATGCCACACCTCCCCCCACCYCTCCCCCCCAATGGAGTGGGGGCCATACAGGATATATTGTCTTTGGCATGAAAAGTGATTTCTAGTCTATTTATAAAGAAAATCCTAACTAAGCAGTGCCCACTTGGTTGTAGGTGTGTCTGAAGCCATAATCTCTGGGAAAAATATTAAGAGAGTTGTAAGGCAGGCAGCAGCAGCTTCATTGCTCAGAAGTCCTGGCCCTGAATTGGCAGGGACCTGTGTGGGGTTTCAGCAAGGAGCAACACCACCCTCCCCACAGCACTAAGTGATTTAAACAGCACACTCTGTACTCTGGGCAGCAGGAGTTTGCGTAACCAGGCAAAGCCATCAAGCCTGGGATCTTCTAAATAAATGCCACATTTATCAGTATCTGCAGCACAAGAACATCCCACCTAGCTTTCCCCAACCCCATAAACCAGTGTCATTGATGAAGTCAGATAGCATCTTTTTTTTTTCTTTAAGGGTTAAAAGAATAATCCACAGCCACTGCCAGGAAGAGGCAGAACTAAACAGGCAACAAGGAGTTAGAGCCAGAAGAGAGATAGAAAGCTAAATCAATCATCAGAATGGACTGCAACAAGAGCATATACATACAGAGCAAGAAAGAAAGAGAGAGGGTGTTTTGTTTGGGTAGCTAATGTTCCCTGGACAAGGAGGGAGAAAAAAATCTCCTTTGAGTTTTTAATGCCACTCTAAATATTTATAGCAAGATCATGTCCAGCTGGTGAGGCAGCGGCGGCGGCAGGGAGGGTTCATTTTCCCCGGCACCCCAACATCATTCTTGGGTCATTTCTTTACTTGAGAAGAGGGAAAAGGCTGTAGATTGCCATGTTTACCCTCAGAGTGACTCATCTGCACGAGTCAAGTCCACTAGCTCCTGCTCTTCCCCTCCCTCCCTCACCTCACCTCACACACGTGTGCACACACACACAGATTGTGTGAGCAGCCTCCAAAAAGCTATGCCAGCCTCCAAAAACCTATACCAGCTTTACTCCACCCTGTCTTTAACACGGGTCTGGGCCTCCAGGGTTTTGATTGGYCTTTGGGCATTTCACCACATCCTTACACTGCACTGAAAAGCCTCTGGGAAGGGCCATGCGCAGCGTGCCCATGATGCAAAGGAACAGACTGCCCACATCCCTGTGTTCTGCTGCACCATGGACACAGGGCAGGGACATGTGGAGGGCTGCAAACACCAGCATGGTATGGGAGTTGACATGAGGGCACTGTGGCTCCCAACGATTTTTGCTCGTCTGTCTCACTGTGACTAAATGCAGACATGACTCACCCGAGAGCTTTGGCTTTGAAAATATGAGAAGGACTTTTGCTTTAACCTCGTGTTTCCCTGATGTAGTGATGCTTAGAAACTACATTTTGGATTCAACCCCACCCTAGAACAAAGGGAGACATCTCAGCAGAGACGAGGAGCCAAATCCAGTTACCCACGCAGGGGCAGCCAATTCTATTTCTCTTTAAACAYCCAGGAATTTGGTGTAGAGCTGGGACACATCACACTTGACCTGCTGAAKACCCTGACAGGGAACCAGCTGGGGTTCTGGAGGATCCTCCTCTGGCACAAGGTGTTTGAATGATCCCAGCCATGAGGATGGATTTAGGCTCATCATCATAGAGGACTCCCATGGGAGTGTTAAATATGGGCACCTACATGTGATTGAGGCAGCTGAGCACCTGTGGACACCCAGCAGTGCCTGGAGAACTTTTCACCTGCCCAAATACAGGTTGTGCATACTGGTGACCTGAATTATTTGGCAGACTCAGTTGTACTGACTAGAACCTCACTACCTGCAAAAGGAGCTTGGACACCTTGTTCATGTGCAGCCATCTGCAGTCAGGGACCCCATCAAGGTGTGTGCCCTGGGGAGCTCTSTGCCACCCTGGGAATTGCCACTCTGGAATCTTGGTTTCCAGCTTGCTACTCACTGCAGCAACCTGCTCCAGTCCTCCCACCTGTAACACTGAGCTTCCTCAAGCCATCTGATTGAGAGGTTTTTTGCTAGGGGTTTCAGAGAGCTGAGGTTCTTAGACAAAAGGCTGCAATCTGCTGTTTCCTATATGAAATATCAAGCAGCATCATAAAGATAAACTGCTCCAAGACTGAGCTTCACTTTCTGCTTGGCGAAGGTGGTTCAGCTTTCCTTGCCCACCTTGGAGCAGTGCTGGATGCAGGGGTCCCAGTGCACCAGCATCTCCCACCCCACYGAACAGGCTGATGCTCCCCACATCTCTCCATAAGGTGGAGACACGGTCCGTCCCACCGGAGTCCCTCGAAGCCCTTCTCTCTCTCCGCCTTTCCCCGTGAAACAGCGGTGACAGCGTAGTGCGAGGCATTGCAGACTGTTTACAGGCTTCTAGAGTTCCCAGGCACTTTAGGACAGCGTCCTGCCACTGTTTCCAAACGGACAGCCAGGATTTTTATAAGTGAACTTTCCTCTCCGTGTCTATTTATYATATGTAAACATTTGCCAGAAAAACACCGCCCGGGCATGCTCAGAAGCGGCCAGGTCATTGCAAAAGGCAGCGGCGGCGTCACATGTGATAAGAGCGCGGAGCCCGTGTGCGCCTATTCTTAGCGCTGGAATGTACACAATGCCCCGCTCCTGCGCAGCGCCGGCAGCGGCAGCGCCGACYGCGCCGCAAACACGGCCAGAAATCACCCTCTATGAATCACCTTCCTACTGAAAGAAACCTCCCGTGGGTTCATAGGGTTTTTTGTCCAGGCTCTAGCTGTGGAAAAAGTCAGCAGAGAATAAACGGCAGAGAGTAAGTGCATGCAGTGAAGGACARCAGAAGGTAAACGTTTCTACCCTTCGGTTCCACTGCAGTTAAGCCATGAGCGTAGATACTCATCATATTGTTCTGCCTGGCACTTAATTTAGTCATTGTGTGTCTGATTAACATAAAAAACCACAGCTAAGCAGAGTTAATAAATAACTTTTAATGCAGATTCCCAGTCTCTAGGGTTCCGTTCGCCCTGCTGCAGAGTTCAGCTCTGCCAGATTTGCATTCTTTGGGRGTGACTAACTCTGGAGGAAAGAGGCACAAGCTACTAAACTGCTAATACTTTAAAACAGTGAATAAATGTCTAAGTGCGTTTATTCAACATGATGGAAATGGACAAAACAATTGCTTCAGCCCTCCAGCTTTAATCCAAAACCAGTGAGATAGCTTCAGTGCTTTTGCTTCTTGCCAACAACACAGGCAGTGCTGACCTCAGAGTTGCAACCTATCTGATAACTTTATGAAAGTTTTAAAGGGTCTTAGCGACCTTTTGGCTTCTTCATTATTTTCCCACTGTGCTTAAACCATGTTCCATTTTTTATGTGTAATAGTGAACGGATATTTACAGCAACATCAAAGTCCTGATTTGTTCCCTTGGAGCTGGATATTTCAATAAAAGCTGCTAAGAATTTGGGGTTTTTTTTCTGCCAAGTCCAGAATTCATCTCTCTCGCATTTTGCCATGGAAGAGGGATCCACTGAAGAGTTTCTCTTCAAAGACCAGGACTTCTCCTCTGAACTGCTGAGGCAGCTGAATGCTCTGCGGCAGAGCAGGATGCTGACCGATGTTACCCTCTGCTCTGGGGGCTCTGAAATCCCCTGCCACCGAAATGTGCTGGCTTCCAGCAGCCCATACTTCAAGGCAATGTTCTGTAACAACTTCAGGGAGAGTCACCAGCCTAAAGTCATTCTGAAGGGCATCGACGCTGRTATTTTGGATCAGATTATCCTATATGTTTACACTGGGGAGATTCTAATATCCACTGAGAATGTCTTGTGCCTCCTGGAGACTGCATCCATGCTGCAGTACACTAAGCTGTTCGAGGCCTGCTCTACCTACCTCCAAGACAARCTGACTCCTGACAACTGTCTGAGCATGATCAGACTGGCAAAAGTCTTGAACTGCCAAAGCCTGAAYAAGAAAGCCAAGGCTATGGCTTTGAAATGTTTTCCTGTGGTGGCCTCTTCTGAGGACCTGAAGGACCTCTGTCCCATGGAGCTCATCGATTACCTTGGGGATGATGAACTCTGTGGGGAGGAGGAGCAGGTCTTTGAGGCACTGATGGTCTGGATCCGGCACGACCTCCAGGCACGACAGGGCTACATCCAAGAGTTGTTCAAGAAGGTCCGACTTCAGTATGTCCATCCAACCTTCCTCTTCCATTTCATTGCCAATGACTCACTCGTTCAGTCCTCCCCCACCTGCAGGAGCATCCTGGAGGCAGCCCGCAGACACATGTTCTCCTTGTACAGCACCAGCACACCCGACATCAAACCCATGGTGCATGTTCCTCGCAGGTACTCCAACCAAGAGTTCCTCATCGTCGTTGGGGGCAGGAAGGACAGCCAGCAGACAACCAGGGATGTCCTGCTCTATGATGACAAGACGAACCAATGGCTGAGCCTGGCCAAACTTCCCATGCGCCTGTACAAAGCCTCTGCAGTGAGTTTGCACAGCAATATTTTTGTGCTCGGAGGGATGCCTGTTAGCAATAAGAAAAGTCTGGTCAGTGGTAATATTTACATTTACTCCCTCAAACTCAATCAGTGGAGGTTGATTGAGCACATGCTAGTTCCACGTTACTCCCACAGAAGCCTGGCGTATAAAAATTATATTTTATCATTCGGTGGAATTGGTGAAAACCAGGAAATCCTGAATTCTGTGGAAAGATACGATAGTGTCTACAACACCTGTGAGAGCATGGCAAACATGCCTGTTGCYGTCCTTCACCCTGCTGTTGCTGCCAAAGATCAGAGGGTTTACCTCTTTGGGGGAGAAGATATAATGCAAAACCCTGTTCGGCTTATCCAGGTAATGGTCAGTCCTGCTTGTCGTAGGCAATTTCTTCTAAGGTATTCAGCAGTCCATCACCTTCATAAGGAAACCAAACCACTCAAAGGACTTCAYTGTGTGTTGCAGCAAGAGGCAGGATGAGTTGATCCATGGCCTCAAGAAGCATTGCTGCTCTTCCATTTTCCCCTTCTGAATGTTTTTCAGGCAGCAGCCCCGAGGCACTGCTTTAGTGTCAGTCAGCTGTGCCACTGGTGGCCACTGGGGCCAGAGCTGCTGTGGGTGATGGCATGGCAGGCAGCAGCAGCTCCCCCTGCCTGGCTTCATGCCTGCAGCCAATCTCACCAAAAGTGAGATCATCRGTGCTCTCCACGTGCTGCTGAGCTGGGGTCTCAGCCACACACCTGCTCCCTCGCAGCAAACGCAAACACTCGCGATCGTTACAGCGATTAGACACTCACYCATCACAGGGCCAGAACTTAAACTGACACTCATTTTGGACAAACAATTCTGTTAAAAATGTGGCTCCTGCCACATGTTGCTGGCTCTCTGCCTGCTYTCAGCCGTTACACTCTATTAGGAAGAAAAAATACATTAAATTTTTTTCTTGTCTGATTTGATGCTTTARCAACGTTGTAATGTTTCTTTTCCCATGAGTGTTTTTCACTGTTCACCTTCTTTAGCTAAGAAGGATCATTAAGCTAAGATGGCAACCAGGACATGAGCAATGCTTTGTAATGGTACTTCATTATCAGGGGGAAGGAAATGTATTTATCAGTTAGTGGGGTGATGCCCTGGTGATATTTGCTATGTTAAGAAGCAGATAACATGACATAAAAGTTTGTGTCACCCAGATGCAGATGATTGAATGATCATCATCTGGCAACAGCTCTTTTTCTCACATAAATCGATGACTTAGATACCACTCTTAAGTCCTTTTGCCAGTCTGAGTGCATACCAGTCACCAGCATAAATATAGCAGCAGGGCAAACATGGTGGCTGCCAGCAGAGCTAGGTGAAGCTGAGGTTTGTTTGCCCAGGAAATTTCTAAGGCTAATAAGGAATACACAGAATAACTGGAAAATTRAATGAATCTGAATCTCTCCTTTGGGAGAACTAGTTACAGTGATTTAATGGCCATGCAAGAAGCCTTTATATGGCAGATACACTGCTTTAGTGCYTGTGCTAGCATCTCCTGAGCAGACAATCTTGGGGATCCAGAATGCTTTCCAAGGGGACATATTCAGGAAAAAGGTTGGTCCATTCTCAGATTTCCAGCAGTTTGAGCCAGAGGATTGTATTTATTAGGGAAAAATAAAACCCAGAATTTCCTCTGTAATTAGAGATGCCAGTTAAAATGAAACATAAACAGCTGTGTGAATATCTTCAATTTTTTTTGTCAGGTTTACCATGTCTCCAGGAATACGTGGTTTCGRATGGAGACCAGAGTAGTGAAGAATGTCTGTGCACCAGCTGTCGTGCTTGGAGACCAGATTATCATCGTAGGTGGTAAGGGCTGTGTTTCACCTTCCCTCTCCCTCCCCCTGCCCAGATCCTGTGGGGTTTTGCAGCCTTCCTGYTTGGGGTGCTCCCCCAAAAAGCACCCTGATCTTGGGAAGGAAAGGAGGAGTTTGCCCACCCTTCCTGCACTTCTCTTATGGAGTCCCATGGCGATTGAAGTGGAGATAAGTTCTCCRTGAGGCACTTTCTTACTCTGAGTAGCAGTACCTGGGTGGAGAAAACTGAGGAAAAGCCAATGCAAGTTACTGCTCTTGAGAGGAAGCCAGGAGCATGGGGGCTCTGAATGTCCCCTGCTGACTCCCAGCCTGGTCCTCCCTGTCTGATGGTCTTGGAAGAATGGAAAGCACAGCTACCACAAAGCCATGGCTTGTCAGGAGCCATGGCTTGTCAGGATGGCTGAGCTACAGGTCTACAAGGTGTTGGTTGGCCTTTTGGCTGCCTCCTGGGGGTGATTGTGAAATATCCCAAAAGGAGTGTGAAACACTTGGAAAGAGGAAACTTCTCATGTCTTTTTCAATCTGAGCCTGTGCCCATGGCAATTGGGTGAATCATGTCATTGATAATTTGGGCCTCTACAGTCCTTAACACCTCTTCCCTGACTATAGACTGCCAGGAAAAAGCATGTGTTGAATYATTTAAGGAAAAATGAGACACATAGTATCTTTAGCAAAGCAGAGGATTGAACCCAGATTGCATAGGACTTGAAGGTGGTGTCACCCCTCAGGGAGAGGCCACTGCTGTCCTTTGCAGAGAAGAGGGGAGAGCTGAGTCCAAAGGTCCARGACTATCAGGCTCCTATGTGGCAGATTGCCCTCACCTCAGACCACACTCATGTTTCCTACATGAGCAAGGTTCTGCTGGGTACCAAGCTTCCACAACCCCACTGCTGCAGGGCAATGCCCTCTCACCAGCCCTTACCTCTCAGCCTATAAAAGGTTGTATCACCCCTCAGAGGAAGGGCTGTCCACTGGGTCACTGGCATGGTGGCCAGCACAGRTGTGAGCTGAGGGCTTTAAGAGTGGAGTGAGCGCTGGTGACCTCATGCAGTTGCATATCCAGCTCCAGTCAGCAGACAGCTACAACTCYAACCCAAAAAGGCCCATTGCACGTGCAATTGTTTCTGTATTTCCAAGTGAAGCTCTAAGAGTCTGTTTCATTTAAAAAAAAAAATTTCAGATGTTTGAAGGCATGTGCAGGTAACTGCAAACTCCACTGTGTTTGACAGATTGGTTACCTGATCTGATGGGCTTTATATGGTGCTCATCAAGCTTTGGCTACCAAGGTGCTATGAGACAGGATGAGGACAGACAGGAAAGGAAGATACACAGACAGGCATTCCTGTGACACATCRTCACTTCTTAATTTAGATATCTTAATTCTGCCAAATTATATRCTACTATAATGGGTTTTATTGAAGACCAGCATGAAATATATTATTATTATTATTATTCCTTCTGCTGGCAGAAGCACTTAATCCCCATCTGTCTCTTCCACCTCTGGCTTTGCATTCAGGGTACACCCGGAGAATACTTGCTTATGATACAAAAGGCAACAAGTTTGTTAAATGTGCAGACATGAAGGACAGACGAATGCATCATGGGGCCACTGTCATCAAGAACAAGCTGTATGTCACAGGAGGACGGTGTCTCACCTCAGACAATGTCATCAAGGACCTGGATTCCTTGGACTGCTATGATCTGGAGACTGACACATGGACACCAAAGGGAAAACTGCCGCACAAACTCTTTGACCATGGGTGCCTTACACTCCAGTGTGTCCCCTCTTCTAACCTTCTCTAAACAACTTTTGGTACCTCCTTGATATTTTGTTTTTCTTGGTACCTCCTTGATATTTGCTTTTCTTCCCAGAAAGGACCCACCTCACTCTGCAGAGGGCACAGGGGGAATCTTCATGGGGTCACACAAAGTCCTGACCTTGAAGGCATCAGCAGCGTTGGTCCTTCCCAGACCCTGTGCCAGAAAGGTCATGAGCTTTGTGCTCACACTGCATTCACCTGGCTGATATTGCATGTGGTGCTGCTGAGTCCAGCCTGGAGGCCTTACCCAGCATCTCAAGAGGAAACAGGRAAAAGATACTGGGTAAGAACCCAGTGTGGGATTTGTCCTTGTACAGACTTTAAAAGTGAAGAGGGATGCTGGTATCTCCAGGGAAAGTAAGWTCTTTGCTTTCATGCAAACTCAGCTGCCTGCCACAGCCCTGTGCTACTCATTGCTGACCAAGCTTTCCATTTGGTGGGAGTGTTTAGAACAGGAAGCCCCAGGCTGCAGTCTTGTAGCCAGCCCAGGAGCAGCTGCCTGAGTTCGCTGTGGTAGCCAGCTCATAAGAAATAAAATTTTAATGTTCCTAACAGCTAATTAGAAATTGGCAAAAGACTGATGCTTCAAGCTGAACTCTCATATTGCAACAAGAAGCAGATTTGGCTTTTCTAAGCTAACACTCTTCCGCAGTGCAGGGAAGATTTTTGTTCCATCTGCCTGCCCTCTGAAGGATCYGGAGAAGATGGGATGGAAATTAAGATTGTCTGCATCTTCTTTTTCAAGGGATCTTATTTTGCAGGGATCTTCCTTCTCCTTTTGCATGAGGAATAGCAGTGGGGTTAGTTTGGATGACTTTGGCTGATGGAATTCCTGAAATGTAGAACAGCAGAGAGGACACATGGWGGAAAGGGGATGTAAAAGAGAAGAAGTATTTGGGAGGAACAATTTCTTTTTCCCTTTCTCCTCTCTCCAAACCACTGGAAAAAAGCCCATGAGACAAAGCCAGTGACAGGAAACCAGCTTTCCAAGAAGAGCAAGTCTAAATCTGCCACTTGGCAAAACAGCTCTGGCTCCACCAATATTTTCGTGGGGTTCTGCCACTACGTGCATACTTTTAAAGGGAGGGGATTAATCATCAGACACTGAACAGGCTGTGAACTACTGTTAGGTCACTGGGCTTGGTAGGATTGCTGAGATAGCAAGAAACTTTACAGATCACCACTMTCCAGAGAAAAGGATGGCAGAAATAACACCCCTTTTTCTTCATATTTGAGAGAAAGTAGACTTTTTTGAAGGGCACAAGATGGCATGAGRAAAGCATGTTCAACCTTCCTCTTCACAAAAGGCTGCACAGCCATGTGGTCACCACCACATTGCAGAAAAGCAGCTCCAGACACTAAGATTGCCTCACATAAATTGAGCAGAAGAGTGACAAAAATAGTTAACAAAGCAGAGGGCTGGAAGGAAGTATTTAGTATCAACTGCTGGTTTAACAATGCAAAATAAAAGGGCTATTATTGTTTGCATGAGCTTTGTATTCAGGAGTCCCCATTGTTCCCTCTCTTTGTTGATAAAGGGAATTGTTTTTGCACCAGTGGGTATTGCYAGGGTTTCCTTCTAAGGATCTGAGTAAACCTGCAACAAATGAGTGGGAACTCAAACTCCTCTCCCAGCTGAGAAGCCTTTGGCTACATTTCTCTTCTGTCTTTCAGTCTATATCATCATCTCCTCCCTGTGCAAAGCAGAACTAAATCATGGCACTTGCCAAATTGAGCTGGAGCAGTGATTCATCCTTGCTTCCTCACAGACCAGCTCCAGCTCCCTGGAGAAAGAAGCCTTGTCATGGCCAATTATGGAAAGTCTGCCCCAGGGAGATGTTTATTCCTAACCCTGCAGTGCTGCCTTCCCAAACTCCGTCCTGTTGTCACCCCACTCAGCTCCAAGCTCCAGGAGACGCCAGTTGCTGCCATGCATTTTAGCTGACACAGATTCCTGCCAGACTCGTGACTGTACCCAAAACTGAGGGAAAAAAAAAGTTGACTTGGGGCCATAATCCCRTGTTTGCAAACCATTACCACAGTCATTGGTTTACACTTAGAAACAATCAGATTTTTTTCTTAATTCCCATATCATATAACCAGTGATTTTCTCATTGCTCCTGTGGGACCACGCAGTACCTGGCACAGCTGGGCAGGAAATGGGGAGTGCAAAAAAGAGACAGGGTTGCAGCAGGATTGAGCACAGCATCTTTCCCCCATCTCCTGGGGAGCCCTTGCTTCACCCCCAGGTCCTTGGAGATGCCAAGGGCTGTGGCCAGTTCTGCTCTGGCTGCAACCCTGTGCTCTTCCCCTTCACAAACGTCTCACCTCATGCCCTTAATTCAAGGAATTTGGGATTGCTGGGCATTAAATTCAAAATCTGGTTTCTAATAGGCTTTTGTCTTGTAGTGAGTTTTGATGCAAACTCTGATAAAGCTTTTGGGACCCTTTGAAGAAGAGGGGTAGAAATCACAAAACAGGGTTGACCCTTTCCAGGACAGAGGAGGGATAGCAAAGTTTCTCCATCACGGGTAAGGAGCAGCACATGCAGCTGCAGGGTGGGATACTCAGCTCTGGGTGGGTGCTGTGGGGAGAAGGGATGTTGCCTTTCTAATCAGGTGCTGATCACCATCTGGCCCACCTAGACCAGTACCTAATGCCATCCTCACTGCTTTACAGTTGTAAAAGTACTCCTAGCAAGGGCTGGCAAAGTGCCCTTTTCTCCATTGTCAGAAGGGGACTTTTTGGGGCAGGATCTGCAAGGTTGTCACTGCCTGATACACTTTTACCTGCTTTTTCAGAGGTCTGATCATCTAAGTAGTCAAGCATTTGAGTGCTCGCCTAGATGGGAATCCCCCATGGGAGAGCAGCAAGGTTCTTCACAAAAATAATGATGACCCCATGAAAATGTGGACATTTATTGCTCTTCATTTAATAACAATGGAAGCCATGGGAAAAAAGCTTTTTAAAAAGATTTCTTCTTGTAACTTCTAGAAGGGTTGAGTACCTGCCACATTTTTTCAAATYAGGGAGTTCCAAAAGTTCATCACTTCCAAGGCCTTGTTCTCAGGTGCCCTGGCACAGCCATTAGATCAGGGAAACCTTAGGAACACATGGCTGAAACGAGTCTCTTCCATGGGACAGTGAGTTACCCAGTCCATCGTGGTACTTGTCCAAAACACTGAAAATCTGCCATGAGATGCTCTGATCCCTCCCCAGGTAACATACTTGAGGTGTTATTGGCCTCAGAGCTTTTAATACTATCTTCTTTGCTGAACCTTCTGCCACAGAGATAAAGGGCAATCCATCACCCTTTTAGATACCATATATTTTTTACACATTTAGAGTTTATTAGGACRTTTCAAAGTCTGTAGACTAAACAAACCCAGCCCTTTCAATCTTTCCTCATAAGTCATGTTTTCTAGACCTCTGATCATTTTTGTTGCTCTCCTCTGGACAATTTTCAGTTTGTCTGTTGGTGGTTTTTTTATTTATTTAAGTGCAGGGCCATGGCTCARCCTTTCAGTGCTGAGAAGGGCAATAAACCCTTTCTGCATCTTACCTACAGCATTCCTGGTCTCAGAGCCCAGAAGGATTTTGSTTTTCACAGCAGCAGCACAATACTGACTGGGGTTCAGCTGTTGTCACAGTTAAGGAATGTTTGCAAGTTTGGGCAAGGTCACATGGAAAGACTGCAGGACACCCAGAATCTCCCAGGGTTATTCCCTAACTCCATCKTTGCTTTGGCTCATCAGGATCCCAAGTCAGAACCTGTTGAAAACAATGTCTCTCCATAGCTTCAACAAGGGGCTTTAGACAAGGCCCTACTTACTGTGTTCAGCTGGGTTCATCACTAATTCTATTAATTTTAACAGCAAATATTTAATGTTTGAGTCTTCTTTTTTTTTTTTTTTTTAATACTAGGGGAAAAGTTTCAGGCAAAAAAAGAAAAGGAAGGGAGGAGACTGCATTTTCTTTTCAACTTTCTTCCCCTTGCCTTGCTGCAAAGCCAGGGTTGAGTCCTGCTGCACAGGCAGCAACTTTGCTTTGATCTCAGCAAAGAGTCGTAGGTTAAGCCTGTGTTTTTTCACTGTAACTGTTTATCAAACAATGCAGTTCTTTCCAAGGGCAGCCTTTTTCTTCTGCAGTAATATGTTTATAATGATAATGCATTTCCTGCTTCTTTTTGATTAAACACACCTGACAAAGTAGGAAAGATGTCAATACATAAATAAACGGGCACACCAAGTTCATTGCTTTGTCAGTCCTCTTTTTCCAAATGCCAAGGAGTTCAYTGTGAGGTGAATCCTCTAGTTGAGAAGGAAACAATTGGGTAGAGCATATATGAATAGCATACAGGGTAATTTATCCCTGGCATTGTTCCTTAGCCTGACCTGAGAGCCATTAATAATTGACAGCAGCAAAAACAATCCCTTTTTAAAAATATAAATATCCATACTTTTTTCCACCTGCTTGAAAGCTCCCCTGCACAAGTTGAAGTCATATTCTCCATGGCACAATGAGCACTCCTCAGTGCAAGGTTGCACCTGCAAAGGAGATCTGCTAATTAGTGGACTGCTAATAATGCTTTCAGCAGCTAAATCCAATGAGTTTTCCCACATGAAGTCCAAATGAAGCWGTTCTTATGGACAAACTGATGTCTCAGGCTGCTGGTGCCACCAATGTCCACAGGGCTCCTCAGGGTTTGTGTTGGGGCCCTGAGAGATTGATCTGGCCTCTTCTGTTTATTGGTGTTTCCAAAATAGCAGCAGAGTAGTGAGGAGCCCAACTGCTCTGTCACTCTGCGAGTCACCCACTGGCTCCAGCTGCTGCCTGTCACTTCTCTCCCCAGAGCTCTTTGTTTGCCTGCACTTCTTTCATGTTGCAAGAACCCTTTCCCAGAAAAGCAAGCAGCAGCACATCYCGAGCAGCCCTGGGCCAATAGGCACATGTCTCGTGGCTGCTTTCAACACAAGGCATCCCCACAGCTGTTGGAGACCTTTGCCTKAAGAGTCAGGGGTGAGCCATGAGGTGAAACGCTGCTGGAGGTGGAAAGAGGTGGAAGAATCTGGCCCACTTCTTCATCTGGACAGGAAGATGCTTGTAGCCATTCTCCTCTGTCTAATCTTCCCATGTCTGGTTCCCTGAAGTTTGTTTCTTGACCAGGCTGTGCCTGCTGATGAATAAGCCATGTCCCACCCCACCTTAAAGCAGGCRTGCTGGGACAAGGACAAAGGCATGTCTGCTTCCTCAGATCCCCCAGTGCCACATGTGTAATGACATCCCCTGAGTTTTGCCCTGGTCTTGGCACAYTGCTGAGTTTTGTCTCTGCTCTCAGATACCTTCCTAGGCCCTGCAAATGCCCTGAACCAATGTTTGGATGTGGCAATGACAGCCCAGAGCACCAGGAAGTGACACCAAGGACTCTCTCAAGTCTAAATTTTCAAACTGATGGGATGCTTCTGGTCTGGAAAACCAGGCCAAATCAATCTGAGCATTAGAGCAGAGCCCTGGCATCTCTCTGTAAGACCTGGGGGACTGTACAGGAATGTGKTCAGCCCTAAGGAGCAGAGAACAAACTTAATGGAGAGTGCTGTAATGTGAAACTTGGCTATGAAACTTCAGTGCTGGGAAAGAGCAGTGTTTTGTCCAGATCAGCAGCAARCCCTGGAATTAATAGGCTTGATTAAACTATTTTGATGTGCATGGTATGTGGAGATAAGGGCCCAATTCCCTCGGGTTTCCAGTGAAAATTAGATGTTAACATAACAGTACGTGACATTCCCTGACAGGAGTAAGGAACAYTGCTGAAAGACAAGAGACAAGTACAGACCAAGGGGCAAAAGAGGCACTTCTTCAGAAAGCAAAGTTACCACGAACTTGCTGGATCCGTTTCAATGCTGAAATGACGTGGACCCTGGCACCAGGCAGATCAAAAGCAAGGGAACTATGCCTGCTTTGTGTTGTTATGACACATATATTTCCCTGAAAATGACATTAAAATGTACCAGAGGCTCAAACATTGTTCTGTTTATCTATTCCCTGGGTAGGATCTTAGAGACAGCCTGAGCACTGCAGAACACRGCCTCTGTGAAGTAAACTTGGCCCCTGGCATGAGGAGCATCAGCAGATGGGGAAGCCAGCACATCAGGGCACACCTGACAACTGCCCACAGCTGCCTGTCATCCCTAGGAGACACACAAAGGGATGGGCCATGGAGGACACTCCCCTGCCATGCACTGAGGTTTGCCAGAGAGGAAGCAGATGGCACAGAATGATTCCTCCCCATCGTATTGAGCCCGGGTTCATCCTGTGCAGGCTCCTCCTCACCCAGGCTGTGCCAACAGTGCTCAGTGTGCTTCAGGCCACATTTCAGCCCTGGCACTGCCCTGCAGTGGAACTTGCAGCTGAATTACCCATTAATTCWCAGTGTGGACTAACCCATGTGTGCACACAGAGCCGTGGCATCCAACCGAGAACACTCCCAGCAACTTCACTGAGTGGCAGCTCAAACCTTGACCAAGGAGGAAAGCAGAGAGACCCCATGGATGTTCTTCAAGATGCTGTGATATTTAATGGCTAATTCAGACCTTTTTAAAGGAAGGAAATCTTTAGGCTTGGTAGGTTCTGACTGAAGGCTTCTGGCTGAGAGGTCCTGTTTACAGCCAACAGGAGTTGTCTGCTCATAAAAACTTGSAACAAATGTCAGTAAATAGAGCCTGTTTCTTTTTCCAGGTGGCTCTGGAAGTTTTTTCAGGAGAAAAGTAGCAACACACAATGAAAGAAGGGTTGCAGGCAAACTGAACTACAAATGGCAGGGAAGCCAAAAGCATGTTCACCCTTCCAACCTTGTGCATATGTTTTTTGTGGCATGAAATGTGACATGCACAGTCAATCACGGAYATCAAGCTGAGAGTCTGTTATTTGTGATGGCAACATAAAATACACAGGCACTCACTCCAAAGAGCTTATGAAAAACTGGAAGCTGAGGACACAGATGGTCCTCAGAGCACCATCAGCTGGACTTCCAAAGCATCCAGCTCACTAGGCAAGAGCAACACCTTATGCCATAACCTGGATAACTGAAGTAGAAATAAAATAAAATAAAATAAAATAAAATAAAATAAAATAAAATAAAATAAAATAAAATAAAATAAAATAAAAATAAAATAAAATAAAATAAAATTCATCTCTCTCTTGTGGCTCCCCGGTCCACAGATCAACACACAAATATGATCAAACAAGTGCCAAGGCCCAGGACTTTCTGGAAACTTGGGCAAAACTGGCTGCACCAACCTTTCTATCTCCAGATGTCTTGTAGGCAGAAGAGAACCATTACCCCTCACCTAGGATAAGAGGTTTTCCYCTGGTTTTCCATGTCAATATTTTCCCTTCCCCAGGAAAGGTAGCAGAAGGGTTGGGACCACTCTAGGAATGGGCACACACCTGGGAAAYTGGATCCCYTCTGCTTTTAAAAACAACTGATTTATAGAGATAGGACAGAACATTCAGACAGCTCAGGGAACTCTGATTTCCAGGAACAAACTGTAAAAGCCATTTAGATTGCCTGAAAATACTTTGACATTTCCCTTTCATATTTCCAAAGGCATTTCAAAGGTAAGGTAATAGGTAGTGCAGACCAATCTTCCCAGGACTGCCACCAGTGAAGAGAACTGCAGCTGGGGAAGTTATTACATGGATCAATAGGATTTTGCCTTTATTATATTTGKTTTACTCTAGAACATGTTTTCCTCTAATGATTTGTGGCTGGACTACAGCAAATACATGGATTTTCATGTAAGTACAACATGCTGATTTGTGGCTGCAGTATCTTTGTGAGCTCAGCTTGATCAGGAGAAAATCCCTGCCCAGGTTTTACTAGAAACCTTCAGACACTSTGATAATGCCAGGCTCAGTGGGATATGGCACTGGCAAACAGCATGAGTCATTTGCCCCGGAGCTGTAGGAGCAGAGAAGATCTGAAGATGTAGATCAAATTGGTGAATCTGCAGCATCTGACACAGTTTAAGAGGTTAAGCCTATTTATAGACAAATGAGGGTAATTTTCATAGCTGAAGGGATTGTATTTTTTTTTAATAAATTCATAATAAACTCYAGGGAGGAGAATACTGAGATCTGTACTCAGATAACTCTTTGGAGCTGACAGGAAGTTTGTTCAAGACRAGGATGGAGTCGAAGGAGCCAGTAACTCAAGAGTGCATTATCCTCTCCCTGGATTAAGTTTTGCTTTCAGGACAGTACAAAGCATCCCTGTGGAGCCACATCTTGATCTCCCTGCCTGGTGCATAGGTGGGACCCACACAAGTGCATTTGAAAGGGGAAACTGGGAGAAACAGAATGGATTTGCATCTGCTGGGAAATAAACAGCTTTTTTTCACTTCTGTTATCACTTCTTGTCTTACTTCTTCTTTAGTGAAATACAATGTTTAATATTAAAAGRGAACAGCATTTTTCTCTTTTAGTGACATGAAATTAAGTAAACATTCTTGAACAGACAAACTGTGAACTATTAGCCCTACAGTCCTGTGGTGGATCACACCCCTTCTCATTCTGGTCATGTCATTTGCCTGTGGATTATGCCTCACAGCAGAATCAGCTCAAAGCCTACTTTGAATTTTGTCCAGCTTGAGGAAAGCCTCTTGGTTATCACTAATGGTGAAAATGAGAGTTAGTTTGCTATTGGGTACAGCAGTGCAGTCCTGTGGCATCACCAGCAAGTGAGAAAGGATGTGACTTGCTGAGTGATTGTGRGTAAAACAYTGTTTCTTTCATGTCTCCAATGCCACATCATTAAAATAACAATTATGCCAACCCCATAAGGGCATTTCAAATGAATCTGCTAAAGCTCAAAATAATGCTGCCTTTTGTGAATTGCTAAAGTTTGCTTTTGTACAACCCTACTGCAGCTACTTGCTCTTTAGGAAGTARCCACACCTATAGAAACAGTGCTCCTAATTAATGTAATTATGATCTTAAATGAATGGGCATTCATCTGGATAAGCACAAAGACTTATGAAAAGAATATGGGACTGATTTTGACTGAAGCTACCCACCTGCCCCAGGAAAGAAAAAAGAAAAAAAGAAAAAGAAAAAAAAAGAAAAAAAAAAAAGAGAAAAAAAAGGAAAAAATAAAAAGAAAAAAGAGAGAGCAGGGCTGAAGTGCTGAAGTTAGTCCCCATCTCCTTTTCTAAGATGTAGGGGTTTTAACACTGCTTTCCATAGAAATCAAGGATGTATTGACTATAGACTTATAGACCCCTGGGAAAACAGGACCTTATCAAAAGGACACAAACACTAGCAGGACTTGCAGGTGGATTGGAACCATGGACTAGTGATGCTTTCACTTAAGCAAAGGCTCTCTTGCTTGGAGCCAATCTCCCAAGTAAGCTTGAAGATTTGAAAATCATCCCTTAGAGGTCATCTGRAACTTTTTTCCAAATTCAGCATAACATGTATGGATGCATGGAGCACTCCACACTCTCAGTTAATTCCCAAGTCTGCAATTTCAGATCATACAAAAACATAGCATTTCCATACATGCATYCCAACATGCATTTCTACATCCCAGGTCTGTAGAACCAGGTCCTTGCTTGTCTTCCTGGAAAAAGTAAGTTTTTCTGTTCTTTCAATGTTTTTACACCAAACTTTCTGAGATGCCTTCTTGTAACATCCCCTCAGCATCTGTTTTATTTTAAAAGGACAAAAATGCATCGAAGTCTCACACATTCTTGCTGCTTTCAAGCTTCTCCAGTTACATTATTTATATGAATTAATTCCCTTTTTTTGTTAGGATTTTTTTTTTGTTTAAATTTCATATACTCAGTGGCAAGGACAGAGACCTGCAGGGTGTGTTGTTTTTAAAAACCATTTTATTTTGTCTGCTCTGTGATGAAAACATCTCAGCAAATGTAGGATTGCAAAGATGTTTGGGCACCTGCCATCTCTCTATTAACTTTAAGCTGATCCTAGGAACTGGCAGTACTTGACTATCCAGTTCCCAAGTAGCATTTGTGAACTGCAGGAGTCTTTCAATCTTGTTTTCCAAGTATGACTCCTTGGGTGCCTGCACTCACCACCTGTCTTGGTAAGCTCAACTCAGCCTGAAATCTTACAGTTAACATGAGACATCTTCATTCTTTGGCCTCTGCATGTGTGTCTCAGTACAAAAGGGGACACAGTGTGAAGATGTCCAAGCTGACAACCCAGGACACTCAACATCATAAGCTTTCTCAGCACTTGTGCAAGTCACAATTCCTACTTTATGCCCTGGAGCTTGATCTGACAGTAGGTAGGTCAAATGCTTCAAAGCAGCCTTGTGACATTGGTTAAGTCTTCCAGGACTAGCACAGGGGTCCCTGGATCTCCCTGTTTTTCACACCTTCCCAAAAGCAGCTCCACTCAGTGTGCTTCAAGTGGGGCTAGCAAATCAAACAACTGCCTTTGAAAACTCTAGCCTTGGTCTTTGTGACCAGATCCTCTTGATACAGCCACTGCCTGGAGTGAGCAAAAAGCTTTCCTTGTTTTCCTCAGCCAGAATTCAAGCAAACTTTTGCTGACCTCTTCATTTTGGCCATTTGATTTCAATGGGAAATGCACTACACAGGGAACTTGGACCTCAAGCTTTGTATATTTTCTCTAATATTCTTTTATCTTCACTGCAAATCATTTATTAATATATTAAGCTAATGTTTCTCTACAGGGGGTCACACACAGTTCAGCATGCATCTTGCATCCAAAGATTCCTCCAGGTCTCTAGTGTTAAGTTTTTCCAAACAGGTCTGCTATTTACTTGCTGTTACTGAAGGGAACAAGCAGARCCCTTCTAGCTGACATCTAAAATAATGAAAGGAAAACCATATGTAAACCATACTTTCTGGAAATAAACTAACCCTTCTACATTTACAGGGTCAGGGGAGTACGAGTGACCCCACATATCCCCATGTGACTGCCCAAGTTTCTACACAGCAGGAGAAAACAGGTCACACAGATGTAGTTACAGAAGTTGAAATGGGGATGCAGGGAAGATGAGGAAACASTGCCAGATTTAGAGTAACAGGTGGTTCCTCYGTGGCATCCACAAGAAACGAGTGGTGCTGGGTGCTGAGAGCAACCTCTGCTGAGACGCCTGCACAACACGGGGTGGAAAATCTGCAGGGATGGGGCACCATGGAAAATAAACAGAGGAACCTGCACATGCAGCATCAGCCCTTTCTTATAATTGGTCCTGCAAGGAGCTTTGGAAAAACCTGACCCAGTGATAAAGACTGTACCTTAGGACTTTGGAAAAATGGGATTTAGACACCTGCTGCCCAGACTAYGTCTTACTATCAACAGCTTGGCCACGATGCCTGCATCCCAGCAAGTGCTTAAATACCTTCACAGACGTGGGAGTTGCTGTCTCAGTTCTCCTGTTTCCTTTCCATGCTGAGCAGAAAATAGCTGGTCTCCAGTTTGCATTTCGGAGAAGACAAATGCACTCAGCTGTGTCAAATGCTGTTGGAAATGAGGTTTGTATTTTAGGGGCCCGCTCAACTCAAAAGAAATAACCCATTCCCATTTCCAGCCCAGCAGAGGCACCTCATGTGACCCTGCAAGTTTCTGCCCAGCAAAGGACAGGTCACACAGAGACAGTGACAGAAATCCAAGCAGAGGACTGGGATCCAAAGATTATCAAGCCCTGGCAGCTATGGGAGTGAACTCAGAGCAGTCAAGAAGAAAACAATTAGCACAAGGTTTTAAACAGTCTCTGGGGAAGCTCAGAAAAGCTTCCCATAGGCCATTTCAGTGTCTCCTATGGACACTGAGCTGGGTCTCCACCATTCTACCCCTCATGTGAGCATTGGCACATTAAACACAAAATACTGTAGTCATTGTTTACCTCCAATTCATGTTCTRAAGGCTGCCCAAGAGAAGGAAGATCTGTATTTTAACATACTAAGCTTACAAGATTACACTGCTGCCACGTGCCCAGGGCTTTCAAAAGGTGCAGCCAGACCCTCCCTAGTCCCACTGACCTTTTCCCATTGATAACTAACATCAGGCCTGCCTGCACGAGCAGGGACCAAACCAGTCCAGAGKGGCAATTCCTTGGCAGGAACTTTGTTCACCTTTTGGTGCCACGTTTAATAAGTGCTGGGTGGCACTTATAGGAGCACATTTTCCAGCAAGTGGCATGCCAAAGCCTTGATGAAATCAGGCCTTCTGTCTGATGTCAATCACCCACCCTTTGCCAGTTCAGAAGTGCTATCCTTGCTGGAAAGGTGAGTCCCAAGGAGGCTTCAGCCCAGGGCATGCAGCAAAACCTGGCCCAGCAATATGCTGTAGTAGAAASAGGTCATAATCCACAGCCTTCAACCTGTTCTTTTACACTTTGTGTTGAACCACAGACTCACCAAACTACTGGGGCTACTTCAAAGTGTCTTCCTATCTCTTTTATGGGAAGTCTTTCATGGACACTGGAGCTGGCAGGTGTACAGGCATGAATATCTACTGCAGGCACGGGTATCTACTGAGGGGCATCAAACTGGAAGTTCATACACCTTATTTTGCAGACATTACATAGTATTTACAATAGATTGACCCAAACAGCTGATGACAAAAATATGAAGATATATTATGGTGTGGCAAAGCCTCAGCTCATGGCCCAAGGCTAYCCTTGCTAAATATGCAAAAGCAGACATTGTTCTCAGCCTAGATTAGGTTACACTTTCAGTTCTTGTTGTTCCCTGGTGTCAATAGGAAGTATGTTCCCTGGCATCTGCATCAGGCCCGTTTGCACCAGTCCCCGATGGCTGCAGAGCTGCAAATTCWGCTTGTGGGTGGTGACTTTGCCTCCTGATCTTTTGTTTTCARAATGCAGCTGCAGAGGAGAGGAACATGGCATCATTATTGCTATGAAAGGTCTTTTCATCCCCTGTGGTTTCCGGGTTAGAGCTGTGTTGGCTGAGGATTCCTCCCCCAGGGTGGAGGAGTAATGGAAACGCAGCCTAAAACAGGATCAGGAGGAAGATGTGAAAATGAGCACAAATTTACAGTGGATGAGTCAGTGCCACAAGGAATCTCTATCCTGTAAGTCAAGATCACACCTCCTCTTGGTACAGCAGAGCTGTTCCCACACAAGGAGAAGGCATCCTTGGTGCTCAGCATCTTAAAAAGGACTTATGACCTGACTGAAAGTTTAATAGTGGGAAAATACTTTCAGGTCAGTAAAACTGCAATTTYAGAGAAGGGTAAGGAAAGCAAGCATGGCATGCTGCATTCATTATCTGCTGTAAAATAATATAGACCAGGCACTGAGGCCAAATCCTCTGCAAATCAACAAAGCCTCACTGATGCTAAACTGATGCTGCACTGATTAATTCTGCTGATGAGCTGGCCTTTGTCATCAAAACCGGTTCTTGTACTGTAAGGAGTCCCTCATGGGATATTATATTTTAACATGTTCATTAACAGCTTCACTTTAGATTGTTCAGAGGAATCAAACTCTAGCTCTAGCACAAGGAGTAGGCGACATGGGCTGAGAAATGCCCAAGACAAGAGGTCCACTTCTGAGTGTCTCCAGACTTCCTGGCCCTATAAATTCTCAGTCCTTGGCAGACTAGGGCTGCTGGTGGCTGGAGCTCCAASCTGAGCCTGTGGATTCTCCAAGGCAGATACCAAGTCCTCAAGTGTGAAGAATTTGTCCTCCAGTGWAAGAGCCAAGGCTCAACAGAGAAAGGCCTTCTCTTTTTAGGTAACTGTGAACAGGGCAAAGCAGAGTGAAGCCCAAAGAGCAGGGCCAGGATTGAGCCAGGCAAGATTAGGAAGCTGACACTCAAGGCAGCCACGAGGCAGACCAGACAAGCTGCAGTCTACTCTAAAGGTCTGGCACAATTGTGGTTAAGAAGCAATGTAAAAAGAGTAATTTTTCTTGCTGTATTGTCTTGAGGACCAAACACTTAACTAAAGCAGAAATGTGACGTAAGAGGGCAGGTCAGGGCACAGCAACAGTGGGTGTTACAAAGACCTGGCCCCTGAGCCATCCATGCAGACATCCTGCCTGACCACAGCCCATTGCTTCTCTGATGGGCCCCACCAATGGGCAGAGAGCAGCCTCATGCCACACTGCCTGCTCACCTGTCACATGCAGGGCAGAGCAATGCACTGGCTGTGCAGCAGCASTGCTGAGCCACCACAGCAATGTTGCAGCCCAGGGAGGCACCGTGCATTCCTGTGCCCTGAGTGCRCTCGCCCCACCCAGCTGCCTGCCAAGCCACCCTGTCCCAGCCAACCCTCCCAGCAGCAGCTCTCCTGGGGAATGCAGGAGGAGCTCYTCCAGGAGAGAAGGTGCTCACAGAGGTGGTGGACAGGAGGTGTCACTCCCCATCTATGGGCAGATGGTTTTGGGACAAACCAGTTCCTCCCAGGTGTCCATGCAGATGTGCACCTGCACAGGCAGAGGGGACACTTGTCACCACCTGGATCACTAGGACATGGCCAAAGGCAGGCCCTGAGCCACTGAGGGTCCACTCTCCACATCTTCCTGTTTTGAGGGGGCTGTGGCACTGTATYAGGAAAGCCTGTGTGTAATTTCTCAAGTAGCTGGTCTCTGCTACTCTCGGTTTATAAGTACAGTGCCTTTTTCCCTAACTGCTAGACTGAAAAATTGCTGCTGGCATCTGAGGTTCAGGATGTTCCCAAATAAAAATCATGTTTCCAAGGGCAKATGAACATCTTCCTCTCTTCCATGAATTTGCAAGGCTAGAACCTGGTGAACTGCTGACAAGGCACTAGGAGGAGCAGGATCAGGTCATCCTCTGGAATTCATCCTGGCTTATTTGAAAGCAGACGTTGTTTCCAATACAAAAAGCTGAGTAGAATATGCCATTTGTTACTCTTGGCAGCAGATTTTCATTGTAGAGGCCCCAGTCTTATTTGCACTAGATTGCCTCATAATGTGCAGGTGATTTATGCCATTCTTCAACTATAAATTATATTTACATCCACTCTATGGTCTCTTTAKATTGCTAAAGTGTTATAATGCGACCGTAGGGTAAATGAAAGGGATAATTTGTCTACAAGAAGAAATTCATCAGAACAAATGTGTGCATGAAGAAGAATCTTTTTCATCTTGGAAAATATTCTGTCTGGTTTCCTCATGTGAAAAAAAACATTCACAACCCAGATTTGATCTGCAGGCATTGTTTCCCGTGACCCAAACACCACAGATATGTGCTACATCTTCCTCTGAAATGGGGTCAGAAATTATTAATCTCTTTAGTAACCAGCATCATTTTTATTCACAGTATTTATCCAAAGATACTAAGCAAAGAGTAAAAAGCAATCTAAATTGTGAATGAGGTTAAATTTGTCATGCTTGCTTTTTTTTTGATTCACTTTTCCAGCATCCGGAAAACATCTCTCTTCCTATTCTAAGCTGTTTTTCCAGGGYGATTTTATTTACAGTCAAAAGTGAGCATTGTGAAACCAACTGTTAAATTTAGATCTTCAGGCTGTTTTCATCAGAACAAAAACACAGGGATTTGTAGCTGTCAGCTTCCCTAAAACTGATTCATACAGAAAGATCAAATCCTGAGCTCAATTAACTTAAGGTGGTTTCCAGTGATACTGGRGACACAGGCAAGAAACCAAGGTGCCTTTGGACCTTAGGATGAGGGATCTTTTGAGTATTTCTGGCTCTGATCAGACTGGGAGAGGTAGCTGGGAGTGAGCCACTTTAGTGGTTTCTCATTGCTAGCTTCCTGCTGAAACTTTTGAAAGAGGAAAACAACATTTCTGGTTTCTCATTTTTCTTTCTATTTTAGGATATTATTTTGGCTACAGTTGGAGCTTTCTAGCTTTGAGAGCCAAATTCTACCATTAGATCAGCAGGGCATTTTATCTGGGARGGAATGAAAAATGTCTGGAACACATAATGGAGGATCAGCAGGATTCTTCTCCAAATACTGGTCTCAGTAGATCCATGCCAGTTTTGGTTTAGGTGTAGTGTTATATCTTCTTTGAGAGGGGACAGTTCTAGTGCTACCTGCACCACTAATACACACACCATGTTTGCCTATAATAGTTTCCCATGATGGTTTTTAAAATCAGATTGCTTAATATGTTAAATTACAGACAATTACCTTATTATTCTGGATAGAGTMTTTTTTTGTCCAGCATGTCAGAGAGATGAACACTGGATATAACACAATGCCTCTGAAGTTCACAGCAGTGWTTTCTGAGAAAAGATGTCCTTCTGGTTCACTGGTAAAAGCAATGTCTTTCTAGAAGAACAAATCAACTCATTACTGGATAAGCTCATGCACTTGGAACTGTACTTYAGTCTTGGAATTCAGTCCAAGAAGTACATTCTAGGCCAAAAATCTGGTATCTGCCACTTAAGTTTTTATCCCACTCTGTTAGTCCAGCAAACCAGAATAATGGTCTGACTGATACAGTTTATTTGCAGGAATCAGTCTCATCCTTTAAAACTTTCATGTGCAGGCTCATTTTTTTGTTGTTTTGAATGTCCTTTGCATCAGGTTAGTTTGTCCCAGTCCTGCATGTCATCTCTGTGTGGCTTTTTTTTAGGAGAAAACCTATAGCTTGCCACCAGACTGACTGCTGCTGATAGTCTGTGCAGGATAAAGCAAATTAAACCCATGAATGTGGTTGGTCAGAAAATGAGGTTTACATGTGAAGAGGCACTATTCCAGGGCTACCTTTTAGTATCCCCATTAAGCATTATGGAACCTGTTGCTAATGCATTTTATGGTGCCAACTGTATGAGCCATTTCACTGGTTAGGAGCAAAGTCCTCAGGAAGCACTGGAATTGTCMTCCCAGAGAAGAAAAATGGTATGTTATGAGAGTAATTGATGGTGTGCCACAGAAGACTTTAAGTGGCTCATAAGGACAGCCCACAGAAAAGGAYAGAAAAGCAGAGAAACAAAAATCCTGCCTCCTGGGGCACACTGAGGTAACATCACAATTGTAGCAACCYCTTCATGTTTCTAACCCCAGAGCTTCCCTGGAAAGCAGGAACTTGATGGAAAATGTCATAGAGTTGAATTTAACCTTTTCCTGGTGGAAATATTGATATTGCAGCTAGACATTTTGTCTGCTGAGAGAATGCCCCTTTTTCTTTTTCCTTTCTATTGTTAATGATAGAAATATTTAGGCACATTGTATAGACAACACATAGGCTACAGACGGAGGAAAGGGAAAATCTGGGAGACGATGTCCTCTTCTGCCCTTTGTGATATCCATGTCTGGGAAACAGGGGGATATTTTTGGAATATTATTTTAAAAAGCWGGGAGGGGCTATCAGGTTTCGTTTCATCTGTTGGTTCTGATCTGTGGTGCCAATCACGCTACAATTTCGAATTATAAAATGAAGGCCTATGTGGTGAGGAGCAAAAAAAAAGAGACAATGCCCTTCTTCACAGCTGGGGTGTACCTGTGGTGATCCATGCTTTCACCACTAAGACCATGTTGCTGCAATAGTGTCTGCCTCAGACTTACTGAGGTGAAGCCTATTATCCTGTTGGCTTAGTCAGACAGATCAGTGCAGGAATCCCTCAGCTCCCACCAGGACAGAAAATGGGTTCCCTTTCCAGAGGGACTGTGGTTTTTCTAACAGTGTGTGATGGCTCACAAATTTATGGCATAATTGACATCACCCAAATCCTCAAGTCTTTACCCAAGGCTCCCTCAGGAGGATCCATCCAGACCCCATGCACCTCAGTAAAGAAGGATCAACACAGAGCACAAATTACCCCCCATGCATTCCCCTCCTCTCTGGGAATAGCATCCATCTGTGCTTTGCATTTTGTCCCTTCTTTACAGCCTACAAATCTTTCAGCCATTTTGGCTTTACACTGACTTCTGCTGAAAGAGCTGATGATTGTACAGTGTGCCCATGTGGGGAAGAYGGCCCAAAGATGCACTGAGCATGTCTGTTCATATCCAGATAAGGATGAGTATTGGGATGGAGAATGGCTTTGAAGATCCATCAAGATAAGGGAGTTGAGTGGTATCCCCAGCTGACTTTTCTTGAGAAATRCATTTGGCTGTAATTTTGCATAAATCCAGCAATGGGAAAGGGTGAAAAGGGATCAGCTGTTCTCATGRTATCAGTCATTCTTTAAGCTTTCAGCTACAGTGAAACCACACCAGAAGATAAGGTGGCTTCATACTCTGATGACATAAATGCTTTGGGGCCAATCCTGGGTCTGAAGATTCAAAGGTGAATTTACCTTCCCTTTCTTTCTTCAACTTAAATGCTTGGTTTCAAAGACAGCAAGAAGGCTTGCTCCAAAGACATTGTGAAATTGGTTTTATGGGAAAAGGAATAAATTTACATTCTGGCTTGCTGGTTGTATATTGTCTACACTGCAACAATGATCTAATTTAGCTGGAGCAGTTAGACTCCAATGTGATGACAAAGGCTGCTTCTGCACAGACTAAACAGTAACAGCTTTGTACAAGGTAAGCAGCAGTGCCTGGGAACAGGGGGAAAAAAAACTGGTATCAGGCAGCTTAAGGTAGCTGTCTTATGATGTATCTTTGCATATCAAATAGCTCAGAGAGATCTAAAACTTCAGCTGTTTAATCAGCTGTCACCTCTTCAAGGTTTCCTAATTCTCCTGCACTACACAGGCTGCCTTGGATGATCTGTATTTTCCACAGACACATGACAGGACCTCAGTCAGGGCCCATGTGTCTGTCATTACCCTCCCACACCAGAGCTCATGTCCTTCCCCTAATGGATACAGCTATATAGGTACATGCCACACATCCCCTTCCAGAAAAGTTTTCCATGCTTTTTTCTCCATTAAGTTAGCCTCAGTTGTATTATCTGAAATTCATTCTGCTGCAATTCTTGCCAGATATTCAACCAAAAGATGGATGCTATAATCACTTACATGAGTTTCATGTTCAGTGGAATAGCTGTTCACTAAACTTGGATCCAGAAGTGTTTCCCTTCCCTGTGCTCCAGCTGGTGAACTTGCAGTGGTCACACTTTAAAATTCAGCATACACTGCACAGTGCTCACCACCCTCCAATACACAGCACCATATCTTCTGGGAAATCTTTTTTCTTGACCACCAGCCCTTCCCCCAGGCAGCAGGGTTGGAGGAAGGGGACTGCAGCCATCAGCAAAAAGCCTCATTTGAACCACCACAGAGTTTCAAGCTAGAGTACTCTTTAGGGACACACACTGCAAATTTAAGATCAAAACCTGCTGCACTGATACCAGTGGGAAAGTTGCCAACAGCAGCTGCAGATGCCACATTAGTTGTTCTGGCAGCAGAAGAGRAGACTGTTTTGAACTCTCAGATGGATACAGATATTGTGCCCCACCTAGCCTGGGAAAATGCCTGGTGAGTTAGAGCAGGAGAACCTTAAAATTAAATGCAAACTTAYGAGGACTCAGATTTTTTTKATGCAATATGAGTGGGAAATCATATTAGAGAGTATAGGTCTGAAAAAAAGCAACTCCTGCTTCCAGGAACCTGTAACCTAAAGAGCAGGCTGGGATAGGCTCAGCTGACAAATTTGTTCTTGAAGTTAATAACTGAAATTTAAGAATTTCCTGCCTGTGAGCTGAGTCATGATAACTGTCCTAAGAACAGACTTCTGACTCCAGTGGAACCAAGGTAAGCTGATTGAGCAGGAGGCTGATTCCTTCACTCTACAGCTGGTACACACAAGAAGCATGGAACCACAATGTTCTTCCAGCTCTCCTTGTGCCMAGGGACTTGTTAAACCCAGGCCATTTTGCATCTTGGCTATCATAAAAAAGAAAATCCTCTCCTGGGCCAGGTGATACGTCTTGGATCAGAGGAACAAAATTTTCTCCTCAACTGGCCTTTAATTGTAATGTGCCACCTCACATATCTTACCGTGGGCCAACAAAGAATGACAGGTTCCCTTTCCAGAGAGAAGGGAACTTTTTTTCCCTTTAGGATTGGTTTGCAATGGCTGGGTAGAGCCCCTATCTGCTTCTGCAGAGCCCAGAGGCTCTTAGTGTGAACATCTTGCAGAGTGTCTCTCTTGGGCTATCTCTGGCCTGCCTCCTCTTTTCCAGTGTCTTTTAGCAGCTGAGTTCCCATTGCATGCAGAAAAACAAAGAGCTCTCAAAAATGCAGTAGCCACCCATCATCRTTTCAGCACAGTGTGTGCTGAAAAATCCATCCTTGTAATAACAGTGATGCTGCTGTGACTACTTGGCACTTTTCCCTGCAAATCCACTTGCTTCCTGGAAAAACCAGGCATGCTCAACTCCATGCCTGGCCAAGAAAGTCCAGATGCTTTATTGCTTCATTCTCATGCTGCGTTTAGACTTTTAATGCTTCCATATGAAAACACATGGGAACCCTAAGCTGGTATTCTATTTATTTCTTCTGTAAAGCCCCTTCATGTTGTGAGAGTTAAAGGTTACAAGGAGTGAATGGCTGTTGACTCCAGGGGTTACTCTTCAAAAGCAAACCAACACTGATTTTTATTTCTGTTTGTCTGATGCTTGCAGAACACTACACACCATGTAAACATCACAAGGCACCAAAGGGGAAGTGGAAAGCAGGGGTTGACCACTGTGGTTATGTCTGCACACAGCACAGAGAAGCACAAAATAAGTATTTAAAAGTGTTCCTGCTAAGCCCTAAAGTCTTTGCCTTTACTGGAGCAATACCAAGTCTGAGAGAGATGAAGCCAAAGTTATGTCTTCAGTACCTACTGGAAGGGGAAAACTCAGATGTGCAGAGGGCCTTCAGCAGAAGGTTGGTAAGGAAAAAATCCTTTTCATGCAATTGCCCATTAAAAAAAGAAAAGTACTCCAAAAATGTCTTAGTTGTATGTATTCAGATTAAGAGTGCTGGCATTAAGGTTGCCTTTGGGCAGTGATAAGCAGAGCAAGGGAAAGGAGCCAACCTAGTCTGATGCTTCCTACATGCTCCTCTGGAAGGTCCTGGGCATGAGAGGTGGCCCACTGAACAGCTGTGCCCTTCTAAGTGTGGAATAGCAGTGAAAGGAAGACTTAGTCACCTATTCCAGGAAACCTAAATCCCTGCAGTCCTGGTTCTCAAAATTACTCATAAGCTTCTCCATAACAAAAAGGCCTGATATACTGGCACCTTTCCCTGAGACTGCCAGTGCCAAGTGCTCAAGGACCACTGTGCAGACTTAAAAAAACATAATATTCCTTCTTGACCATCCTCTTAACCAAAATACAGGGTAATTTGCATTTTCTGAGTCATGGGAGCATGCTTGGAAGTTACTTTGTATCCTCTCTGCAAYTGTCAGGGCTCCAAATGTGATTCTGGATTTAAACTGAAAGCRGAGCTTCTCACCCCAAAACTATGCTCCAGATATTGGTGCTGTCAAGAGAAAGCCAGCTMTCACAGGGCTTTCGATAAAAATTAGAAAGCCAGCAACTCTCCTTCCAGCAAAGCATTCTTTGTGGCTACGAATAGCCAGCTGAATCTCAGCTATGTGCCTTCAGAGACAGAAATTAGTACCTCCGGCTGCACAACAACAAGCCTTAACTACATTAACTCAAGAAGGTGACTCCACCAGTGTCCCTGGTCACTGGCACCCMTGCTGCCCCAAGGGGCAGCCCAAAAGAGGGCAGTGATACAGAAAACAAAGATGAAATAGTGACACAAGTCATAGATGTGTGAGATAAAGAATAGATGGCCTTGGATGGAAAATGGCAAGAAGACCAGTAATTACAATGCTGGTCCTGGTCTGAGTTCAAGCACATGGGCCAAGTGGCCCCGTTCAATTAAAGATGTATTTGGGAGAGGTCCCACATGAAGCTGCAGTGCTATTCCTGGACACATTCTGGGTGAGCTACGCTGGCAAGGAATGTGTGCCTCAGGAATGCGGCTGGACAGGCAGTGTTTAGGAAAAGTTGTGTATCCTACCAACAGGGTGGAGGATCGGAACTCTCTAATAACCACGCTCCTTCTCTCCACAGGGGTTTTCACACAGCAAATCACCCTGCTGCCCCTTGCACCCAGCTCCTGTGTGCATGGCCACCCATGAGGCAGCTACCCCAGCACAGCTTTATACAGAGCTCCCCTCCCAGGCAGGGATGCTCACTGTGTCCCAGGGTGGTGTTGAAGCAARCAAAATGTAGAGCAACCCAGGCTGGAACTTTCTGCAGAAAAGGAGGTGAGCATTCAGAGGAATTCCTGCAGGGTCTTCGCTGAGACTGAGCAGTTAACTATATGGTTTTCTGGTTTTCATGGAAAGCACCTACTGGTGCAGGAGGGGGCTTTCTCACACACAGAAAAATGAGCTTTTCTGTAAAACAGGTTCTGGGTTAGGAACATCTAAGGGACAAGAGGGTTGGCTAAGGGGGCACCTTCAAAGCCAGCCAAGAACAACTTCTCAGGCTGCTTCCCCCACACCGGTTCCTGTAGCATGACCACGAAATGTCACTGTTCAGAGCCTATGAGGGAGGGTAAATGTCCTGTGTGGTCCAACAGCAAGGGGTTACCTTTGGATTTTCTCCCTTATCATATTGAATGGAGGYCTGGAGCAGGCAGCATGCCTGATGGGCAGGGCTGTAATGCCCTGGCACCTTCCCAGACTTCGCCTGGRGCCACCCTTCACCTTSGGAAACTGCCCTGCCCAGGGAMAACTCTTCACACGATGGAAACAGCTGCTTTCTGCAGGCTGCTGGAGGGGCAGAAGGGTGGAAATTTTACACTCCATTCCCTCCATCTGTGTTCCTACCTTTCCTTCCAGGGACATCTGTCCTCTTCAGCAGGCTTGCCCTTGGATTGCACCATCTTTCCACTTCGGAAGGCTCTGAATCACTTTAAGAGACAGGAAAATGAAAATGCAACAAGACTACAAAAGGGAGTATTTGACATTAACCACCTGACTGCAACAGGCATCCAGAGAATACAAGCAGCTGGGGTAAAAAATGGAGAATTTGGGTCACCAAATTGGGTGCTCTGAGGCTGTGGGCAACCAGGCAGCAATGCTTGTTACACAGGGGCCACAAAAGCCACAGATAACACTGCAGCACCAAGAACAAGCTTCAGAYTTACTGTAAGAGCCACAGCTGTGATCTGCCACAGAGAGGACAGAAGAGATGAGAGGCATGGTCGCTGTTTGATGCCCCCAGGATGATTACAGGAGGTCACTGATTATTCTAGGAGATCAACCCTCACCTGCACTACAAAGCCAGGCCAAGCCAACCCCAGTGCTGACTTGATCTTTGCAGGTGTGATACCCTGAAGYTTAGTGCCTCTCAGTGCCTCCTGCTTTCCTCAGCACTGGCAGTGCAGCACACACACACTGCTGTGGACCTTGGGGAGGCCCTGATGCTGATCCAGCTCCTGGCTTGGTTTGTTGCTGTCCCACAGAGCAACCTGCATCCTGCAGGACTGTTGCCACAGSCAGTTCAGACGCCGCTGGCCTCTTGCCCACTGTAGCTCTGTACTCCATATCCTCTGCACTGTGGAACTGAATGTCCGGTACTAACAGCWCCTGACTGCAAAATCCTGGGCTTAATGCACTGAGCAGGAGGTGGAGACAGCYTTTCACATGGAAAATATATATTTTCTATGAAATCATATCCCTGTTGTCAGCTACATCATGCACCATTTACTATAAGCAAGGAATAAGTCCCAGATATACTTCCCATTTGACAAGATACAAGTCCCTTGGGCTGTTCCTCTTCTCAGTTGGTTTGCTGACATGAATTTGCTGCCAGCCTCCTGCCTCCTTTAGATCTACCTACAGCACAGGGAAGAGGGAGGATGGGCTGGCTCGCTGCATGCAATGAACACAGAAATTGGCTCTCAGACAACACCCCACTGTTTGTCTTTTGTGCACAGGGAACTGCCAGTACTACTGTGGCTTTCTCCTTTCTATTGTCTAAGCACATCACCTTGTGTTTAAGGAGTACATTTCTGTGAACCAAGGTTCACAGAAACATAATTTTACTTCTCCTAAATGCTTTTTATTTTCACACCAAACTCCCTTACAGGTATTCACCCAGGAAACTCTATTCCTCTCCCTCTGATTCCCAAGGAGCTGCTGCTCCCATTTCAGTGTGGAGCAGGCTTCTCCCCCTGAAATCAGGTAACTCACCCAAAGTAAAACAGCAGCTGGCTGCCCTTGGGGCCAGCGTTCTGGCTTAAGGTCCAACTAGTGACTAACACAAATAACACAGAGGGTTAAAATTTTAAGCTCAGACTTTCAAAGGCAGCAAAKAAAAAGYCTGGCATTCTGGCCTTGCCCAGAGYRGCCTCTCTCAGCCTTTCAGCATCCTTTACTGGGTGCCCTTGTACTGCCAGACCCTTGGAGCGAGTCACTGGAGGATGCACCCAGTGACTCCTCGACCTCATCTAACACTGGAACCTGCTTTCAAAGGTGAGTCATGGCCCAGAACCTCCCTGCAGGCTGTGCAACTTGCCTGGAGAGGAGAGGCTGGCTTCTGCACATCCTTGCATGCCAGCTACCTCCTTGATGAGTACATAAGGTCTAATGGTCACGGGATGGGCAGGCAGGAACTGCTGTGATTTCATCGCAGCTGTGACCTGATTCACCCTTCATCCCATCATTTACTCTGCCTCTCTGTGGAGCGAGAGTCATGAGACCTGCCTGCCTGCTATGAGGATTAATTCCCACCAGCTAATGCTTTGAAGATGAGAASAACAGCAGACATCGCCGGGTGCCGCTGTTGCTGTTAGACCTGTGCTCAGCCCAGGCCTGGGTAATGCTCAGATCAGGATTCCATGGTGAGAGACATTTGTGCCATTGGTGTCTGTGTGACATCCCTCTCCTGAAAGGGTCCCAAAGGGATTCACTGTTGGGTGCCTCAACAGACCCAGATCTCCTGGTAGTCTCCAGGAGGCTAATGGATAGGAGATGAGGGTCCCCTCCCATGCCTAAGAACAAAGGGAGGCCTGATCCAGGGTAGAGCTACTGAATTTTTTGAAAGATAAGGCTCCACAGGACACCTCTGAGCATCCAGAGAATCCCAGGGTAAAACCAGCTCCCCTAAAGCATCTCTAGAGCACATAGGCCAGTGAGCCAAGCTTATTTCCAGCATTTGCTCTCAGTCAGTGAGCTGCTACTTTCAGGGAACAGAGGTCTAGTAAAATAAAGCTTGGGCCATAGCATGACTCACTGTCCTCAAGGTGAGATACCATTCATCATCATGGCTTTTCCAGATGGCAAAACCTCCAGCAGCAAGCGTGAGCCACAGCACACTAACTCAGCTGCTGGTATGCCTAGCTGGGAATGACAGGGACATGGAGGCCACCAGGTCTGCCTCTCTAAGGAAGTATCTGTCAGCTGGATCATTTTTAGGTCAGAGAAATATGTTTGTTTCTGAGGTTTGAGAGCACAGGCTGCCACAGCCAAACATGGTTTCCCTACCTCTCTGCATCAGATGGTGGGAGCATATCTGGGATGGCCTGAGTCCTGCATGGGCAGGATCCTGTAAGATATGGCAAATGAGGGTTTGCTTTCCAATTTGCTCTAAAAGAATGTTTCTGTCTTTTTCTCATATGGGAAATGTATCCTTCAATGCATACATTGATAATGCAATGACCACATCAATAATTCTCCCAGTGTCCACTTACCTGTGGGAACCACATGGGCCACATCACCCATGGTCCTTCTGCAAACCARTGCTGCCAGGTTTTGTTCTGCACTGCCCAGTGCAGCTCCCTTCACCCCCAGCCTCAGTGCCCATTTTTGCAACCAGAGCTGATTTGCACAGTTAACTTTGGCCTGTAGTATTTGTATGTGCTGACCACGAGTCTATAATGGTTGAAGTTGAGATACTGCTGGAATAAAGTCCTCACCATCCCCACATGCAGAGTGGCAGCGCCAAAACTGTGTCCACTCCCAGGTGCAACCTGTGGCCACTTTGCAATGTCACTCTGTACCAGTTTGTCCCAAAAATAACAGAGTTTTGGGAGTTTCTTGAAACTGTGGGGTGGTGAATTCCCCCGGCTCCAACCAGCACCGAACAATGGCAGAGCCACCCAGATCTGTTCCATGTACC
Source organism: Alauda arvensis (assembly GCA_902810485.1). NCBI lineage: Eukaryota > Metazoa > Chordata > Aves > Passeriformes > Alaudidae > Alauda > Alauda arvensis. Next base: position 3,314,017 of record CADDXX010000007.1, on the reverse strand, counting down.
CTGAGATAAAACTCATTCCTTGGCAAGAGGAGCCCAGCATTGAAGGGGTTCAAGTGGGRGAGGTGGGTAGTGTGCTGGACTCCAGGAGGGTGTGTAAGGGGCTGTTTTGATGTCTGTGCAACACTTGATGTCTGTGCACACATGCACAGCAGACAGCTCATGCAGTTGGCTTCCACAGTTTCCAGCTGTGATGGACAAGGGACCCACACGAGCCACCACACTGGTATAGGGTGGGGATGTTCTCCTTTCACTGCTAAACATGCTGCTTTTAATCCCTCTCCTCCCAATTCCCAGGTCTGCAAACACAGAGCCATGATCAGATACAGGTGTACCAGCTTCGGGCAAAACTGAGGGCAATGCCTCCACCAGATGCTTTACAAATCCCTGCACCTTCYCAGGCATGCACATGGGTTTGTCCCTGCTCGTTAACCCTGCATACCAGTGGTCTGAGGGCAGAGTTTGAGCACCTGTGGTACCTGCTAAGTAAAGGCTGAAGTAAATAGAGGAAGCTGCTGCCCTGCAACTCACCAGTATAGAAGCACGCTGTCAGAGAGGCCCTCAAGAAAGCTGCCCCTCCATGACCTGCTCCTTGCAGACCATTGCTACTGTACCAAGCAGCAGGAGGAGGAGGAGGAGGAGCAGAACAGCTCACCATGAGGATCCACTTTGGCCTGTGAGAAAAGGGTATGTGCTCTGGAGCAGTATCTCCAGCCACTTTTTGTGCCACCATTTCTACAATGTCAGTACCTGCAGTGGGTCCAGCCTGGCCATCCCTGGCTCTGCACCTCTATGTCTGCACAGTGAGCTTCACTCTGGGGKTTTTTTTTGTTGGGTTTTCTTCAGTCATAAAATTTTTTCCCATTGACTCRGGCTGCACTACAGTGCCAGTGGTGGCAGCTCTCCTGCCAAAGCATGTTACAATCTCTAAAGGTTTTAACACACCACCTGCTCTGTTGAACCTGCGGCTCTCACTGGGTCATGGTCTGACACGGTGCTTTCAGTCAGCAGTTGACTGCCTGCTGCAGCTCCCTGGCTGCTCACATGGGCTGATGGTGTCTGTGGGTTATCATGACAGATCACAATGGCTTTTAAAAGAGACAGGAGAAATTAAACCCTGCATCTGCCTTCCCTAGCTCGTTTCTCTCATTTCTCTCTTCATCCCTTTCTGCAGACCAGACCAAACTGCACTTCAGAGTTGCCAAGTGATCCGTGTTTTTAATGATGTGTATTTTCAGTGACAGTGACATGTGACAGTATTTTCAGTGACATGGATCTGCCTGGCTGAACCCACTGTCATGGTATCACCCCAGCCAGCAAGCAAGCCCCAGGCAGCTGCTCACCACTCCCCCACCAGCAGGATCAGGGAGAGGATTAGAAGGGTGAAAGCCAGAAAACTTGTGGGTTGCAAATAGAGACAATTTAATAAGGAAAGCAAAATCCAATCACACAAGCAAAGTAAATCCAAGAATTAATTCACTRTTTCCAACAKGCAGCCAGGTGTTCAGCCATCTCCAGGAGAGCAGGAGYATGGTTCCATCATGTGAAACAGTTACTTGGGAAAAYAAACAMCATCACTCTAAACATCTCCYCCTTCCTTCTTCTTCCCCCCACTTTATTTCTTTATTGAGCAYGAGCATATGGTTTGGAATATCCCTTTGGTCASTTTGGGTCACCTGTCCTGGCTGTGTCTCCTCCCAACCTCCCAYGYACCACAACTTCCTCACCAGTGTGGCTGTATGAAAAGCAGGAATGGCTCCAGCTCTGTRTAAGTCCTGCTCAGCAATAACAAAAACATCACTACTTTATCARCCCTGTATTCAGCACAATTCCAGAACACAGCCCCAGACCAGCCACTGTGAAGCAAATTAACTCTACCTCAGCCAAAACCAGCACACCCGTTCTGCAGGGCAGGACGTGGYGACAGCTGACCACAGCCATTCAGGGAACAAGAGGTGGTCTCATCCCAAGCATCTCCCCTGTTGCAGATCTGGTCCCCTCTGGAGTCTCCTGATGTGAGGAGGGTGGTGTCACCTGCAGTGATGCTGTTGAAAGATGCTTAGGGCGTTTAAATTGCTGAAGAAAAAAGCCAGAGATTATTTTGCAGATAAAAGCAATCTTGCAGCTCAAACAATATATCCTGGCACTCAAGAAATAGCTAACACCCTGAAAGAGAAGGTGAGACCACTGCTCTGTGGGAATGGATTATCTGGGCAGAAGGAAGAGACCTCAGCCCCAGGGCTCTCATATCTGGATTTTTACTTCYACATGCACTGTGGCTCACCACTGCTCTCAAACACTCTGTGCCACAGGACTGCTGGAACCCTTCAGAGATGGCTGCTTTTAGCTGCTGGGTTTTCACTCTTCCTCACACGGACCCTCTTTAGCACCCACACAGGTGAGCCACTGCAAGACGGGGAGATGGGGTGGCCGAGAAGCCAACACTCCTGGGGTGAAGCCTCCTCCATTCGATACCCCAGGGAGCTCTCCTGCCTGCAGAGCTCCCACTCGCTGCCTTCAGCCCCRGCAGCACTGCATGTGCACCTGCAGCCTTCCTCACACCTCCAGGGCTCGTTTTTATCAGGCTTTTTCTGGTTTTTTGAGGGCAAACACGTAACRCTGTCACTTGCGAGCAGCAGATGTTGCCGAGGGCCCCGCGGCGGTGGCAGCACAGACGGAACATGACGGGATTAGGAGAGCTTATCCCCCGGCCGCGCTCGCCACGTCCCCTCAGCCCCAGGCACAGGGCAGGCCATGCCCATGGCTGCCTGTCCTGACAGCCACCCACCCCTTCCCAGGGGACTGGAGCTGCTCTGACACCCAGAACACCCCAGGAACAGTGTGCCCAAGCAGCACTGACTTGTCAAAACCAAAATATATGTATTGAGATACGTATACCATAGCACATATGTCATAATGTTAATACAAAATGTCCCATATTTATGGAATATGCCATAGCACATCCTTAGCTGGGAAGGTACTCCCTCAGCCTGGGCTCGGATGCTAAAAACCTGTGTTTTTAACATTCAGTAAATAACAGTTTTACTAAAAAGGGCTGGTACATGTACCAAATAAACTGTGTAAACAGCGTGTATATTTCATATAKAATACTGTTCTATATATATTTATATAGTTTTCAGTCATACATATTTATCTATAAAATAYGAAAATAAATAGCACTGAATGTAAAACCATAGTACATATGCCCACGTGAATATATACAACAGATACATAAAATGTTATACATACATGAACCATTACAAGCATAATATAAATACATATAAAGCATACATTTAGAAAACATTCCTTAATGTAATATTTTTATATAGTGTTCTCTATATAGAACCAACATGTAACATTATGTTTATTCTGTTTGTTTTCACAAGGTTCTAAATGGATGGCTTTTAAAAGAGACAGGAGAAATCCTGTGTCTGCCTTCCCTAGCACTTCTTTCTCTCTTCATCTGCTTCTGCAGATCGAACCCAACTGCGCTGCAGAGCTGCCGAGTGATCCTCATGACAAGGATGACGGTATTTTCAGTGACACGGATCTGCCTGGCTTAACCCCCTTTGCAGGGCAGGATTTCGATTCCGTGTGTTTCTATAAAGACAGCTTTGCAATGCATATATTACATATTATACTATCATATGGTACAACATTGCAGCATGTATATACCTAAAGCATATTTTTAAGCCATGAAAACATGCCTGCATAAATATTTATATMTTTTGTACCAGTAACTCGAATATGGGAGCCGTATATGGCACYGAAATACGCATAAAACATTATTTTCACGTTGGTTTGTGTTCCGCACTCAGCGCTGGCGGCGCGGAGCCGTCACGCGCAGCCCCGGAGCTCGCGCGCGGCTCGGGAGCGCGCTCCGCCGGGCACGCGCAGCGCCGCTGGCCCCGCCCCCTCCCCGCGGGCGGGGCCTGCCCCGATAAACACGGCCACGTGCGGGGGGGGCGGGGCCGAGCCGCGCTTCCGGCAACACGCGCCCGCTGCCGCCGCATAAATACCGCGGAGCGCGCCCGCAGCCACCGCACTGCTCCAGCCGCCGCTCCGGGTACTGCTCCGATCTGTCCCGCACCGCTCCGGGTACTGCCCCGGCCGGCCCCGCACTGCTCCGGGTACTGCTCCGGATACTGCTCCGGATACTACCCTGCTCGGCCCCGCTCCGCTCCGGGTACTGCCCCGATCCGCTCCAGTCGTCGCCGCCGCTCCCAGTCCCGGTGTTGGTCCCGCTCCGTGCCGTTGCCATGCCGTTCCTAGGGCAGGACTGGCGCTCCCCCGGGCAGAGCTGGGTGAAGACGGCCGACGGCTGGACGCGCTTCCTGGACGAGAAGAGCGGCGGCTTCGTGGGCGACATCAGCAGGTACCGGGGCGGCGCGGTCCGGCCCCGCTGCCGGGCGGTGCCGCCAGGGGGCGCGGTGCGGGGTGCGGGGGGAGCTGTGAGGGGCGCACGGGGTCCCTCGGCCCGGGCTGGCTCCGGGGACGCTCCGGTGTCGGCGGAGCCGGGGTCCTTGTCTGGGTGACCCCGGCCCTGCTGGCAGAAGGGCTCAGCGGCCCCTCCGGACCTAAAGGAAGCTCCGAACAGGGGTCACTCAACCCCCGGCTGGGTCTCCACATCCCTATGGAGGCTGTTCCTCCCCAGGCGGCCAAGCCGTCCTTACAGCTGTGGAGGGTGGCGAAAAATCGCGGAAAAGATGAAACATTCATCAGCAACACCTCCCCCGCGGCCAGAGTGCTGTGCCCCCGGGAGCATCGTCGAGAGTCTCCCGGGGGCCCTGGAGGTGGCTGCCCACCCTCCCCCCCAAAAGACMACCTTGCTTGGGGCTTCCCGGTCTCGGACTGGGAAGGATGATATGTCTGAAGCAATAAATCCTCCCCAGGCCATGAGTAATGTACCTTACGTGCCGCTTGACTAATCTGGCTGCAAAACATCAACAAATCCCCGAGATGGTGCGGGCAGGAAGCTTCGCAGCGCGTGGGTGTCGTGGGCTCGGGCCAGATCGCTCCTGTCAAAAGCAAACTTTTCTCACAGAGCTGCATCTTCTTCTCAGCTGTGTGCTGCCAGGGTTGGGATTGCTGCCACCGGGCCTAGGGATGGGTCAGGAATGCCCATGACAAAGGGACTTGGGATAAGAAGGGATTTGCTGTGAGCCGCTGCCGAGATGTTATTGTGCAAGGAGGCTTATGTAGCAGGTATCTCCTGCTCTCTTTCATGTAAGCTGTAAATAAAAATCAAGTTTAGGTTTSTAACTTGTAAATAGGTAGAAAAATATCTGGCTGATGGTAGTGTGTTKGGAATACTGCATGCTTAGCATGGGTTTATACATTCCTTTTCCCAGTTAAAAGCAAGGAGGTGACATATTGGCCCCAGGCTGAGGTCCTTGCAGTGCCAGGTCCAGGTGCCCAACTGTTCAACCTGTCAAGATGCCCTGGAGAAGTGTGTGGAAACCTGGCAGTACATAAACAGGGGAATAATCTGCCTCCTATGCTGGAGTTCTTCCACTGCTGCTGTTATGGTGGTTTCAGATTACAGAGTCATTCAGGAGGAAGTCAACAGGCAAGGGTGTGCTGTTGACATGTGAGATTTAAAGCAGATCCATCTTGTGCTCTTGGGCTCAGATTCTGCCACTGCATGGGGYGTGTAAACCTGACTCCCTATTGGTTTTGTTCAACCATGATAAAACATGAGCTTGGATATTCAAGCTTCTTCCTTGCTGCCATATTCTGTTCTCAGGTTTTWGTCCYCCCCAGCAGGAAGCAGGATGGATGGGGTACAGGAGCAGCTGAGATGTTCTGCTCTCAGGTTTAGGTGGTTCTGAGCAAGCTGCAGCTGGCAAAAGTGTCTGGTTCCCCAAATTGTTGTTTCTGTGAATACTGTTCTCCTTCAATGCTGCTGCTCTTCCCCTTCTGTGATGTTGTGGTGGAGCCCACAGCAGTGGTGCCTTCTCCACAGCGTGGATACCCTGCAAGGGTGATGTGAAATAGGAAGGGGGAGCTGAGGGTCATGGTGTTCTGAAACTGGGAGAGGTTTCTTCCATCCCTGGGGCCATGTGCAGGTGCCAAACCATGCCAGAGTGGATATGGTATGGGTTCTTCCTGGAGCTGAAACTCTCACTTTGTCACTTGACTTTTGCATRTGCTGGTGGTGTGGCCATGCAGCCAGCCAGTGAACAGGGGAARCAAGAAGTCTTGTCCCACAGGTTTCATTCCTTTGCAGGAGACTGTGCTGAATAGCTGTCAGAGGTGTGTTYGCTATGKTGCTCRTGTTTGGGGTTTGTTTGAGACTAAGCAGTGTAAATACACGGCCTGTGCAGGAAGCCTCCTGGCTGCGTAAGGATCCTCGTGGCTGTCTCAGAGGAAGCTTGCCCTGGGCTGCAAGCAGCAGYAGCGTGTTCTGGCACCTGTCAGAGCTGTCTGAGCCACAGCAGCTGAGAGGTGCCTGGGACCCTTCTTTGAGTTTAGGCCTGCAGACAGCCATGCTTCATCCCTTGCAAGCTGCTAGAGCATTGGGGACAGCTCTGTTTTGTTCTGCTGGATGCATGGCCTGTCTTCTCCCTGGCGCCTGCGAGGCACCCTGGAGCTCTGGGCAGCAGGCTGTGTGCTGGGCCTCTGCTGAGAGCCCCTGTTGGTGCTGCCCTCCCCTGCCACCCCCAGGGATCTCTGCAGCAGTGCTGTGGCTGCCCAGGGGCTTCTCAGTTTCGAGTTGTGGCTTGGATCTGCTGRTTTGCAGGTCTGTAGAATGTGGGGATGTTGATGCACAGCCTCTTTGTAGATACCCTTTCATTGCTCTTGAAGGAAATAAGGGGTTATAACTCTCTTCACTAATAATACAGTTACAGCAGAGCTCCAGCAGAAGCAGGCAATGGGCAGTCTTGGACAAGAGATCCTAGCTGTTAACTTGTGTAGTCACTACTACACAGGGTTTGGAAAACCATCAGTTAAGTCTGAACCTCAGTTAAGCTTTTCCTGTAAGCTTGAAATAGTGTTTTGTGGGAACTCTTTTGTTAATAAATRTTTTGAGTACATATATGTGTCTTCAGGGATGTCTAAATATGTCCTTCCATAGCAGTCTGACTGGCCCAGAGCAGTCTGCTTCCTACACTAGGAGGATATGGTGTTACTTAGGGATAGAAATAGGTTAAAGAGTGGGAAAGAACATTGCTCAGYAGTGTCCCAGCACTAACTGTGTAGTCTGTGTTGCCTGTTTCTGTCATAGGGATCTTGGCTAGCCCAGAATGGAGGCATCAGAGGCTCYTTTAAAAATACTGTTACTGGATGCKAAAACTATGTGCAGACTACTTCTCAGGGGCAGCCTRCAAGGAGGCAGCTTTGGAGGCCACAATAAAAACCTGTGTATTTTCTCTCCTTGCAGGGAACATAGTGTTGAACAAAGTGCAGAAATAAACAGAATCCTTGCTTTGTGTCATTCACAGCTTTTGTAAAAAAGATGATCACAACAAAGAGAATCTCTTCAACAGCATAAACTATGATGTTGCTGCCAAGAAGAGAAAAAAAGATCAGCTGAATAACAAAACCAAGACTCAATGTAAGACATCTTTTTGGACTTCTTTTTAAACAAAAGTTGCTGTAGAAGAATGAAAAATGCTTTATATCTATGTTTTTTGAGCAGTGCATGAAGAGCCTTCTAGAGTCTTGAAGGGCTTTGGGCCCATGTTTGACCGAAGTAGAGAACTTGGATACAGTTTAACATGAAGATTTATGCCCCTGTTACTAATCCCTGTTCTGGGGAGTTGTGCTTTTTGTGTTCAGATTTTTGTCATTTGTTTGTCAGGAGGGTAATTTTTTCCTATGGTACATTCAAATGAACCAGTTCCAGTATTTTCCCCCTGTAGACTTCCTTGTGCACAACAGGCTAAATTTATTCTTCCCTCCATATGCATGCTGAGCACTAATCTACATTACTGGAGGCTACAAGCCTGAATGTAAGCTTTGATCCTATCTCTGTGTGCAGAGTGCATGAAAAATGAAATAAGATTTCAGCTCAYTCAAAACAATAGAAGGCTTGAAATGTTTCTGTGCACACAGTGAGCAGCCGGGGTCTCAGCTGGGCCCCTGGGGGAGGCTGCAGGGACACCAAGGTCTGCACTGGGCTGCTTGCAAGATAGGTACTGGGGTTACATGTGAAGGCTGCAAATGTAAACATACCCAGAGGAAATGAGTTTCAATTCCCACACTGCTATTAACTCATTGTGCTTCCCCCAGGATTTTGGAAACTGTTGCCAAAAGTTGGCCCCTGAGTGTATTCAGTTCTCTGAACAAACAAATGTTACCATGACAGTTTTTGGCTGGATTCTGCTGTGACCTACCATTARAAAGGGCTTGATGCAGGGTTATCATGCCTGGAACTGAGACTGGGTCTGCACTTGGACTTACAGTACCAGGCAGGAGTACATTCCATAGCTTCAGTTCATTAATTTACAGGTTGCTCTAGGAGCTCAATATTTTCTTTATGGAAAGGAGTCCAGCAGGGTGGGGAGAAGAATTTATTTTATAYTAGCAGTTAAATTGCCAGTGTGTGGTGGAAGTAGGGTCAAAAGCCCATGTGAAAATGGAGTGGGAGAAGGACTGAGTAGCATAACTGCTTATAGTACAGGCTCTTCTGCATACACAGTTAGCAGTGTGTGCTGGGTATTGAAAATTATTTTGGGGAATGGATGGGACAACTCCCATTCTGAGGGAAGGGAGGGGCAATTAGAAATAGGAAAATTTTGGTCCCACATAGTTTTTTCTTTTTTAGCAAGTTAGCTGCAAGCAGAAGCATGCTCCTCTGAGCCTGACCTCACTGCTAAAAGCTCTCTCTTAAATGCCTGGTGTCTCATGACATTTTTGCTCAACTTCAAATTTGACATACAATCCTAAGCCTGTAACCAAGGTAATAAATAGTTAATAAAATCAATAACAACAAAACCTGGCTGTCAGCCAGACTTACTGTCTGGGACCAAAGAAGAGGAGGTGCTATGGTATATCTGTGGCTGGCAGATTAAACATTTACAGTCTTGAGCTGTGTCAATGAAATAGAAGCCTTTTCTGAGGCTTAGGGCTACAGTCTCAAATGAAGCTGTATAGAAACAAAGCAGCTCAGCAAGTTGCTAGATTTGGTTTCAAGGGTGGTGGTGTAACAAAATAATTTATGCTAAAATACAGTGAATGTTATGAGCAGAACAGAGATACAGCTCTCTGAGGTGGAAGATTAACTGCGTGAAATATCTTTGTCCAAACAGATTTCCACCAGGAGAAGTGGATCTATGTTCACAAGGGAAGCACAAAAGAGGTGAGTGCCTCTACAGGTTCTTTGTTCTCTTTCCTACTGATTTTTACAAGCAGTGGAAGATCCTGTGCTGATATAAATCAACAGAAGCTCTTAAGAGATAAGTAGAAGATCTGGCTTGTGGTTGGAATTTCAGTAATGATTTTAACCCCCTATCAGGGATCCAGGGCTTGATGTACAAGGCTTTGTACATGTATTTAAAATATGACTTGTTTGCTTCCCTCATTTAAAAAAAAACAGCCATTTGCAGGCCAAGCCATAATACTGTTCTTGGCTTYCACCCAGTACAGTCCTAACATGGAAAATCGTTGGAGTTTTTCACAACAGCTCTCTYGCAGTCATGGAGAGAAGCGGCTGTAGAGCCTGCTCTGAACTCACACTGTGTATTGAACCCTAGGAATGTGTGGCTCATTCTCACATGTACATTCATGGGTGTCTCTTGGGAAACCACCATAATCTACACTGAGCCATGCCCACTCTTSATGTCACTAAGTGTGGCTCAGCAGGAGCCAGGCCTGCCTCCTCTGCCTGGGAGCTGCTCCCATGGTGGTTTGCACCCATCAGCTTGCTAAATCTGTTGCTCTGGGTCAGGGCTACCTGGTGCTGTCTGGACTCAAGTCTGCCAAAGCATGACCCAAGTGTTTTGTCTTCTCAGCGCCATGGTTACTGCACCTTGGGAGAAGCTTTCAACCGGCTCGACTTCTCCAGTGCCATCCTGGATTCCAGGCGATTCAACTACGTTGTGAGGGTGAGTCAAATCCAGGGTTTAGTTTGGTGGGATGGTGGTGGAGGCTCTGAACTGAGCACCAGTTGGATAATGGGAAGCACTGGCAAAGAAGAGTTGTCTGAGTGTGCAAGTGGGTGTGTTGGGCTTTTCTACATGAAGTAATTCCTGGAAGTTCTGTGTRTGGATAGATGCCCAAATCTTGTCTTTAGTTTATTAAAATGGAAAGGGAGGAAAGTGGTGATAATGTGGAAGATGAGCTGTCCTTAGCCTAGCATTTCCTACTGCTACTTTTCAATTGTGTCATCCACTTTTGAAACCGAGAAAGCTTGGTTTCTAATTCCTGAGTTTTCACTTCAGCTTCTGAAAAAGAACATGGGCTCTYTGCAGATGCCACAGGGAAGTGGAGACCTCTTTGCTCTAGAAGCTCCAGTCTGAGGTCTGTGRAGCTTTGTCTCCATTGAGGTCATACTGGAGAGACTGAGGGGAGCTGAGCATTTTGGGAATGAGGGGATGGGCTGAACCTCTTGGTGGCACTGATCTTTAACTTCTCTGTTAAGGATCACGATTGCTCTTAATCCTTTGTGACTGGCAGTGGTTCCAGGGGATGAAACACTTGTTTAGTCCTGACAACGTTAGTTAATAAAGGAGTCATCAGCTTYAGGTTTCCCATGCTCTGGCTTTGCATAATAGGTCAGGGCTTCTCTTTTGGTTCAGGGTGGCCAAGGAGGTGGTAGTGGTTGGGGCACCTACAGTCCCAAGGACTGTGGRTACTTGCATGCTTATCTGYATRTGATCTGCAAATTGATCTTGRATTTCAGAATGCTTAGCAAGATTTRGAATTCAATAAAGTTTAAAGAAAGTYATTAACTTGAGGCTGTTTATAAACAGCTSCTTTCTGTRTCTTGTGAGCAGCTGWTCACAGGCAACAGCTGTTCAGGTGTTAGSTTCTGGAGCAASCAGCAGTGGTATYGCTTTCCSTTTGAGTCAAGTGTCATGAAAAGTGTCTAAGGAAGAAATTATCTGAGCAGGTTCACCTTGATTTGTTCACCTAGCTTATCTAGGTGATAAGTCACCTGTGGAAACCTCTGTCACCCTGGGAGGGGAACAGGCATTGGGGTGATGACCCACTGGCTGTGTAGGAAGGGCAGTCACTTGGATGTCACACTACAGGAGTGGCAGGGAGTGGCARTTCTGGGGGAGGCAACGCAGGATCCAAGTCATGTAAACTCAGGCTGTCATAGCACTGCTGATCTTGGGACAACTTGTTTTCCTGCTTGTGCAGAAGTGATCACAGTGGTGAGATAGTTGGTGTTTCCTGATATTGGAGAGATATATATACACACACACAGCCGTGTCATCTTCAGGGGGATTACTGGAGAAGGAACAGTTCATGCCAAGGCCATAACCCTTTACTCAAATATAAAAAAGGAGTGTAAAATAAAACTTGTTTAGTGGTGCAGATCTCCCTTTGGCAGACTTACTTATGGTAGAACTGCAAAGACTGCTGCTAAGCATGGCCTTAGGTCATGCTGTGCCACATGATGGGCTTCTGCTGCTTGGCCCAATGGGATAGATGTCTCATATGGGACTGCAATGGTTGAACAGAAGTCCCACTAAATGTTTTGAAGAGCAAACTCAAATTTCAGTGAAGTCAGTGTGATCTGGTGGGTGAGCTCAGGCTGACCTTCTCTTTTTCTCATGAGGACTCCAAACACAGCACATTTGGGATGTTTTTATCAAAAACAACAGTTTTGAAAGCTATGGAAGCTGACAYGTGTCCTTGTTTCTACAAATTACCTCTCTTCTGAGCTTTTAAGAGTAGCTTTTCCACAGTAGTTTTACAAATACAGTACTACTGAGAAGTATGAAGCTTTCTAATTGAGGTTGACTTGTGGTTTGGCAGTTTAAAGAAGATATTAAACCTGGTGCCATGGATCAAATTGTAAAATTGACTTCTTAAAATGAAAGGCTTGTATCAGCCAAGTCTCCAGTGGATAGTAGTTCATAAAATGCCTTATATGCCAGATTTACTCAAGAAAAGCTCTGCCTAAATGTGGATCATGTTTATGATCCTTTGCAAGTTGCAGGCCTCCTGGAGCACACAGATGGGCAATCTGTCACGTGGAAAATGCCTTGAATATTGGCAGGCAAAACATTTTTCCTTTCCTTCCCTCTCCTTGTTCTCTCTAGTTCTACTCCTTGCTCAGGGTATCTGATGTTAATGTCATGCTACTTAATTCATCAAGCAAATGCTTTTCAAGGAGGGGGATTTGCACTTGGAGGCTGGGAAAGAATATGATTATGTCTGTAGGGTAAAAAAGGAGAGAAACAGCTGCAGGTTTGAGGTYCTGCTGGCTACAYCCAAGCTTACCCTRTAGAGATGTAAGCTACATCACTTGCTGGTAGCAAAATGGGCTTTCAGGCTTAACATGAACTTAYCTTTCTGAATTTCTSTGAACTTAAGTGTCTTTCAGTGCTWRCTTTCTTGTCACAGAAGTTTTTGCTTTAGATACACCCAAACTAAGTTMTTGGAGTKTCTAATGGTGCACAGATAAAATGAGCAYCTCATTCAAGTGGGGTGGAGGTATGAGCTGCAAGAAGCTTGGCAGATATTTTTCGTGGGAAAGTACAATCAGCTGGAGCCAGTGAGTACATGTAAGTGAAGCAGAAGAAATTTTCCTCTTAYATCAATCTTATCTTGATGGTCTGCTGGTACAGCTCTGAATGTACCAAGTTACAGGTATTGGTGCCATGACTTGGTCCTTGCTGATCCTTCAAATTAGTGCATCTGCTTACTTGTTCCTTTCAGTGTTCCCTTTTTAGGGCTAATACAGAAGTGTGTGATTGACCCAGAGGACCCACACTGCTGTTGGTCTGAAGCAGCCCTGCTTTCTCTGGTCTTAGAGATTTAATGAAAAKACTGGAAGCATTCTGTAAGCATAATTAATTGGAGCAGAGACAAAAGTGCCTGTAGCCCAGAAGATGGTTTTTCTTCAGGAACACTGTGTTCAGATGACAGGTTTTGCAGGCTGCTTCTTCAGAAAGATATTTCTCATATGGTTGTGTAGTCTCAAGGGAAGGTGCTGTTTCTGATCATAAAAGCTTAGGTCAGGTTAAGCTGCCTGGGCACAACTCTTCTAAAATAACATGATTTAGGTYGTGTGCAGCCTTCTAAAGTAGTCTCTTAAATTTGCTTCTGAAGTTTTAATAGGGGTTAGCTCCAGGAGTCCTGGATTTATGCTGTCCTGAAAGAATATCAGCTGGATGCTGTCTCATGGAGATCTGTCAGCACCTGCACTGTAAATCATTATAACTCGCCTTGCTCTTGCTCCACCTGTCAGCTGACAGCCAGTGTGACATTTCAGCCACTGAAAGTGAAGGGCTGTGAGAGCAAGGTGGGGCTGGAGGAGGAATTTTTCATTTTTTCTAAGCAGTCCAGATGTGAGGACTCACATCCCCAACCATCAGGAACTTATGGATGCCCAYATGGTGCAGTCCAGCTTTCACATAGCTGGCTTGAGGTATTTAGTGGGGAATTTACACTTCAGTAGTTTAGGATTTGTGATTTTAATCACTGTAGAGCATTTTTGAGTCAAGGTTGTACTCTCCTGCTCAGCACAGCAGGACTGCTGAGGATTTTTTGGCTCTTTGTGCTGTAAGCCCCAGCAGTGGTTATTTGGGGTAGGGATTGCCTGCACACCCCTGGGTTGAACCAAGACTGTGGCCAAAGTGCCATCTGGCTGTAGCAGGTCTAAGCAATGCTGCACACAGTAGTCATGGGTGCACAGCAGTGTTTTCATGGCCCTGAAACAGGGGCCCTAGTTCCTGCCACATGGCACTGTTCTGTTTGCTATTTTTTGTCTTGTGCTTATGGGAGGAGAAGGGTTTGCTCTGCTGCTGGAGCTGAGAGGCTTTGTTGCACTGCCTGCTCCAGCTGGTGGCTTTGAGCAGGARCCCCACTGCACTCAGGGGAAGTGAGCAGGTCACTGCCCTGCTGTGGAAGATGCTGCTTCCTGCCAGCTTTCAGAGGCTCTGAGAGATGCCTACTGCATCTCTTGCCTTTTCTCTATAGTTTTGGCAAACCTCTGATAGCAAACAAAATAGGGAAGGACTTTTTTAGTGGAGCTACCAGGTTATCTTTCTCAGCTTCTGAGGAATGGAAGAGTGAATTTGGATCCAATACCCTGTTTTCYAGAGGTGTTGCAGATTTCCCAGCTCCAGTTAAAATTGGCTGGAGTGCAATTACTTAGTATATTTGAAAAGCAGACCTTTTAAAATTGCTCTTAACCTTTCCCTGTGCACTCTCTCCTACCATCTGTCCCTCTCAGTTGAGCGTGGGCTGGACTTAATGCAGCCACATCATAACACATGCTTGCAGCTCCCAGTCTTTTTACCCTACTCAGCATTAATCTGAATTCATTGGTCTGCTTTAGTCTGTATTATGTAAGTGGCAACATTGATGTTTGTTTTTTTTAATACTGCTGTACACCCCAATTTGGCAATCCATTAACTGAGACCATACTCAGGGCCTGTGCCAACASTAAAAGACCCCCAATGCACTGGAGCATGTGGGGCACAGATGAACTCTACTACTTACCTGGTTTTTTATATTATATGAGCACAGAAGAATAAAATGTCTTTTGATCTGGASGACTAGTTAGTTGATTCAGTCAGTGGTCCCTGGGGAGTGGAGTGGCCCTAGAAGTATTCACAACATAGTTTTCATATGGAATTTCATACTGTGTTTATTGCTGTAGGAGAAGGGAGGTGACACATGATATTTGAGCTGGTTCACTGAACATAAATTGAACCTTGATAAACACAGGGCAAATTTGAATCTGTTCCTTTGGCTAAATTAATTTTGTACTAACCTAGTGCTCTTCAAGGAACTGAGATTTTTATCCTCATTCTTCTAAAAGAGGGGCCGTGGTGTCCAACTCCTCTGGTATTGCATTACATGATGCTTATCACTGCATGCATTWTGGTGTTTTTAGTAATGGGCACAATATTGCTAACACCCAGCCTGGAGGAAGCTATCTGTGTGCCAGTTCCAGAGCTGTGCAATCTGGAGACAGCAGTTGTTTGTGCACAGACAAGCTGATCTGGGTGCATGTGTGGCCAGTGTACAGATGGAGTCTGGCAAATTGATCACTGTAATCAAAGGCCTGGAGGCTAAACAGTTCAGGGTAAGCAGAGTATTACAGACTACTGTGGGACATTGGTTGGGTTTTTTTTCTTACTTATTCATCCAGTATTTCAAAAAATTAGGAAAAGACTTTTTATAAGCTTTTCAAACATCTTACAAGCTGCCTTGTTTTTAGGAGTATTTACTTATTGTGGTCTCATTTAGCTGATGTAGCCAGAAAATCCACTGATGCTTGTGTACCAAATATTACCCAAGTCTCCTGCATCTCCTGTTTCCTCCAAACAAGCCAAGAAAACAAGCAGCCTGCCCTTGACAAGAGTTAGTGCAGGTCTTTTTTCATCTTGGATTTTTTTTTTGGTCATGTGAGGTGCAAGATATTAATAGAATGTAAACTCAAAGCCATCTGATGGTGGTGTTGGCCTGGATATTAAACAGAAGAAGAGATTGGTCACTCGAGGCGACTTCACTGCTCCTAAGTGGCAGTCACATGCCAGTGCCCCAGATGAGCAGGGCAGGCTGCAGTAATACCTCTCCCTCAGCTCCCRCTCCATGGCAAGCTGCCGGTGACTTTTTGGATACATTCCTGTCATTCTTATAGCAGGGCAAACAGTTCAGCTCATGACTTATCAAGTCTTGTCAAAAGCCATCTTAGTTACTTGACACAAGTAGTTGCACCTTCTCTGGACTCTCTGTGGTGCCAGCAATGGGATACTGGAGCTGCAGATGATAAAGGATTAATAAACTGGTCATGTGGCAACGTGTTGATTGATTTGTAACATAAAAGGTTTTTCCTTTCTAAATTAAAACAGAAGGCTATGTACATCCAAAACAAATGGACTGACACGTGGGCAGGCTGTGCATTTATATAATGTTGGGGGAAGGGAGAAAGGCTTGTAAGATCACAGGCCCCATGTTCTGCAGAGCATGTTCCATAGGAAACTTCCCCAGCTGTTCTTGTGGCACAGAGATGGGGAAGAGAGAGAGTCCTTCCCTGTGGGAAATGCTTCCTKTAACAACTGCAGCCCAAATTCACTGTTCAGCTTGCTCAAGAGTCAGGAGGTCAGTGATGGGAAGTAAATTCTAATTGAAAGTAATACCAAGATTTTCATTTGGGGAGGTTAACAAGTAGACAGGGCMGACAGGGAAAGGTGGTTATTGTGGTTGTTAGAGCTGCACAGGGGAGAAAACTTTGCGAGAGAAGGGGTTTGTTGTGGGGAGGGTTTTTGTTCTTCCTGCAGTGCTTAACCTTTCTGTCGTGGCGACAGYGCTCTGACAAAACCCATGCAACCCAGGAGCTGACGTAAATTGTGGAGTCTGACTCTCATTAATGGTCTGTCAATAACATCCCCATCCAAAGAGGCATTTGCTCGTGTTCCCTTATGACACTGCTTGTTTATGCCCCAGTGAGGGGCGGTGACGTTGGCCGCTCGCTGTTCCCTTGGTGTGAATAGTGGCTGTCAGTCCAAGCACCACTGTGGTTTCTCTGCATCTCTGAACCATGAAGTCGAGTTCCCTCTCCCACCACACTGAAGATAATTAAAATGCCTTTTTTTTCCCCCACCTCTTTTGATGGGAATTTAAGTATTTGGCCTCTGCTCTCCTTCCTCTTTGCATTACTTTGCTCTGTTGTTCTGTCTCCTTTTTATTTTCAAGCAGCAAACAAGCCTCTGGACTGTTTTGCTGTGTCATGTGACTAGGAGTCAAGATTAGAAAGGTATCTCTGTGCTCTAAGGCTTGCAACTTCTATTTTTATCCACAGCTGTTGGAGCTGATAGCAAAGTCTCAGCTGACGTCACTGAGTGGCATTGCCCAGAAAAACTACATGAACATTTTGGAAAAAGTGGTTCAGAAAGGTAAGAAACGGAAACGTGAGGGAGAGTCTGATTTAATCTGATGTACTTTGGTGAACCACATCCTTGAGAACAGTCAAGCAATGCAGTGTGGGTGAAGAGGGGCACCACTGCTTACTTCTGATGTGCAGTTCTGCTTGCTTTTCCCTCAATGAAGGACTTTGGGGGAGGGGAAGAAATATCTGTAGTCTGGTAGGTATCTGAGAGGTGACTCCTCCTTTCCCAGCTTTCCTCACTACCACCCTTTCTGCATCCTGCTGAGTCGTTTCTGACTGCAGGAGATCTGGCTGCTCCTGCCCTCAGCCAGGCATATCTGCAGTGTCTGCTGCTGCCTTGTTGGCACTGTGCTGTACCTACTGCTCCCACTGCTCTGGAGGGGTGTCTTCACCTGCTCAGGGGAATGAATTGTGGTTGAGCTGTGGCACTTCCCTCATGGATGTTCCCTGAAGCCTGGGCATTGACAGCAGCCTGTTATTACACATAACAAGAAATGCACATTAGCTGGGGTAGATGGGGAAGAGGTGCACATAGATAACTTCTTGCACAGTATCAGAGGGGAAAACTGGCTAGCTGCCAGTGGCTGGAAATGGGAAGTGCTGCAGAAATGGCAGATCTCATCTGCTTATCCTGGGAGGCTCTCTTTCCATCTGCTGTCTAACCTGCTGTGACTGGCTAATGTTTAAGTGCTTTCCTCTTAAAAGAAGAGCRCAGGCTGGCTCTCTTGGCCTGTGAAATCACAGCAAATAATTTGATTTGCCTGAGAAACATGTAGATTCAGAGAAGGATTTTGACAATTCCCATTTTTAACCTTTCCTGTTCTTCCCAAGTCCTTGAAGACCAGCAGAACATCAGGCTAATACGGGAATTGCTGCAGACCCTCTACACATCCCTCTGCACATTAGTTCAGCGGGTGGGCAAGTCTGTCCTGGTTGGAAACATCAACATGTGGGTGCACAGGATGGAGAGCATTCTCCACTGGCAGCAGCAACTGAACAACATTCAAATCACCAGGGTAAGCACAAATCCTGAAAGCTAAAAATAYTGTCTCCATCATGAAACCTTTGTGTTAATGGCTCTCATTTGGGTGACTGCTTCCCCCTCTACTCCCAGTGCAAGCACATACTGGAAGGACCTGGAGTTGTTAAAATAACTGGATGCATTCCTAGCATTATTTGACTCCCTTAATTCAGAYTCAATGTACATAACCCAGGATCATGCTTGAGGTTACTGGTCAGAGTGTGGCTTGAATCCATAATKGCTTTGAAGTGCTGTGTGAACAGAGCTGGACAGAAAACGATCTCTCCCTCTTCAGTCCTCAGAGGCCAGGCCTCAGTGTCAAAGTCAACTTGGGCTTTCTCAAATTGAGCAATTGCCTTCAAAATTCGTTTATAAGACAGTTGAGGTTTTAGATTTGTTTATCTGTAAATTAAATGCAAATTTTCTAATTGCTGCATAATTTCATGCTTCCTGGCTTCCAGTAGTCTAGAGCTACCAGTTCCAGCTGGATTAGTCCTGCTTTCACAACATCTGTTTTTTTCTACAGCATCTGTAGGGATGGGAAGGATGTGTTAGATGACAGATTTCTAAACTGGGAATCAAATGGGAACTTGGTCCATTTCACACAGTCACAGCAGGTTTGATGTTGGACTAGACCTCTGGAGGTCATCTGGTCAAACCCCTCTGCTCAAGCAGGTATACCAGCAATAAGTTGCCCAGGATTATATATGCACTTTTTTTTTTCTACCTCAAGTGGATACTTACTCCACTGAAATGCTAAAAGCTCTCCCCCACACTGACATGTGTTGGTGTTCCCCTTGTAGTCTTGAAGAACTCTGCCTATTCAGACAGAAGTGCATCAACACATTTCCTGTGAAAGGAACTGCCTTTTATACCTACTTGTGTAGGTTTGCAGACACTTCTAAAGTAAATAAAACAGATGTAGAGCTTGCAAAAAAAAAATTCATACCACTGAAGATAACTTCAGTTCAAGCTAGAACAAAACCAGATGAATTCAGAGAAAGGAAGAAGTTCAGGTCTGCAGCTAGTTACTTATGGTGCAGTGAGTTTGTGGTGTTTCTAAAGGGGGAAATGTCTTGCAGCACCCAAGATGTAAATCATTAAAAAAAAAAAACCTCAAAAACTGAAAAGCAACCTTGCAAAGTGTTGTATGTGCTACAGCTTTAAAAAAAAGGACAAACTTCTGTCAAGAAAATKACAGCATACTGATCTGTTGTGGTCTAATCTGTGTTCTTTCTCCAAAAAAAGTAATGCTTGAAAAGTTCTGGAAAAGATACTGAGGGACAAGTGGTAGCAGATAAGCTTTTGGCCTGATCCAGAAAACCTGTAAGGATTTGGTTGAGTCACACAAGTTTTTTCAGAAAGAGATAACGTGAGCTTTGGTTTGGTTTTGTGGTTTGGTTTTTGGTTTTGGTTTTTTGGGTTTTTTGTTTGTTTGGTTTTGGTTTTTTTTTTTTTTGACCCAAGAGCTTACTCTTCCTGTTGTGCCCTAGCAAAGCTTATATGTAGACAGTTTAGAAGAATGCAAAACACAGCCTAGCAAGGAAGAGCAGTGGAGCATGATCCAGGGATCCAGTGCATTCATCCTAGCCCAAAAAATGCTCCAGGCTGTCATGGAAAGGAATTTCCTCTGGACACAGTGGAGACAGTTCACTCCTTCTGCAGTGATTTTGTCAGGTCTGCCTGGTGGGTGGCAGATGGATGTTTTGGTTGAGAAGCTCTGGTCCTTGCAGGTACTGGGCAGTGTTGCTGGTCTGGGCAGGCCAGCACTGAGACACTGGAGCGAAGGCAGGAGCTGCTGCTGTGCAGATGTGCTTATTGTTCCTCTGGAGTCTCCCATGCCATGGGATGCCTGGAGATGGGACCACATGATTAAAAGCAACCCCCTGCTGCTGGTGGGCTGTGTGCTGCTTGTTGGAAACAGTTAATAGCTCTGCCAAAGATGAGGCGGGTGCTGTGACTCTGCAGCTTAAAATAGCAGCATCTCTGTGCAGGGTAAAGGATGAACTTGGCACATCTGTCTAACATTGTTTCTTTGTTGGAGCCCAATCCTAGAAGCTGCTGTTTGCCTTAATAAGGCTGGGGCTGGTTTTGAAGCTGCAGCTGGAGCCCAGGTTGTGGTCCTTGCTGATTTCTTGCTCCTGATTATACCTTGGATTTCCCCTGAGTGCAGGACATGCAGGTCTACTGTGGTCAGTTTGTCCTGGAGCTGCGCCCCATGTGGGCTTGCAAAACAATCCTGGACCCTGTGGAGGCTAAGCAAAGGTGGATGGGGGGGTCTTTTGCCTCTTTAGACTAGGATCTGCTTTTGAGTGACTGAACAGCCTGGAAAACAGGGCTGTGGCCTGTGGGAAAGGGGCAGTCCTTCAAGTGTTCCCAGAGGAAAAGCTAATCCTGCCAGCAGTGACCTGGGAACCCATGCTGTGGGTATTCACTAGCCACTGCTGTGGTTGCAGCAAGATCCTGTGATGACATAAGCTAAAGCACGTGTCAGAAGAGCATGAGATTCCCAGCAGTGTGTGTAACCAGAGCTGAACTTGAGAAGCAATGCCCATCCTGCCTCGTGGTGGAGAGACCTGGATGGACAGTAGCTGACACCATGATACAGCCAATGTCCTACTGTAGTGAAAGCTGATGGTGATGCTTCAGGGAGCAGAGTCCCACAAGTGTGGATGTGGGGTGGACAAAAAAGAGAGAGGGAGACTTGGACTGCAACTCTTCTAATTATCRTACTACAGATACATGTCCTCTTCCTTGAGGTTATCTCAAACTGTTCTGGAGCAGAAGGTCAAATATTTCTATGTAAAATGTCTCCTTTATTTAGAAGATGGAACTGTTGCTTTGTTCTCTGTGTGAAGAAGTTTTTAAAAAAGCRGCAGCTATGTTGCAAGCTAGGATCTTTCAGGTTTTCAGCTTCCTGGGAGCTCAGTCCTGTCTGTCTCTTGCAGCCTGCCTTTAAAGGAACCACTTTCACCGACCTGCCGCTGTGCTTRCAGCTGAACATCATGCAGCGCCTGAGCGATGGCAGGGACCTGGTCAGCCTGGGCCAGGTGGCTCCTGACCTCCAGGTGCTCAGCGAGGACCGGCTGCTGTGGAAGAAGCTGTGCCAGTACCATTTCACAGACAGACAGGTACAGGGAGAGCTGCACACTGCCAGCAATTCTTGRTGTACCCCACCCAGAAAGAGTGTCYGCCCTGCGTGTTCTCTTACTTGGCTGCCTCTTGGATCTGAGGACTGTGCAGCAAGCTGATAATATAGGCTGGCATGAGAATGGCTGTGAAGATGATTTATATAGAGGGTTTTACATGCCACAGCAATGATTCCTGAAATAGGAGCTTGAGAAATTAATCATACACTGAACTTCAATCCTAATCCAGGTGGGAACAACTGCATGACTTGCAGTTGCTCCTTGCCCCACGTGTGCAGGGAAAACGTGCAGGCAAGCTCCAGCAATCACCCTGATGACACCCTTGCAGAGAATCTTTGTGGATGTGGTCCATGAGCTGTAATGAGCTGTACTTTCTTGCCCTTTGGAGCAAGAAATCCCCTCTGAGCTGTTCTGTGAGTGATGGGGTGGGATGTGGAAAGCAGCCYTGCTGCTGCCCACTTTGTACSYGTGTAAACATCTCTGGCAGGCTGGTATTGGTCTGGGATCATCTAAACTTAAAAACAAACAAACAAAAATCCCTCTCTGTTTATGGGTGAATGTCTGGGGTGTTTATACTAGACTTCTGCACTTCAGGAACCATGTGCCAGATTTCTCTGCATGCTTGTCTTTATTTACTCACTCTGAATCTGACTTTGGAAATTACTCTGGAGGAGTTATTTCTCTTATTAAGTAAATTCAAATCCAGCCTCTGCAACTAATGAACCCTAAAAGAGATAGGCATGTCTCCCAAGCTAATACGATAAATCATTGACTCTTAGAGAAAAATACCTCAACTTTCATAACTGTTAAATGCAACTCTACTTGCTGTGCTGCCAGCCAGAAACAGTGGTCAAAGTAGTATGAAATAGCTCCCAGGGTTTCAAGCTTCCTGCAGTGAAGTTGATGTAGTGGGAATAAACCCTCATAATGGTATTGAGTGATGCTGTTCCCATTGGGAAAATGCTTATAGCTTTTTCAGCTGTGAGAGAAAGTAAGAGCTTCTAAGCTAAAAGAAGCTCAGAAGTCTTCAAAGTAAGAGCTTTCTTGGTGTTGCAAGGGAACTGTTATGGCACTGGCAAGGTTGACATGAGGGAGAGAATGTCATGAGCTGAACAGAACAAATGGAGTTTCTGACCTGCTCTAATTGTGTGTATCTTTTCTTTAAGATTCGCAAACGTCTGATCTTATCTGACAAAGGACAGCTGGATTGGAAAAAGATGTACTTCAAGCTCATAAGGTGTTACCCACGGAAGGAGCAGTATGGTGACACACTGCAACTGTGCAGGCACTGCCACATCCTTTCCTGGAAGGTATGAGGTGCTGGTGGGGCAGACTTGATTGGGGCAGGAGCCAAGGGGCAGCCAGTGCTTCCTCTGATTGCAGCTGGCTTAGTGTAAGCCTGCATAGCCTAGTGAATGCCTACATCTGAGTTCTCTCTCAGCTATKAAGACCCTTTCTTCTCTGTGCTTCAGAGATTCCATCTTTGTCTTGAACATGAGCARTGTCCATTGGGGCCAGAGGGTTTGAAGATGGGTATGTTTTTGGGCTGCCTGCAAGAAATCATTTTAGYACTGCCAGCAGCTTCCTGTACCCATTATATGGAAGTGGAGGTCTTGGCAAAAGCCTTAGCTGGAATGAAAGCTGATGACTGCAAAACAGCTCAGGACAAAAATCTGCTGACCACTGTGGTGAAATGCAAGGCATGTCTCTGGAGTTAAACTCCAGTAGCTGATGGTAGGCCCTAGCCTCTCTTCCCTCAGAAGAGGGGAAAAGAATTAATTGGACCTTTGCTGTCTCTTTTTTYGATGACTTGCCCCAAAGATGCTAAGCCCAGTTCTGAGCTGTTATTCTGGGCTCTGCTCTACCTATTTGCACATGGGTGTCTGGCAGAGGGGCAGTGCTAAGTTGGCTGATGCTTTGGCACCCTTTCTGCAGCCTCTCTAAATAGAATTGT
This sequence comes from Alauda arvensis, assembly GCA_902810485.1. NCBI lineage: Eukaryota > Metazoa > Chordata > Aves > Passeriformes > Alaudidae > Alauda > Alauda arvensis. The sequence continues at coordinate 3,290,876 of CADDXX010000007.1, read as the reverse complement.
TTTCTCCTTTCMCAGGGTACTGATCACCCCTGCACAGCCAACAACCCAGAGACTTGCTCCACCTCTCTTTCACCACAAGAGTTCATCAACTTGTTCAGGTTCTGAACTTGGGTCAGCGCAGCTTATGCAATTCCTACAGGACACTGTCACAGAGCTTGGACACTCCATTTGTAAATAGTGTAAATATTCATGTTTGTTTGAAGCTCCTGAGTCAAGGAACAAGAGGATCTCGGAGAAGAAAGGTGAAGTTGCTCACTGATATGCAGCACTTAAGGAATACAGACTTCCATAGGACTGGTGTATAAATACAACATGTTGTACAGAGTCCCTTTTTTATCTGATCAGAGTACAAGATACAGGGCAAAAAAACCCTTCATTTTTTGTTTTTAGAAGTTAGAAATGAATTTGCCCCGCATCCATTTGAGAACTCTTTTGGTTTGTTTCTAATAGAGAGAAAGCAATATGAGGCTAGGACTGTTGAACTGTTCTTCCATCTGGTTTTATTTAGCATACATATTTATAAGTATGACATTTTAGAAATATTTATGAAAAATACCCCTGTGACAAGTTTAATAATACTTTTGTGCTTTTAAAAGGACACATTCTGAAATACTTAGGATAGATCTCTAGCCTACTTGTGAGACAGAATTGCAGCATACCACTTTCTACCTCCAACAGATTGAGTACCTTTTCAAACAAAAATCCAGTGTACAATGTGAACTTTTGTATTTTGTACAATGATTTAAAGGGAAATGTTTGTGATAGTAAGCATCTTTTCTTGTATAAATGCTTACCTCTCTTACATTAGTTTTCTTGCTCTACTCAGTGCTTGAATGCCTAGATGATAGGCACCATATGAATACCTAAGACTTTACTCCATCCTCTTTTAATTTGTTGGTTTTATGAAAGACTATGCAAATGTGAAAAGAGAAGACAAAAGGATGAGCATTATCTATAAGGGAGGAAGTTCTATGATAGGGAAACAAAGGACTGGATTTAATCTCATAAGGTAAATTCTTATCTGCTTCATTAGGTTAATTGCACTAGTTGAAATCCTAAGTGAGGTTAGAATCTGCTCTTTCAAGCCCACGTTTTCCAACTTATATACTGCTCTGTATTCCCACTGCTGTCAAGTGAATTCAGTCACCTTGGAGCTGGTGAATACAGGGAGAACTGGGCCATTGAAACTCATTAAATRATGCGGTTTTTAGTCACTGGAAGASTGGCAGCAAATGTTCTGTTTCAGAGCCCTGGAGCTTTGGGAGTGATTAGTATTTAGCAGTCAGGACTTGGGTAAGCAAGGGATTTCCAACATATTGATATCTTTGGTTCTTTCTCCATGCCAGGGGCAAAGACCCAAGGACCCTTAGTCCCTTCTGCTTCTAGTGCTGAGCTGCTTTATGGATCTTCTGACTCTAACCCAGAGCTAAATTTTCAGTGCTACAGAGTAAGTGGCCACTTCACTGGGGCTGTGRTCTGGCTCCCTGTCTCCTCTGTAGTATGCAATGCTTCACTTTTCTCTRCAGTGGAGCTTGAAGAATCCAGCTCATACATAGCAATCTGAAAACCTGCAGTGGAGAGTTTTTGCTGTTTACCAGTAGATTTCCTCTCTAGCACTTTCTCTGTGTATGATGTAAGCAGGATACCTTGTAAGGGTAAATATTTAGTGGGTTGTGTGTGACTATGTACAAAAATTTTGAGGAAAAGGAGTACTCAGGACAATTCAGGAAGAACTACTTGAGTTAATTATTGTTAAATATGCTGTTCCTTTTTTACATTTTTATAACTGACTTTGAACACTTTTCTGCAGCTGTTTGTAATTTAAAATGACAGTATTTGCRTTTTTGCAAACTAAATCACTTTGCATATTCTTGGAAGAGATGTGAAAAGGGAAAAAAGCTGCCTCTAGATGGAGCAGTGGGAAGAGGGGAGGAAAAGAAGGAAAAAGCTGACAAGATCTGCCCTTCCCCAGCYACCTAACAGCAAATCCCAAGATTTTGCTCTACCAGAGTTCTGTGAGCCTGTACCACCCTTAGCCATGGCCCAGAGCTTGTYACTCTCCAGAGATGAGGGGAAAACACGTGTAGGATAACAAGCTTTATCTTGGTGTTGGTGCCCCATTCATCAGTTTGACTGCTGGTAGAAAGCATAAGCCTCCTGATCATACTCGTGTCAASTGAAAGTGATTTAACAACTGCTACCTTGGAAAAACACACTTGTGCTTGTTTGGGAGAYGTTTGAGTGAAGGAGGCCAGTTCCYGTTTTCCTTCCTGCGCTGATGGCAGCGGGTAGACAAGKCTGAAATCTGGCTTCGTGMGTGAGGACATTAAGGAGTGAAACTTGCAAGTGAAGTGAGTGAAGCATTGCCAYTGAATTTGGAGAGTCCTGTAGCTCCTTTTTCCAGCAGTGGGAAGACCTGTCCCCCTTGGCATCTTCTGTTTCCAGCTCTGACCTGGGGCTGGTTTGTTTTGTAGTTTTGCCTCTGCCACCCACGGTGAGCCAACCTGTTGTGATGGGGAGGYAACAGTATTTTGGTTTGAAATGCTGCAGCATTCTGCCTGCTCTGCATCTGTGCTTAGCACTTACCCTCTGTGAGATTGTGACACTGAGTGAATTTTAAGCTGGGGTTTGAATCTGGCCTCCTGCGTTCCTTGGATAAGAAGATGGAAATTCTCAATGTTGAGCTGTGATTTGGGAATGTCTTGGCTCCAGCCATCACCTCTATCAACCTTTCACTGGCCTCTTCTACCCAGAGACCATGGGTCATACTGACAACAGATTTAATGKGCAACTGAGGCTCCTATTTATAAAACTGCCTTCAATTACTGTGTATTTTATTTCTTAGCACTRTAAGGGTCAAAGTGCTGAAGATGATTTGTTATACATAGACACTTGTCAGTTGCTTGTGTGAGGTCTTGGCATGTTGCTGTCAGTGTCCAAACYAGCAACTACTGTACAGAACAAAACAGACTAAACAAGAAGAAACAGAATGAGYCTTATTCAGTTACTGCCTCAGTCATTACCCTCCTGCTGCAGCAATTGTCAAAGATGGCCTTGGTCTCTTTGGGGTCCCATTGTTTCTTGAGTGGCTGGTACAGGGAGATGTTGCAGTGAATTCAATACTCTTGGTTTGAATTTAAAACAAAATGCTGTTGCATCCAAATACCTTACTCTAACCATTTACAAACAAAGCAATCAGTATTTTAGTGGTGCAAAGGCATCTGCTTGGCTGAGGATGGCAGAGGAACAAAACTGACAGTGGTATCAGAGGCTTCCAGGGGGGATGGTTTAAGGCTGCTCTCAGGCAAAAAGGACCTCTTTMTTTTAAGACCATTGTGGCAAAGCTATTGTGAAGGGGAAAACAGACTTTTGCTTGTATTTTGGAAATTGAATGTTCTTTTCAAGTGACATTTCACCTTCCAGTTAGTTGATGCATTTCCATTAGATCTGCATCAGTTCTTATACTAGGAAAGGAGAGTTTTTCCTCTCTTTGGGGTTTTCTCTTGCCAACATATCCAGGGAAATCTCATTGTCTTTAGAGGATGTRTTAAGTAGTGCAACAGCACAGAACATGRTGCTGTGAAGAGGAAAAATAGATCCATGTAAGGGAGGAGGCTTAGGAAGGGAGAGATCCCAGAGATCTCCATTTCAGCTTTCTAGAAGAGGCCAGTTTTTGATGTGGTGGCCATTTCAAGAGGCATGGTTTCAGCTGTACATACCTTAAGCCATTTTTACTAATTATGGTATGCTGAAGTTTGATCATAAAGCGTGTGTACCTCCTCTTACGTTTTTTGGGTTTCTTTAACTGTGGGAGTTTCTAGATCCTTTATTATGTAAAGTGATTAGGAAAATGTGTATTGCTCTGAAGACACTGCTTTGTATGTAAACATTTAATTGCACCCTGCCACTTTCTGTACATGGGAATATATTTTATATTATTTTTCTTTGCCCCAGGTTTTAAACTGTTTGTATTCCCATTTCTGTTTGACTTCAATTACTTTTGTGAAGCTGTCACCTTCTAGAACATACACAGGTACTAAACCAGCTTTTCCTGCCCAGAAAATTCCTAGGCCCTTAGTTGCTAGAATTTTGTTTAGAGCAGGAATATTGCAAATCCTATTGTGTAGCAAATAAATCAGGTGTGCTTTTCACACTGATCTCCTGCTTGGTACAGCAAACCAGCCTTGTCCTCTGCGGTTGTCCTTGCAAACATGTTGCACATCTTCCCTGTAGATCAGCACCTTGCCAAAAGGACATAGCTTTAAATTAAAGTGCCTCTCTTTGTAGCTGGCCTGCAGCACAAGCACAGGCCCTGTGGAGCTGATGGCTGATCAGGCTGGTGTGGACTCCCTCCCTCCTCCAAGGTTTGGGACTGGTGTTCTGCTTGTGCTGCTTTCTCAGCTCCCTGCCTGTGGTGCTGCTGGTTGCAGGCTCTGAGGCTGTGGCCAGCCATTCACACAGCTCTCAGTGTGTGCCTGCTGGGCTCTGGGTCTTTACCAGCACCTCCTTTCTATCCTGTRTCTTCCTCCAGTAAATCTGTGGGTAGCAAATCAGCTCTGCAGGATCTGGCCCTAGGAGAGCAAATCCATCTTGTCCTTGACACATGCAGTCTCAAGTATATAAATACTCTTGACACCAGAGAAATTCCCTCTCTATTGACCARGTKCTGCTGCTTCTCCTCCTGGGAGAGCAACTGAGGGTGGAATTTGCCTTTCTTCAGCCATCCTGTGCTGCACAGAATGCTAACATGTCAGCTACCAAGAGAGCATTTTAATTTSAAATAGAAAATATGCTCATCTTTAGGAACTAATCTACAGTAATTATAGATACCTACTTATATATGGAAGAGAGTGTGTGTTCTGTTTTATTTTTCCTTGAAGTTGTAATTAGAGATGACATGAAGTGGAAGGCGTCCCTTATATAAGACTTCTGTTTAATATTATTGTGTGGTTAAAATCCTTCCATTATAAATTTGCACACTTTTTTCCTCTTTCCTTGCATGTTCAACTGATTTTTACAGCTGTTCTGTGCAGACAGTATTTTTGTAAAACATTTTTGACACTGAATTGCAATAAATGTTCAAACAATGTGAACCACAGAGCTGGTTGTCTCATTGCTTCCAAGGTGGTGACCTTATCAGCCTTGAGCTTCTGATGACTGTAAGCAAAGACTCTTCTGCAGGAACATCCAGAACTTGGCTCACTGTCCCAGCAGAACATCCCAGATAGAGCTATTGCTTCACCATATCTCAAAGGGAAATGAGCCCTCCCTTCTAACAGAAACAGTGCTCACAGGGAGCTTGTGCTCATGAGTCTGTATTACCCAGAACACAGGAGTGATTGCTGCCCCCAAAGAGATCAGTGCTCACACTGCTCTGAGACCTTCWGCTCCAGTTATGGCTCACAAAATACTGGGGTTTTTTTCTAGTCATAGTACCTGAGTGATTATTCTTTAATCTTTTTTTGGGGGTGGGAAATTACTGCATCCTGTTAGTGTCAGAACTGCAAACAGTCTGCCCCAGGTTCCTGCTCAGAGGGAATGCGAGTAGGAGCCCACTGAAGTGATTCCTAATAAACTGGGGAAAACCAGCTGAGAAGGCAAATGCAATGTGCCTCTGGTGGGAACAGGACAAGTTATCATGGCAAAACAGGATTACTTGGCTCATGAGAGCTATGCCAGCTATGGAAATAAGCACAAAATGCAGATGTTTTGTTTTCAGTCTCATTTGCACTGTCATGTAAGGTGTGTTTGAGTCATGCTGTGACTCAGATCTGCAGTTAGAGGGTTGCACCCTCCAGACACAAGTCTCTGGAAACATAGGATGGGACAGAACCACAAAGCCTTTTAAACAAGAGAAAGCTGTTGTTAAGACATTTCTCATTCAAACTTTTTTGAAAATAGCAAGCTCTACTTATTTTAATAGACTAAAAGTGCAAAGACTTAATCCTTTAAGGGGAATACTGSATCTTTTTAGGAGTATGTTGGGCCCCATTTTCATGTTATTGCTGCTACTACCTCTGCCCTTTTAGGTGCAGTCAGGGATAGAGGGAGAGSCATCCTGAAACATGGATGAGGGTCTGCCTTGATCAATGATAACAATCACCCGGTATACTTCCTTGGAGTGCCCTCACTGTCTGTCTTATAAAAGAAGTACAGTTCTGCCAAAAAGCATTTTGGAAACCTCTTACAAAATGAGCATTAAAGTTACTTCTTTGCTTTGCCCCATCTTTCCTTAGTCTCCATTTCTGCTTTACAGGGGTGAACCATGTAGGGGACTGCTTTATTTTTGACAAAACTTGAGCTGTTCCTGTGATCAAAATTGTAGAAATTGGAAAGAGCTGTTTTCCAAAAGGCTCTATAAATAACTCCTGTGGGTTCAAAGGCCTTCCCTCAGCTGGAAGGACACCAGTTCACTCCTCACCATTCTTGATGCATAGTATAATGCACTTTTTAGTTGAAAACAAACAAATGTCTTTTTAATATGTTTCCCTTGGATAATTTCAGTACTGGGCAGAACAGACCTTGAGAACAGACAGCAGCACACACAGGTTTGCAGCTGAGGTGCCAGGTCCATCCTAGAGCTCCCAAAGGTGCTGCTGATTACCTGCAGTGGCTGGAAGGGGGTGGTGGGACAGGAAAGACACATGGTCCCAGYTTCACAGGACAAATAAACAAACCACCCCGTGGGATTTGTGTTTGTAGACAGAGAAATGCAGTCAGTGCAGGAAATGYGAGTTCCTCCTTGTCACAGCACACCAGGAATTTTGACTTATTTTAGCAGGGCTTTTAAGCATTGGGTTAAGCTAATTCTTACCAGCATTCATTTTTATTCTTTAAGTACATAAAATATGATGTCTCTGTGGGTAATCTTTGCTGTGAAAGGGATGTGTAACAAACTGTCAGCCAAGAAGCAGCCTCACTCCCTGTCTGCACCCTGTGCCAAGCTGGGGTGGGCTACAGTTTTGCTTTTTCTTGCTTTGCCTCCACAGGCAAAACTCTCACTTTTCTGAGGGATTTAGCTCGTGTTCCTAGCCAGGAATCTCTTTCTCTCCTTCCTCCCACTCCAGTGTGGCAGCCCAGCTGGTGGCAAGTGTCAGAGGAGGCTGCACACCCACGTGGGGCCATTGCCTGGCTCAGCCTGGGGCCAGCCTCCAGCTCAAACATGATCCAGCCAAAGCTGATGAGAGCCCCTGTGAGTCTGGTCATGGCTGCAAACATCCCAGTGCTGTGCYAGGCTGGGACCAGCTCCGTGGCCTTGCCTTCCCAGCATGAGATGGCTCTTGGTACCATGGCCGTCACTTTTTCCCTTGGGGTTTGGGGCACATTTTGTCCATGGGTCTCCCAACAGAAGCTGGCCATTTTCAACATTGGTCCCCTCTTAAATTACTTTCTCCCAATCTTTTTATAGCTCTCCAACTGAAGTGGRATTTATTCTTTCTTTTTTTAATATAGCTGGAGGTGTAAATCCAGACAAATATAACTCCTGAGGGGGAATCAACCTGTCCATGCCACAGCTCAGCAGGGCCTGTGTTACTGCTGGTATATATAAAGCAACCAGAAGCCTTTTAAAACCTCTGAAACTGAAGTAATTTCTTTTGTTACTTATGGCTAATTAAATGGTGCTCATTTAAAAASACTGTCTCCTGATGGTAGGTAAAAACCTACAATCTTACTCTTACCACACACTTTTATATATAAAACCTCTATTTTTAACCCAATGGTGGGATTCAGGGTTAATGCTCGTTAGAGCTGTGTCTAGACAGTTGTGAAAAACAGGAAATGAATTACATTATGGCACGAAAGGAGAATTTAACCTTTTCTCTCCTCACTAACACATATGACTGAGGAAAATATGGTACAGCAGAGTATTTTGGAAAGTTTAAGGAAGTAGAAAAATTAGAAGGAAAAAAGAAAAAAAAAAGCTGGGTTTCTACAAGGCCTCGTGGGAATTATTACACATAAAATAATGTGCCAGATTCTGCTCTCAGCTATACCTGGGCAGCAATTTGTTATCTTTGTGGAAAAAATTGMATTTTATTATTTCCTGYTAMYGSTGAACATTCAGAAGAAGGAAAAGCCAAGTTAGCCCACTTCACACACAGCTGCAGGAGAGCAGCCACCACATAACACCCATCCTGCAGCACCCTGAGCCAGTCAGAGGGGTTTGGAACACCCCTGGCCATAACAGCACCTTGCACTCYTTCTCCTCAGGCTGCCTAAGGCCTCAAGGTATTTTTGAAATATTTACTAAGTTATTTTTCCTTTATTTTGATTAGAGGCTGAAAAAAATGCACATTCCCCTTGCTTGGCCCTTGAGGAAAGGAGGAGCYCTGAGGCTCACTGGCCCCAGGCAGCAGCACAGGGACCCTGCTGTGGCTGAGGATGTACAGGGTGAGGCTCCAGCTTTAAATAATTGCTGTTATGAACCCAGAGCACGAATCAAGCCTGAACCAGTGAGGACAACGGGCCTACTTGGAAAGAGCTGGGAAGGGGAGGCCTGGGTGCTCTTTACTCACTCATTCCCCCATTCCCTGCATTATGGCTGCTGTTTGGCTGTAGAACGCACCGCGGTCAGTCCAGCATCCTCCACACCGCTCTGAGCGCGTTCCTCGGCCCCTCATGTGCCCCCAGGGSTGCATTTCCTCGGGTTCTTAACCCYCCCTGCACCCCAGAAGGCTGCAGAAGCATTGAGTGCCTGCTCCCCTGCAGAGGCCCTGTCCTTCCCCCATGGCTGCGTGTCCCTGTGCCCGTGGGCCCGTGAGCAGCCGGGCGCTGCCGCAAGGACCCTTCCCATCTCTTCCCATCGTGTGCACGACTCGCCTCCCTCGTCTGCATGTCTCTGCTGGAGCCAGATGTTTACATTCACCGCACGTGCTGTCAGCTGGCCAGAGACATTAATACCCCCGTGGCAGAGCAACAAAGCCTTCCCGAGGATCCTCCGCGCCGCTCAGCCCCATCCCGCCCTCCTGGGATCCCCGCTGGCTTTGGTGGCTGCTGGGAGCATGGGGRAAAGGGATTAGTCCTCTCAAGGCTATTTATTTGCTTAGTTTTATCATGATTTCTTTTAATTTTGAAGGCACATGAACATGCCGTGTACAAATCATCAGAATAATACTGTAGCTAATTTTATGGCGTCTTTAGCACCGTCCAAAATGGAAAAAAAAACCCAATCAACAAACAACTGTCCCTGCAATGGAGCAATCTAAATAAAGTYCTTTAAGCAATGCATTATTTCCCTCTATAGCTATCAATGTTTCCACTTCAAACTCCAGTTTGTCTTCATAAAGGAATCAAGCTTTGGCACAGCTTCTGTCAGAAAACAATAACATCTTAAAGTGTTTTCAAGGGAGTATGGGGAAAGGGAGATTGTGGAAGTTAAAATCACTAGAAGAGCTGTAGAATGTTGTCCTAAGGCTCTCAGAAAGGAAGGAGCGTCGATTTACCCAGATTTACTTGCCCACCCTTGTGTCAGGGAGGGAGAGAGGGAGGGAGTGGAGCAGGAGCCCTTGCAGCACTTGCAYCTGACCAGGGATCAGCAGCCAAGGTGTGGATCTTTCTCAAGAAGAGGAAATMATTCAGTGGTGCCCATTGCTAATGCCAAAGTGAGCTGGGGAGCCAGCACCCACTGCCARATGTGCTGCTGTGGAAGGAGCTGTCTGTACCTCTGTATCCATACACATGAGAGGCCCATGGGCATGAGCATGCAGAGGGACACACAGTCAGAGCTGCCCTGCACAAGTCCTGCTCTGCAGTGTGAGGAAGGTCAAGACTTTCTTGTCAGCAGCAGCTTTGCTTGAAGGAGAGGTTTTAGGACATGGCTCATTCTGGGGTGGTGGTGGGGAGGGGAAGTTTCTGCATTAATCATGGATCTCTTTTCTGTTTTTTTCATTAGTATCTTCTGCTTGATGTCAGTGTAGCCTGCTTGACAGTTTACTGCTGCCAGAAAGGGTGTTGGATTTACAGAAGAGGTGGAAAGCTAAATAGAAAAGGATATAGGTATTCCAAAGATCCTCATCTTGGTGTCTCTCCATGGCCACACCTGTCCCCCCTGAGGTCTCCTGGCACTGGAGACTGATGGAGGAACCCCAAAGCTCCTCTTGCTGGCCAGGACAGGTTGCTGTAGTATCCTCTCAGGTATCTAGGAAGCCACATTTACCTCCAGCCCATCCTCAGGTTACCAGATGAACTGCATGTGCTGAGATCTTGCATCCCACTTAATATTTAATCACGCTTTGCCCTCATTTTCTTAAGTGGGCAGTGAAACCCTAGCTAGCCTGTGTGCYCCAGCAGCATGGTATTTTATTACAGAAGGCTCAAAACAAAACTTCCATTTGCTAATCTAGCCATGCCAATGCCTGTAGCACTGGAGCTCCATGGAGCACTCCCCACTGCCATTTATCAGCAGCAAGGAGCAGTTCTAGCAGTATTTGGGAGCAGGCTYTCTTGCACTATGCAGGCCAGGCAGAGGACCTTGCTGTGAGACAATGCCAGCTCAGAGGAGACCAGATGTCAGTGAAGATGGTGACACCTCTTTTGGACCTCACACATGCACTTCTGTCATGTGTCAGGCTTCAGGTCACACCAGCACTGGGCAATCTCTACGTGTGATTTTTTGACACCACATGCTAAGCCAGGGCGTTTGCTTTTTGAATGACCACAAGTAATCCCCATTTCTGAGGATGTCTGTAAGCCCAGCAAGCATCTTTGCCAGGTTAGATGGGGGTCTGAGCAACCTGCTCTAGTGGAAGGTGTCTCTCCCACAGCAAGAGGAATTACATCATCTTAAGKGTYCCTTCCAACCCAAACCATTCTATGATTCTATGATCTTGAGTGGGGTGGTAATGTCCTGCAACCTCCAGTGTCTGCRTGCCCCTGCAGGCAGTGAGCAGAGGGGACCCTGTGGTCCCTGGCAAGGGCTGGGTCCTGCACCCCTGTGGCCAGGGCCAGGCTGAGCTGTTCTACAGCTCTGGATGGCCACAGAGAACATTGGCAGAAAGGTTTCATCAGGCTCTGTGCCTTGGAAAGGGTGCCCCTGGTCACACAGCCCTTGGCCCCTGGTCACACAGCCCTTGGCACCAGCTCAGAGGAGGCTGGGCTTTTCCTCTGAGCATGGATGTGACCTCCAGGCACTATGAGAGCATGGAAAGGCTGGCAAACAGGCCATGCTGGGAATGTGTGTGGGTCTTCTTTGCTGGCAATAAAGTCCCTCACTTGGTCTTTCAGACCTCAAAAGCACCTAACCTGGGGTGTTTTATTTAATAATTATCAAATAAGCTAAATGGGAATGACAATTAAGTAAACAATCTACCCTGTAAAGGGCCTCTGACAAATATGGCAGGCAGGGCACTGCAAATCTCCCCTGAGTCCCTTCCTCCCAGCCTACTGCTGGGAACAAGGCAGGGGGAGCACCCTCTGGTGATGCCAGGAGGAGAACAGCTGGACCCCACAGCTCTGCTAATTCTGCATCTCAGGACCAAGCCTACTGAGCTCTGTTTACTTTATGGGAACTCCATGCACAATGCATTTGAAAACAACTCCTGGCCAGACACATACCTCAGCATATTAYAGGGTAGTTTTAGTACTTCTGGCAAAGCAGATTGAACTCTGCTTTTAACTGTACTGAGACAATTCCATGGACTTTGCTGGCAGCCCTGCATTTTTGTACCGAAGGAACAACTGGTAGAGGTTACTTGGCTAAATAGTTGCATTTCCTTCATGCAAGACAGAAACACAAGTGCAGATAAATACTGGTGGTATTCCTGACTTASAGTGGGCTGTATTTTCTTCCTAAGAGAGTGACTGAAGAAAGTTTGAATAGCTGGAAGAAACAGCGTCACACAGCAAGGGAAAACGACTGAACGTCGCCTCCTCGCTTTGTGATGACTTTGTTTTTGTACTGGTATAAATATAACTGTGACCATTCCATACAGCAAAGTGCTCTGTGATGAGTACAGTATAAATAGTGGAGCTGATGACTCTTGCTATAAACAAGGACTGGCAAGCCTTGCTCCAGCCCAGCAGTGAGCACGGAGGGAGCGGCGGGAGCTGGACAGGGAAATGGTTAAAAGCCACAGCAGAAGGTTTTCTCAGGATGGCTCCAAGGCTGGAGCTGCTGTGCTGCCATTTCAGCAGCCAGGCTCAGACAGGGGAAGCACGCCACCACAATTGCACGCTAAAGAGAAGGGAAGGCTGAGATAACTACCATCTTCTCACTGTGTAGGCTGTTTGAAAAAAAAGAACCTATAATGATTCCTGCCTTATTGCAGTGTTTGGGTTCCAGATATAGCCTTGCATGGGAAGGCTGGTATGATGCTGAACCAATCAAAATGAGCATTTCCTGCTTTTAARTAATATAATGTCAGGAATCCAGCTCACTGGAAACATCCTGCTCATTTTCCAGAGCAGGAAGCAGACATTCATCACAAGTATCAGGTGAATAAATTCACTTCAGTTGGACTTTGTGAGTGGCAGTTCCCAGCTCAGGTCCTTAATGCTTATTTTTATGACTATAAAATGAAGCTTGGTACACTTCATGCCTAGGAAGTGGCTTAGCTCACTCYGAAACTCAGGGACTTGCCAGAGGCCTTGGATAACTAAGTAAGATTTGTTTTAACTGCCCTCAGTATCCAAGGTATTTCCTACTGTAAGTATAAGGAAATATTGAGGATACTTAAACGACCATATTTGTTTATCTTAGGTCAAACTGAAGAGATTTTCCAGAACCACTACTGCAGCTGCATTTAAGTTGCTGAAATGCTACATTTGTGTACAGTGCTTCACTTCTGACTCCATGATCATGAATGAAAAGAGGTGAGCTCCACAGGGAAGKGAGCACAAACCTGGGCAGATGTCTCCTGACACTCCCTCCTCAGGTGTGCTTCATTAACCTTGGCCTCAACTGGGCCACRTCCTGCATAAAGAGGAAGCCAGAAGGCAGAAGAAAATCACCAGCATTCTCTCCCTCAAATTTCTGAGAAGGSAATTACCTGAAGAGAGACACACATCCAGACAGGTTTCACCTCGAGAGGAGATGAGATTCYCTAAGCCTGTGAATCCAAAGTGTCAGAGCAGGGCAACCCCACCAATCCTGGAGCCATCTGCTCTGCAGGGTGACACGATGTGATGCTCTRCAGGTCCTCCTCTCCAGCAGGGTGGCTCATGCCAGGTGTGGGGGACAGCCACCCCCTGGGTCAGGGACAGTGTCTTGGTAATGGCTCTGTACCCAGTGCAAGGTAACTGTGACCACTGTAGGGACACAGTGGTGTTTTCACACCTCATTCTTACTCCCTGGTACAGAKTTCTCAAGTCATTTAGTCTACAACCCTTGTTTCCTAAAAAGGTTGGGGGGGGGGGATGTGAAAAATGAGAAAATTTGGACCAAACTCATTCTAACAAGGAAAACCTGACCAACCAGAGATGGCCATTTTACAGTAGAAGCTTGGAGAGCAGTGGTGCTTCAGAGCATGCATGAGGCTCTGGCTGGACAATGAGGGTATGAGGAGGGGAGGCCACACATGTCAAAATGACCTGACCAAGGCTCTCATCCTGGATTTGATTCATCCAAATGCACCCCATTGCCCCTTTACTTCCTGAATAGGCCAGATCAGACTGCAGCATCCCCAGGTATTTAAATAAAAAATGATAGCAAACCAATAATTGATTTGTATCTGACATCCTGAGGTGTCACAGCCCCATTTTGGTGACTGCTGACCAGATCCCCTAAACTGGAACGTGGTGTGACAATGCTGCCATGTCCCCTGGTGTGCAGGAAGGGCATGCATTGACATTACAGGCTCAGGCAAGTTGAGGGCAATACCTCAGCCTTCAGCCACAACCTTGCAAGATACAAATGACCTCTGCAATGCTGTCAGAATGATTCATTTTTAACTGTAAGCTCCTGGCAGGGCTGAGTGTGCAGGGGACCACCTCTGCCMGTGTCCCAACCTGCACATCCACTGAATGCTGACTGCTCTCTCTGCTGGCCAACTGAGAAATGGGATTTTCTCAAGTCAGACCTGGTCACATACAAGTTTGCAACAACACACTGACCAAGCAAATGTATGCTTGCATTAGAAAAAATTGTCTGTTTCTAAAGCCACAAACAGCTGAATRAAACAGGTTAGTTATCAAATAAACTATAATCTTAGATAAAAAGCAGCAGCAAAGAAGAGAAAAAGGCAAGAGAGATGTGGGTGTCCCATCTTCATGCTGCAGCTTACTGCTGYAATAGCCTGCTGGAGATGGGAGGAACCACCTGTGAGATGGGATATRCCCCCATTATTAAGGCTATCAGAATCCTGACATATGATGTCTAGAATTAAAAGGCTTGGAGAATTTCAAGTGATCAACAGAATACAGTAGTTGGGATACAGTGGGATTGTGAGTAACTGACCTGAGTGCAGGTCGGTTTCTCCTCACTTTCTTCCATGCCTGACTCAAGGATCACCTTGTCCAAAAAGCCACCACTTAGCTCTAAGCTCATAAAAACTGTAATAACTGGACAATAGAAAGACATCACTGTGGAAAAGGACAAGGTAAAGAAGGCTGAAAGGGAATGGGAAGCTAAGCTGCACTAGGAAATCGTTGTGCTTAAAGTGCATAAGCAGCACATCTTTGTCCTGGACACAGTGGGACAGCATCTGGACACCAGTAAAGAAAAAAGTAAAGTCTCCAGGGCTATGGACAATATGGAGTATAAGTGAGCACAGGCTGATCCTGTTGTGCCAGTGCACCCAAGACAATCAGCCATCAATGCTTTCCTRTTATTTCCTGTCCCTCAGTGGCAGGAGCCCAGTTCCCCTGCACCAAGGAGTGAGGCTCTCCCACCTCAGCTGGGTGGCWGCACTGGCCAAYCTGGAGCTGCACCTGAGGAGCAGCAGTTGTGCTCTGCCACAGAATGTACCCCACACGTGTATGYAYGACTGTGGTATGAAGTTGCTTGAATCTCAGGTGTTTAAATACATCACTGGTCAGAGCTGACAATTAGTGATGTCTGGCAATGAAGTTGCCTCYTKGCCATCAGATTTACAGTGGAAGTTCTTTGCTTGTACTTCTGCAGGTACATGGCAAAGTTGCTCTCAGCAAGCTCTGCTTCTCTGTCTGCAACTCACTGTGCTGTTCAGTGGGGAAACCCCACTGGTGGGGCCACCTCATGTGTGAAATCTGGGTTGACAGCAGAGGTTAAACACAGCAAGTTCCACAAAATAGTCAGGACTAGGGTTACCTGGAGAAAGGACCAAAGAGGGGAGGGAAGTCACTTAGTCCCTCTGATGGGACACTAGGACTAATCAGCATCAGAAARGAGCTGGGTTTTGATAATTACAGTGAAGTGAATGGCTTATCTTTGTATTTTGGGCCCTAAATGAGCACTTGATGGGCTAGAGAGACAGCACCACACTATCACCATCCTCAGCACTGTATTGAATAATTCTCTGGCTTCTACTGATCCCTCTGGAAATGACAACATTTTACAAGAGCCACAAAAAGGTGGTTAATAATAGAAAAGCTATAATCACACACACCCAGCATGCTATATGTAAAATTAAGCACCTGTTCAGAATGATTACAGAGAAAGAGGACTAACTCTTCACTTTTTTTTTTTTAACCTGCATATTCTGAATAATGGTTRTGACTGTTCTTCTTAACAGCCTTGATACTGAAACTAGATTAAACCAGGCAAATTCTTGTGTCTTGACCCCCACTAAAAGGAGCATGTCACAGATTTCAGCACCGGAAACCAGCTGAGGTTAAATCAAATGGCACACTCAAGTAGGGAGGGATGAGAACCTCATGTTCTGTAACAACTTAAAGGGCCTGTTGAGCAATGCACAGGAACTCTGTGCCTGAGATTTGACCACTYGAAGGGTAAGAAGTGCTCAACACAACCCATTCATCTGAGACGTGGATCTTTCCATTCTCACTGCTGCTGTGTCTGACCCRGTGCCTTGGCAGCTGCATGGAGCTGAGCAGGCAAACTGAGCTCTGCACTGTCACAGCCAGCCTTAACATCACTCAAAACCAGTAAATAACAACATCTGCATTTCCCCAGAGTGCGCCTGCTACATCAGCATCAAGCAGAAAGAGCTGCCATTTCATCCAAACATGATTCATCAGACCTTTTACACAGGAGTATCTGGTTAAACCCAGCTGTCCCCTCTCAGGAGGGTTCTGTGCACCAGTTTATCCCGAGTTTCATCTCAGTTTCTTCTGGTGATGCTGGCTCAGAGGGACAGAAACTGCAGATCAACTGTCCCACTCCAGAGGGGAGTGTCCCAACAACTGGCCTCCTAACTAATCCATGCTGGCACTCAAGGAATATGTGTAGTAGCAGCCCATCTGCACAGGCACAACTGTGCTGCATCTGGCAATAGAAAGTTCCTATATTCAGCAGCCCTTATGAAACAGAAAAACATGTCTGAATGAAGTGAGTCAATCCCACAGTTGTTCAATTTGCTGTCTCTGCTGTTAATATGCTGAGCAAATTCTCTAGAACTAATGGGACATACAGTAATACACTATGTATTTAACAATAAACCTATACAAGTCTTACAAGTTTTGATATTTTACTTTACTTACAAATAAAATAATCCCTTAATACTTAAAATCTTTACTGTGCTTTTCCTCCCAGGAATGACGTGTACCACAAATGTTTATGGTAGTCTCAATCCCAGTAGGTTTTCAAGGCCTGAGTGGCTAAAGCCCTGAGCAGCCTGGTCTGACCTGATTTAAACAGATTGGAGCAGCCTGCTCTTCTACCACTCTGTGAGTCTGTGATGTGCTGGGGTATAAAGCAGAACAGCCCAAATCTGAGAATTAAAGACCTCATTTTAGCCTGTTYCTGCAATTCCATGTTTAGGGCACTCTTCTGAGAAGTGTGAGACTGCTCCAAGCCCTCAGTCAGCACGATGGCTTTCCCGGGATGCCCAGCAGGGATGCAGCTTGGTGTCACCTCCAYGGATATTCAGCAGCACACAGCAAGGGGGAGGCTTTCTCACTCCCTTCCCCCCATCCATATGGCCCCTGCTGATTTCCTTACACCAGCAGGAGCAGCTGTCTGACCTCATGGCAGGCCAGCTCAAGGAACCAAGAGGCAGAAAAAAAACCTCAACAAAACTTCCTGCTTTCTGTCAGAATTACCCTGAATTACCACAAGGCCAAACAAACACCACGTGCAAGAAGATGGGAGCAGGTGAAAATGCACAGCCAGCATGAGAAGCAAAAATAGCAACTGCATCTTCCAGGAGCTGTCAGCACTAGAACATTTAACTGAAATGGCAGGATTTGATTCTCCCCTTGTAAAGCACAGAAACCTGGATATTTACCTGGTTTTACATTGTGCATGGGAGTTCACAACTGAACTACTAAATCAATTTTCCTTTTACACTTCTGCTAAAGAAGGACTAATCAGTAAAGCTAGTAAGGAAACTGGGATGCACTGTCTCTTTATAGATAATTGACAGCAATCATAACATGAGGAAAACCAGATCTCACTTTCAAAATGTGACAACATGTAGCAATTTAGGCTACAATATTCAGTATTTTATGCACATATTTTTCCAAAAGCTTTTTTTGTAGCTCTTTTCAGTTTGGGCATAGTAGCTRGAAAAGCAATATGCTAAAGGTGGCATGTCTGCCTTTGAATTGACATTAAAAACCAAGTGCATTCTTACATAATTAAAATAAAGGTTTTTATTTGGTACATGATATTTCTGACTGTTGTGTTATATTTTTCCAAATACCTATTCCATTTGCAGAAATGTAAACCATAAATACAATGTAAGAGCAGCAAAACAAAGCACATCCACTGAGAACCAGAAGAACTGTTCACTTTACTGTCCTTCCAAGGAATAGCTGTAATCAGTCTGACTGCCAAATCGATGCACAAAGTCTGAAAGGGAGAACACTGAGCCCCATCCCACTTCAGGATTCATGCTGATGAAATCATCCAAGTTCATCTTGGAATCTAAAAAAGGACCAGAAAAGGGAAATATTTAAGTTCCTGATGCAGGTTCTGTAGCACAGGTATACATCTTTCAAGAAAACATTCCAAACCCGTCTTCAATAGTTCAGTTCACTCCAGCAAGATTCTGAAAATTGTATGGTGGTACAGAAACTATTTCTATTTCCAGTCTCTGAAACATTGCTTTTTCCCCAATTCCCCTCTCTGCCCATGGCAATAATCACATTTCAGGATCTGTAAGCATCCAGTAAGTCACCAGAAACTAGCATGTGTGGGTAAGACTTTTCCCTACAAACAGCAGCCTTGAAGGGTTAAGTGTCAGAGAACTGGAATGCAAATAACAACCAACACAGGGAAGAGCAATGCAGTCTTCCTGCATTCACACAAATGGCATGACTCAAAAGCAGGGGAGATATTATTCACCCATTTAATTTCTGAACCAAAGTCAATGGAGTCAACCTTTGCACTGACCACAGAGGAACAGGCTCACAGCAGTAGTCAGAACTGTAAGTTGCTTGTTGTCTCTCCAAAGTGATTAGCCCTTGGCAAAACTGCAGTTTGTTACTCTCCAGATGACAGCATTTGTTTTCCCTCCAGCCCTGAACTTTGTCCTTGCTGAACATGGGCCCACTGCAGGGCCAGAATATGCAGAGKGGAGGAGATGTGTGACCTAACCCAGCCCCCAACCCAGAGGGATGCTCAGGTGAAGAAGAGCACAAACTAGGCTGGGGGAAAATGCTTATTTTTTGTGAACCCTGAATGACAGAATGAAGTCAGGGGGAAAAGTTGAACTGCCATGGTTTCAAGAGAAAAGTAACCATGACTGCCCTTTGCCAGGATTTTAATCAGTTCTGTTCCCTGCAGAAGGGGTAGAAACCATTCTGTCCCATTCATGGATCCCAGAGAGCTCACTGGAAAAGTGCTGGTGTGCAGTTTTGGGTTTAGGTGCCTTATACATCCTTTTTCTGGAGCTGGCCTGGTGCAAGCTTTGCTGACTCAGAACCATGCTGATCAGAGATTCWGTTCTGATGACAAACATCTGTGGGCTTGTTTTAGGTTCTSRCTGATRATGTGCACAAATAAATGCYCATTRAAAGAAAACTGGCAGAGAATGAGTTTAAGGAACAGAGTGSTAAAGCCACTGTTACAGATTTACTTTACAGATTTACTGTTAACAGCTCTTCCACTGTATTAAGTATCCATGGATGATTCATGTGTGCATTTTAGGATTAAGAATCAAACAAGAGGAGACTCTAATGAATAGATTATAAAATCCAAAGGATAGAATTTGTTTCAGCTGCAAAATCCTTGAGTAACTAGGCTTACCATTATAGACAGTGTAAGCAAGGAAAGGAAGATGATATTCAGGAATCCCAGGCCCAGGAGTCCCAGAGATAATCCAGCCCCTGAAGGCCTCTGCACCATGTCTACACTACAGCACAGCTTTGTGATTTGCCAAATCCCAACTCTCACCCCTTCTGAGGTGTGCCCCCCCTAAATCTTTTCTTGTTAACCTGTTTGAACTCTGCATATGGAAAATCCTGATGTCCAGCCAAGCATGGTCCTACTGCTGAAGTGAGTCTGGCAGAACAATTTCTGCCTATGTGGGAATTTAAAAAAGCACAAGCTCAGCAATTTGCTGTCATAGCTCAAGAACAAATTAGTAGTGGATAGCAGCTCTTGCCTGTTGGTAGACTGGTAAGTCTGTTTTCCAGCTCCAAACTTGTCTTTTCCTCCCAGAATCTTTTTCAAAATTAATGTAATTTTTCATATACTTTAAGATTAAATAAATAAATAACTTTCTGCTTTATGTGCATTGAGCATAGTAAAATAATGCATAAAACTGTTCTGTGAATAGTAAAGCAGTCCAAAGGAGATTGTTCCAGTAGTTACAAACACAGCTGCTGTTTGCAGCTTGGAAGTTGCTATTACAATGCCAACAGGAAATGAAATCTTCTGTAACTTCAGAAGGATTGTGGCAGATTGTTTCACCAAAGCAAACAAGTCCATGCCTGTGAAGAGCGAYGGCCTAAGAACCGGTCGGTAGATGGCACTGGAGCAGCACGGGAGATACCCGTAGGGAAAAACTCAGTGAGACCTCTCCCGTTTTAYTGGTGCAATAACAGCCCCTCTGTGCTGCTCCTTCCTCATGGGCTCCATCTGAAGGCCGTGCGTGTCGTGTGAGACCTCAAGCGCTAGCAAACAGCTCGGCAAAAATGCATGAGAATACCACAAAGTCCTCTTCCCGAAGCAGATAAGAGTGACAAACATCAGAATTTACAAAAGATACATCTGGATGTTACAGCTGGCAAACCAAGGTGATCTCTCCACAAAAGCAAGGAGCATGTATCCTCAGGTGCTGTGACTGTTATACTAGCTTRCATTTGTACATGCTTAGAGCTCATCTTCCTCTTTGACCAAACACACTTTGTTACACACACCCCCCACAAATGAGACCCACCTATCTGGCCCATTCTGGGACTCCAGCATAATTTTGTTTTTGTTTACATCAAGTCTGACACTTTTACCCTAAGCAGGGATGAAATAAAAGGCCACACACTATCTCAGGCATTGTTAGCCCTGACACTTGTGGCTTCTGCCAACAGTAGTTAGAAAGCAGCATTTAAGCCAAGCCTCAGCTTGGCTCACAGACCTTGGACTAACTCAGCATAACGACAGCTGCCCAAGGGCTGCTGGAAGCAAGGAAGTCTGGAACAAAGCCTCCAAGATCAGTTCTGCTGATGCCTAAAACCTTGGGGGCACCTAAAAGAAAGTTGGACTCTTCACAGACTTGTGTAGGTGTTTACAGGTCTCTTCAGATCCTCCTCCCTTGCCTGAGCAGGGAGATAAGTCAGAAGGATCTTCCCACTCTCAGCTGGGGGGCTGCTGTCTCCACAGCTGAGAGGTAACTGACTGTACAAACCATCCTGCTGGATCTCAGTGTAAAACACATCTCAACGACTTCAAATTCTCTTTTACAGAAAGTGGTGCAATTTCAACAAGCCACTCTTATTTCTTAGCTGTGTCTTTATTGTATCTATCTGACTTGAATCATTGCTTCCACAAAAGCTTATGAAGTAAGGACCTGACTTGACAGACTGGAGTTTTATTCTCAATGAGAGCAGCAGAAGGTTCCCATGAAGTGCACAGGAGCTGTTTGTATCCCTATCAGTGCCTTTCCACTTTCACTAGGATCCTGCCACCACTTCAGAGARGAGATACAGAAAGCAACTACAGACATCTGCTGTTAGACATCTCTGTCTAACAGATTTCCTGTTGCATATATTTCATACACAGTGTCTCCAGAATTTCTCAGCTGTCCTACTCATGCTCTTCAAAATAAAAAAAAATTAAAAAAAAAAACCCAAGTAAAACCCCATCATTATTACTACCAGACATTTTATTAATAATAAAAARAACAAAAAGCTTTTACAAATCAATCCAGCAAGTGTGCTACAGAACACCTTGGGAGAACTGAAATTCAAACCACTGCCTTTCATGTTAGAGTTGCTGCTAACACTTGTACATAAGCCATAAAACCATCTGTTTGGAGCAATTTTGAAATACACAGTGCAAGCTGTATTTTGCACAGACTTGCAGTAAGGAGGGCTGATCTCATCCCAAGTCATAAACTAAACAGAATCAGACCTCATTAATTTGTGGAAAGAAGATTTTAAAGAAAGTCCAAGGTTGGGCTCACCACCTCTAGAATAATTAATCTGTTCACCAAATCTCATTTTCTTAGTTTTTTCATTATTTGAACAAAATACCCTGTTTTCTTTCAGCAGGAGSTCACTGGCAAACAGGTGGGACCAGGAGAATGTGCTG
This sequence comes from Alauda arvensis, assembly GCA_902810485.1. Classification (NCBI taxonomy): domain Eukaryota; kingdom Metazoa; phylum Chordata; class Aves; order Passeriformes; family Alaudidae; genus Alauda; species Alauda arvensis. The sequence continues at coordinate 3,269,089 of CADDXX010000007.1, read as the reverse complement.
CAGCTCAAGTGTGTATTCCAGCAGAGCACCTTTGAGGACAGGACAGGGTGAGGAAGCACTGTGCAGCCAGTTCGGTTGGCCAGCCTCTCCTGGCATCCATGGCAGCAGAGCAGAACAGAGGCCACAGCAATGCCAGTAAAAACCACAGAGGTTTTTTTCCCAAACTCTGGAAACAGCTAGAGCAGAGCCAGTTCCAAGAGGCTAATGCTTAGCATGTGAGTTCTGAGGAGATATTGAGGAATCTGAGAGAGGTTTTTTTAATTGTTGTTTTATTTGTTGGACTAGAGTTGTTTCTTTTAGAAAAATGCTTTTAAATTACCTTGTGCCAGCTTCAATTTTTTTTAAGCATAGACTGGAATTTATGGCTCCATGTAAGTTTATTTTTTTATGATTTATTTTGCAACCCCATGAACAAAACAAATACAGTTTAAGATTTGTTCTCTTTGACTTACTAGYAGGAGAAAAATGTTTAATTTGTTAATGATCAAGATTGCTCAATTCAATTCTGGAAGGTTTTGGTAGCAGGGGAGGGCTGTAGGGGCTCCCTAGAAGCTTCCCCCATGTCCAACAGAGCCAGTACCAGCCAGCTCAGGATGGACCCATCTCTGGCAAAGGTTGAGCCCATCAGACATTGTTGTAGTACCTCTTCCTTCAGGAAATTAAAAAAAAAAGCTATTGCTTGGAAGTAATTGTGGCCAGAGAGGAGTGAGAACATGTGGGAGGAACAACTCTGCAGACACCAAGGTCAGTGAAGAATGAGGGTCAGGAGGTGCTCCAGGCACCAGAGCAGGTATTCCCCTGCAGGTGGGGATCATCTCCCTGTGGTGAAGATCAGCTGTGACCCTGCAGCCCATGGAGGAGCCTCAGGCTGGAGCAGGTGGATGCCTGAAGGGAGGCTGTGGTCCCCATGGGAAGCCCATGCAGGGGCAGGCTGCTGGCAGGG
>CADDXX010000007.1:3222637-3267777 GCA_902810485.1 Alauda arvensis | reverse complement strand
GGGAAAGATGTTTTTAGGATTTGTTTTGCTCTCATTATCCTGCTCTGATTTTGATTTGTAATAAATTCAACTAATTTCCCTAAGTCAAGTCTGTTTTGCCCATAACACTGATCAGTGACTGATCTCTCCCCATCCTTATCTCAACKCATGAGTTTTCACTGCATTTTCTCTCCCCTGTACAGCTGTGGGTGAGAGTGACTGAGCAGCTTTAGTGAGCACCTGGCATCCAGGCAGGGTCMAACTGCCACAAACATCAAAGAAGACATATAGAAAACAGAAGGAATATAAAAACCTTGCATCTTCTCAAAAGCTTAGGAATTTGGCTACTCTAAATGAAAGCAAAAAAAAGTAAAACCAAAACAAATCCACTCTGATGGAAATGTGCCTCACAAATAAATTGGTATTGAAAGAATATGGGGTCAGTTCTGTCAGCCATTATATTAGCAACCTCTAACATAAAATATGTAAGTAATTTAATCTAATGCAAACACAAATCAACACAGAAAGCAGAATGTTCTATCTAAGTGAAACGGCAGGGAGAAAGCAGTTATCTGCAATGGAATTTGGCATGGATATGAACATTAATACCCCAGGCTCTTTCATGATAACAAAAGGTCTGCCACCCAGTCTTACATYAAGTTAAAAATAAGGCAGCTTCATGCCTGATAAAACTGTGCTGAGACATTACAGTTGGAACCAGACTCCTGGCAGACTCATAGCACTGTGCACATTGAAGCACACATCATTATAAAGTATCTCAAGTGAATATGAAGGGAAGGCAAAAAGTAAAGCTGGAGGAACTGGTACTAAATGAAAGACAACTGTAACTAGATGTCCTAGATCTGAGACAATCCTGTTCTGACTCACACCTTGAAGCTCTCTAGTGAATGACTTTTCACCTTCAGTGGGTGTAGGGTAACAAATTTCTTTCAGCCAAYTGACCAGAGCACATCAGCACAGTGCTGCAATATTGTGTCCATTTGGAGCTCCTCAGCACAAAAAAMAACCCCAAAACATGGACATACTGAAGCAGACCCAGAAGAGGAAAATGAAGTTGTTTGGTGCAGGACAATATTTATTCAAAGAGAGCCTCAGAGAACTGGGTCTGTTCAGTCTTAAAAAGAGAGGATGAAGGGGAGACGTTACTGCTGCCTACATCTACCTGATCAGAGGTAGGACAATGGAACCAGAGTCTTCTAGGAAGAGCCTGGCAACAGGACAAGAAATGAAAAAGGCAAGTTGGAACATGGGAAATTCAGATTATAARCTAGAATTTTTTACTCATTTTTTGTTTACCATGACAATGGTCAAACATTGGAACACTGTCCAGAAAGGTTGGAATGGTGAGGAATCCCTGTTTTGGCAGATGTTGGACTGGATGTCCTATGGACATTTCATTCAGCATGGCAAGSTATAGAGCAAAGAATGAAAGCATAAGAGGAAGTAAGAGCTACATATCCTTCACTATCTCCCAGCATCCCAGAGACAATCTGGGGGGGGGGGCTGGCTGAGGCCTGTGGCTGCTGCTCACCAGTGAGGTAAAGCTTCTCCAGACAGGACAGGTAAGGGGAGAGGTACAGRGTTTGCAGCTATGGAGTCATTTACTCCAGCTAGAGATACTTGTGCACATCTGCAACTGTTTGAGTCACTATGTAACTTACTACCCACAAGTAATGGTTTTTACTCTTTTGATTTGAATAGAATTTTTTGCTTTCCTGGTCTGACCTCATCTACATYCCTCACACTTTCATTAGCTCTGAGCTATCAAAACAACAAGGTTTCCACAGACAAAGAAATTCTCAGCACCTACAAGGCTCCAGCTAACAGAAYCATTCCCTGTGGTTCAGGAATCCTACACTCCCTACAATACCTTTGCATAAAACTCGCTGAAAATAATAACCAAGAGTTAGAATTCAAGGTGCTTCATAACCTGGATTGTCTAGAAAACACCTAAGGCTCATAACAAAGACTGTGTCTGCATTCCTGCTCACTCTCATTATTCATTTCTACTCTYATGTGAAACACAAAGCTTCCTTAGAAGTCAAAGCAAAGACTGAGAATTAATTTCCCAGCAACTTAAAACCACTTGGACGTAAAGACAGAATATGTTTCTTTGACCCTCCCTTCTCTAACATAAACACATAGCAGTACTGCATTACTAAAAATCAACAAAAGCAAACATGCAGAGCAATAACATGGAAACTCTTTCAAACTCTTTCAAAGCAAAACGTCACCATGCTGTCCTTGGAAGAAAATGAGAGTACAAACAAACACACACATGGCAAATGCTACTCAGCTTGCAAAACACATGATTAGAATRAGCTGAAGTGCTGTGTGATAAGAATGCTTTAAGCAGCTCTACAGAACAGATGCCAAGTTTTTCCTCTCTCTCTGCCTGGCCCAGAGGCTGCTAGCTAGGCTATCCCTTRAAAGAGGCTTAAGGCTTAGGGAAAAAGTTGCCAACTTGCCAGTGACTTAAAACATCCTGAGGTCCATTCACCTGATAGAGAAACCTCAAACATTTCATGAAGGCAAACCCACCACACTGAGCAGAGCCTGAGAACTCCCTCCTGCCACCACTACTGCACCAGAATGGGATCTGTGTGCTCAAGTGTGGTGTAATCCCTGTGTGAAAAACTCTGTGACCCCTAAGCAAGTTATTTGGCCTGTTTGCTTCAGTTCCCTGCTGTAACAAAAGAACAGTATTACTTACCTCTCACTCTCTGCTCAATTTATGAATATCAGTAATTAATGTTTGATACCAGTAAATGCCAGAAGACATGTTAGACTACGTGTTCAGAGAAGAGAGTACCAAATGCTTCATAGCCCTATTTTTTCCCATATGAAGTTATAAGCTGGCTGGCCAAATGTTATAGAAGTTACTTATTTCCCATGTGCATCCTGKACTATTTCATTCAGCACTGTAAGCAGGAAGAAGGAGTTCTGGCAGCTCACCTGCAGTTTCAATGCAAGGGTATGGAGGAGGAGGTTTCTGCCATTTCCCATCTGCATCCTTCATATGKGATCTGTCTGAAGCAAATGTCTTCAAGTACAAATCTGCTCGAATCATTCTGATTTTTCTACAAAAAGAAAAGCAAAATTGTATTAAAAGAYGCATGTACACAAAACTGCACTAATCACTCAGAATAAGAGCACTTTCATCAAGGAGCACTAATGTTATTAAACACACAAACCAGCAATGTCGGGCCAAGTTGTGAAGCTACAGTAGGAAAGAAAAGGGCTTTTGATAAATAAGGGCAAGAGCTTTAGAAAAGTAACACAGTGCATTTATTTTACTGGAGAAAGTTAAAGAAATCTCTGTCACTATAGGCATACACAAAGAGAACTCCAACTTTGATTTCATGCAGTAGTATCTATAGTCTTTATATTTGATGTCATCACCTGTGAAACTCTGGACGAAGGCTGCCATCCAACCTGAAGGCCTCCACACTGTACACATCAAAAGGACAYGGAAATGGCAACACTGTGTCAAGGTCATAAATGAAGTTCTGGTCCCCGCTGGAAACGTGGAGTAGAATAACATGGTAGTCCTGGGAAGAAGGATAATTGCCATTAGTTAAACAGCAATTAATGAGAAACTGGCAAAGAGTGGAATAAAAAGAGTCCTAAAAGCATAAGTTCAGATCCATTTTTAAAGCCTGCTTGCTGTCCTTAAATATTAAGCCTGTAACATTTCTGGCACCAGGAGAGAGATTTCCTAATGTCTATCTTGCCCATCTGCTCTTCCAGAAACCTTGCTGTTCTCCCCATTTCTTTGCAGCCTCCTTTGATTTAAGCCAAGACAGAAAACTAAAGTGTACACTACTCCTAAGAAAACATAAAATCTCTCTCATGTTTCACACTAAATCACAAAAGTTGTTTGGTTAGGCATTTTTTTATCAGATCCAGCCATAAATAAACTCAAAAGATAAAATGATGGGTTAACATTAAAGTTACYTAGTGATCTCTTCTATTAAGAGATTTTGTACCTGTTGCAGTAACACGGTCTGTGCATTTGAGTGTCGAGTGTTCAGCTGCCAGAAGCACCTGAAAAACCAGCACACCACTGAAAAACCAGCAAACAGCTCAGATCAGGGGCACCACAGGAGTAAGACAACTTCCTGTAGCAGCTCTTTGAGGCTGGGAAAAAATATCTGTGGGTACTACAGCACACTTTTCCAAGGCAACTATTTTATCAAGACATTTGGGTTWTGCAGTGCAGTTTTACTCCTTAACTTGTAGGAAACACAGGTGGAGGTTTGGGGGTGCTGCAGTTACTGACATTAGGTGTCAGGTATGTACATTGCTGTTCTCCAAAATTWAATTGAAGGTAGCCCTTAACAACTTACTTAAATTTACATTGAATCCACTGACAAAAAGGCTTGAGCACTGTCTTTTGGCACTTTCAATATTAAAACCACAAAGAAATTTGAATGAAAAAATTTGATTGAATGGGCAACCTACTTCACCAGACCAATACACACACACAACTGAATTCAACAGTATTTAGAAAAATCTATTAGAGAGTATAAGAAAAATTAGCTTACAAGCTTTACACAACCTGTGATCAACTAAATGTCAAAGTTAAAAGATTTTTTAATCCATGAATTTTTAGAAGAAATCCACATTCTGCCATGGCCTTTCCTGACTCTGCTATTCCTTTTAGGTCATCTCTGTAAAACTTGGATCTCTTTTTAAACCAAACCTGTTTTTTTTTTTTCATTTGGTTGGTTGGTTTGTTTGGGGCTTTTTCTGTACTGTAAAGAAACCAATATTTTGGAAGAAAGTGAATGAATCAGAAATCAGGAAACTTCAGAAGTTTTCAGATTACTTTACATRATTTCAGAAACAGAAACTGCCACAAAAAATAGTTTTTTCTGTGCCAGATAACTGAAAAGACTCTATAATGATACACAGGAATCCTACATCAGCAATTACTGAACTGCATTAATTGATCAAATGACACTTCAAAGCCAGTGTTTCTGGGTCAGTTTAACTGCTGACACCTGAATACATATATATATATTTATATTTTATGTATCTTTAAATATATATAAATATATATATAGATATTTATATTTTTCTATCATCTTGCAGRCCTACATAAATATTTTCATCCATCTGCTTCTTACAAGTACAGTCATCTACCTACAGTTCTACAGGGCTGGCAGCCTCAATAATAATAATAAATTTCACAAATCTATTATACATTCTTACTATAATCAAGACTTGTCACTTGTAGGTTTTACTGACTGTCTTGATATTAATTTATGAGGGATGGTGCAAAGGAGCACCAGATTTAGGCTATTAATAAATCTATTGTAAATGAATTATAAATATAAATGCAAAACTACGCAATGTGTGAAGTTTGAAGGGACTTTAGGAGGTCATCTGGTCCACCCTGCTGCTCAAAGAGACTCTCCTACAACCAACTGCCCAGGACTGTGTCTGCATAGCCTCTAAAAATCTCCAAGGATGGAGATTCCCCAACCCCTCTGAGCAATCTGCTCCAGCTAAAGTGTTCCTTCATGCTCAGATGCAACAGTTTGTTACATGCCCATGTGTGATCCTGCAACTATCAACTAGAGGCACATACTCAAAATTACTGAGAGTAATGAATACCTTACCCAGACAACAGGCTCATCTCCATGTCCAGATTTCTGCTTCCAGAGTGGAATCTGAAAGTCATAAGTGAACCTGAAGTGAATAAAACCTTTCAGATTAATACAGATTCATTTCAGGTAAATTGTTTAGTTATTTGCTAACCTATCAACTTCCTCAGCTTGTATCTGTGATGCAATAAGAAAACTTTTTCCAGTTACTCTCTCAGGAGCATGAAATTGGAGATKCTATTCTGGGCCACATTAAAAAAAWGCTGTCCAGAGAAGTGATGGAATCACCATCCCTGGAAACTTRGGGATATGGTTTAGTGGTGAACARAGTGGTGCAGGATTAACAGCTGAATTTGATAGTCTTAGAGGTCYTCTCCAACCTTACTGTTATTAATTGTTCTATAATTTTATACAGATAACTATTCTCCTAAATTGACAGATTACAGACAGAACTATTTCCACAGCTCACAGGGACACCATGCCTCATTCCACYGTCCTGAATGCAGTGCATAATTAAAAGATCTCACGTGGTGTGGCTGGCACACCTCGGAGCCAAAGTGAGCTAGAAGGCAGGTTTGGACAATATCTCACCTCCAGGCTGGGCTAAAGGCTCACTCCCCTGGGCTGTGGTCGGAATCGCTGGGACCATATCTCACCTACACCGGGCTGCAGTCTGAAGGCCCGAGCCTTTCCACAGTTGCCTCTGCTCACATCCCATTGACTCACCATCCTCCTCTCATTGGATATGAAAACGGCATAAAATTCTTCTAAAGGGTAGCGACCTTGACTCCTGATGTAGTCACAAAGCTTCCAAACATTTTCTTCGCTGGAAAACACAAAAYGCATTATTTACTTTGATTTCCTCCAACTTCATTTCTCGTGAGGAGAAGCGAGCCCAGGGGTGCGATGAGCTCGCTGCGGCGCCGTTCCCGCCGGCGGCTCCGGCTGTCCCGGCGCCTCACAGCGCTGTGAGGGGGCACCCGCCCGTCCCTGTCCCCCTTACCAGTAGCAGCTGGTGTAGGCGCAGGCGGGGCGGGGCGGCACCGCCGCCTCATAACCGGCCTCGGGCCGCGCCATGGCCCGTCTCAGCGGGGGTGAGGGCGGCGCGGGAAGCGCTGGGCCCGGCGAGGGCAGCCGCTACGCCGTCCGCGAGGAAATTGTGGCCATCTCGGTGCGGGCACTTGGCGGGTACGACCGGACCGGCGGCCAGAGGCGTAGGGACCACCCCCAGGCGGGGAGGGGCGGAAAGAGGAGGAAAGGGGCGGAAAGAGGCGGAGCCGCCGAGCCAAGCCCGCCCCGCGCCGCCGGGCGCAGCGCTCCGAGTTTTCGGCGCCAAACGCGTGTGGCGCGCCGAGCCGCAGCGCGCCGCGTGTCCCTCCGCCGCGCGGGCCGGCAGTAGCGGCCGCAGGGAAGCGCGGAGCGGGAGGGCGCCCGGCGGAGGGATCCGGGAGGCGCGCACGGCCGGCGGGCGCGGGTCCGGGTCCGGGTCCCCTCACCATGGTGGTCCTGCGGAGCAGCGCGGCTCGCCCGCCCCGCATGGCCGCCCGCGACAGCCGSTGTCGCCGGCCGCCCTTCGACCTCCTGGACTCCAGCTCCGAGTTCATCTCCCTGGAGCCCCCCACGCTCAGGAGCCACCGCGTATGGACGCGTTCCGGGTCCGCTAGGACCGCGGTATCCAGGGGGACCCGGAGAGCCAAGGAGGCCGTGAGTGCCGGGTGGGGGTGGGGCGAGCACGGCCTGGCGGGAAGCACTGGGCTATGGGCCCGCAGAGGCGGCTGGGGGGAGCCGGTGCTGGCCGGCAGCTGCTGGGAGGAGCTGAGAAAGCGCTGGGGGTGGTGTTCCTGGAGGAAAAGGGGAGAACCGAGTGTTTGGGGCAAGCGGCTGCGGTTGGGAGTGCGTGAAGACGCAGCCGGCCCGCCCCCGTTCCCGGCCGCCCCGCGGMTAAAGGGGGCTCGGCCCTGGGCTGGGGGCTGTGCCAGCGTTCCGGTCTCTGGGCATACAAACCTGCAGCGCCTCATGGTTTGCTGTGCTGTATGTCATTCCCCATCCCCGTTTATTTTGGTTCAGTTCCGTATCCGAAAAAGTTACYTTGAAAAGATCTTAGAAACCTCTTTGCTTTAGTTGCAGTAATGCTTACACAGTGTTCTCTGTTTAGATGACAGAAACGCGTCAAAACCGGCGCGACGCGAAATAYATGGGACCTCTGAGTGTGTTCTGGTTGGCCCGAAGGGCCTGTTTAATACTCCTTAGTCAAGTGTATCCAGATAGTACTTTGGATGCTCTAAAACASAAACTGTTTAGAAATCAAGGCTCACTTAATTAAAATGCATAACGTAAACCGGTGAAAATGTTACTTCAGCTTTCTATAATCTTGATCTACCTTACTAGAAGGGAGTCAGACAATTTGAATGATGGTAAAAGATAGATATCAAGTGGCCTATGCGCTCTGCATCTCAGCATTGCAACTGTAATAACTGAATCTGTTCAATTTCTATTGCTTTTAACACAGTCTTCAAAAAACTAAAACTTTCCTTTGCTATTTCCAAGTCAGGCTCTACTCTGCAGGCTGTGCTGCATTTCTGTGTCCRGTGAAGCCAGAGCAGATCCCACTCAAAAGTGGCCTGCTCTTGAGGGGAGCCCTGCCTTGGAGTGATGCTTCTCAAAGASTGTTTCCTTTGAGCGGAAGTCTTTCAGGAGACTCAGTTGCATGGTCTAATTTTATATTTTTTTATTTTTTGCTATTACATTCAAGACTACTGAACTAAGAGGGAGAAAGTCCTTGTGGTGGGTTTTTCTTCCTCCCCCACAAAGAGTCATGGAATCTGCTTTGTTTTTGCAGTCTCCACTAGAAATGGTTGTCGGGGGTTYGTTCACCCTTTGCATGGGAGGGGAGGCTGTGCAGCATTAGGCAGATAACACTGCTGGCATGTGTTCTCAGTGTGGCAAACAGGAATGAGGAAGCTAAATGTAAAGTCATCCCTGAAACCAAAGTAGAATAATTGTTATGAAACTGGTTCTTCGATTTGGGTTTGTTTGTTTTTTTGAGGTTTTTTTTTTCCTTCCTTCTTGTAGACCTTTCCYGTGCTTTGAGCATGAAGTCATTACCTCATTTGTTGGTTGCTGGGCTCTGCTGGGGGTCTTAACTATAGAGTAATGCAGAAAYGCTCCATCTGATAGAGATCGTGAGAACTGGTGCTGGCTTCATGTTCAAGTCCTGGTGCCTCTTTCCTGTCTTGTTGATGTGCAAGGGCTTGGTGATGACAGCTTTTGCTTTTTGTTTTCTGATATCAGCATATGGTTTATCTTTAGTTATACAGCACATTTCATCCATAGACAGTAAAAAGCATACAGCAGGATATCTAAGGTAAACCAACATCTGCTGGGTTTATTCTCTTCCAGGTTTCCAGTCCCAGAAAATTTAATGAGTGAGTCTCTCAGTGAGATCCGAAGTGGCTGCTATCCCTTTGCAAGCTATGTATCTCCAGGTCTATAATCCTAGTGTAATTCCCCAAGTGGAACAAGTTTGTTCTTGTGACCTGTATTTGAGGGCAGTGTGCTCCAAGTTCCCTTTTTGTCTGGGCATTCTGACCTGTATCAAACCGTGTGGCCAGCAGGACCAGGGCAGTGATTGCTGTGCTCGGCAGAGGCCACACCTTGAATCCTGTGTCTAGTTCCGGCCTCTGGTGACAAAGACATTGAGGTGTTGGAATGCATCCTGAGAAAGACACCAGAGCTGGGAAAAGGTCTAGAAAGTCAATAATATGAGGAGCAGACAAGAGAGCTGGGGGTGTTCATCCTGAAAAAAAGACTCAGGGAAGACTTTATCTTCCTCTGCGACTCCCTGAAAGGAGGTTGTAGGTGATCAGCCTCTTCTCTCAGGTAGTCTGTGACAGGCCAAGAGGACACAGCCTCTGGCTGCACCAGRGAAGGTTCAGGTTGGACATCAGGAAGAAATTTTTCACAAAAAAGGTGGTTAAATCTTGGAACTGCTCAGGGAAGTGTTCAAGATATAAGTGGAGGTGGCACGTAGTGCTGTGATTTTGTTCATAAGGTCATGATCAATTCAAAGGTTGGACTTGATTTTGGAGGTTTTTTCCAACCTTAATGATTCTATGGAAGTGACTTGGCCAGCTCCTCTGCCAGCTCCCTCTGTACCCTTGGGTGGGATCCCATTGGGGCCTGCAGGTGTCCAAGTGGTGTAGCAGGTCACTGACTGTTTTCTCCTGGATTATGGGGGCTTCTTTCTGTTCTCTGTCCCTGTCTGKGTACCATGAGGACTGCTGGTCTTACTGTTAAAGACTGAGGCAAAGTACTGCCTTTTCCTCATCTATTTCCATATGTTTGCCTGTGCATCAAGTGAAGGATGGAGATTCTCTTCCTTCTCTTGCTGATGTATTTGTAAAAACATATTGTCTTTTACGGCGGTAAAATTAAATTCTGTGTGGGCTGTGGCCCTTGCAATTTTCTCCATGCATAACCTCCCGACATCCTCGTGGTCCTTCTTCACTCATCTCCATCAATGAGTGGAATTACCTCTCGGTAACATTAGTGTGAAGAAGCAGAACAATCCAGTCTGTGTTCTGCCCTCTTCAGTGTGAGATTTAGTTTGGCATACTTGGAATGAGACCTTGGGTTGTAAATGGAACAAGCTGATTGCAGTGGTCGTCACAGCTTTCCTCACACAGTAGAAGTCAGTAGTGTCCTCGTTGCAGAAACACCAGTGTGAGTGAGATGAACAACCATGAAGAACTGCATCTTGAGTTCCCTTTGGTTTTCTCTGGATAAATGCTACCCTCCTGAAGGAAGTCTTTTTTATATCCCTCTGAATGCCATTATAAATGGAACAGAGACAGGAGGAAAACTCTTCTAAAAAGATTTAAATCTCAGTACTAGGATTTTTTCTGTTCCATTAAAGATACAGAAATCTAGCAGAAAATGAACCCACCTGGGTTCCAGGTGCTCCTCAGAGATCAGAAGAGCTGGGTGCAGCTGGGCCTAGGTTCTGAGCCCATTGGACACCATCAGCCTGGCTGAGTTCAATAGGAACTTACCAGATCCAGGTGCAGGTAATTAAAGCAACAGGAGAGCAGATTGTGAATTGCTGGTGGTAAATGCACCAGCTACAGTGTTAATGTGTGCTGTAACAGAAGGAATAGTGACAGAGATGTATTAGCAAAAGATTTAAGTAAATATTCCCAGCTCTGCTCCAAGACAATTGGGAAGCACAAAGCTTACTTAAAGGTGTCTCTTCAGGGACAAGGAGTGACACAGCTGATCCTAAGCAAGTAGAGGTGCTTTCCTCTCTATTGTTTTGCTTGTTTGGTTGGTTGTTATATTTGGGAATCTTTGGCCCCAAACCCCTCCTTTTGTAGTGTAATTTTTGGCCCTTCCCAAAGGGGTGGAGCAATTGCATGTTATAGGTCAGATTTTGGTTACTGGGGTCACTGAACCAAGTTTGGAATAAAATATTTTGATTTTTTTCTTTGAAATCTGGTGTGGTTTTTTCATCAGAGCTACTTGGTGCAGCAGTGATTCAAGGCTTTCCTGCCATTAGTTGCCACTCTCTTGAATCAGGAGTGTAACAGACTTGATCAAATGAGGCAATATAAGTGGGTCAGATAAATACATTCTTCCTTCTTTTCCTAGAAATTCTCCTCTGGCAACATTGAATGTTTCAATGGACACTGTTTAAGATCGATGAGAAAAAACATGGCCCACTGTTCAGACTCCAGCTTTGACAAAAGCATGGAAATACTAAGTGAAAATGTCAATCGACACTTCTCGAGGTATTKTATTTCTGGGTGTTCAATCTCTGTTGAAGTCACAGAAAGAAAAGTGAAAGCATGCACAGTGAGTCACGTCATGATAAATCTACAGCTAAAAAACCCACAAGGGAATATGAATATGTTCATGCAAGTGCCTTAAAACTGGAATCAGTCTTCTTAGTAGAAGTGTTCTGCTTCTATAAAAGGCATGTATCTCTTCCCGGGGCCTTTGAGACCTCTCCTCCACCTGGGTTACTGACATATTACCTGCCCTATTGAGACAYCAACCTGAGCAAGCTGGGAAATATCTGTCCTTAGGGAGCTGCATGCATATGGTACACAGCAGACRTGGGATCCAGATCTTCCCTGGAGTCCACTGGCTTTTCTTTGCATGACATGGAGCACCAGATTAAAGTTCTCCAGTGCTGAGGGGGAAATGTGCAATGCAATGTGACTCAGTACTGTTGTACAGTACTTCTAATACAATTCTGTTCTCCTTTCTCCTCTCTTTCTTAATGTAGGCAGTTGGCAAAGCCAAAATCAGACTCAAAAAAGGAAGATTATAAAGAAGGTAAGTAGTGATAATTGCTTAGGATTTCTTTTTAGTCAGATTTCTGAGAAGGATTGCAYTTGGTCACTCTGTCCATTTAACTTCGCCCCAAAAACTTCTGAACTCATCAGCCAAAATCACCTGAAGTTATAAGAATAGGTACAACAAAGATAGGAATTTCCACTGAGTTTTATGAAAAGAGGTAGTTGCAAATAGGAGGAGATGCTATTTATTCCTTTCAGGCTTGGGAAGAATGCAGTGTGAATTCCTGAATTTTCAGGTGTTAAAGAATCTGTTCCTTAGCTCATGTTTCTTTGTGTCAGTGATTTTCTGGAGTCTGCAGAACTGGTTAATTTTACAAGTTAACTGCAAATCAGTCTCCAGGTCGGAAGGGATATTGCAGTACTGTGACACAAGTCAGTTAGTTATAAAATAATTCAGTCATGAGATGCACACTGGCATGGGGAAGGTGTCCCTGAAGTGGAGCATTTCGTATTTGAACAGACTTGCCATGCTGAGTGCACAAGCGGGCTTGGTGCTGTGAGGCCACTTTGTGGCAACTGGGAAAATCCTTTAGCTCCAGGCAGCATGGTGCCAGCTACAGGCTGAATGTGGGAAGGGAYCCAAAATGCACTTTGTGTGTCATTACTCAAGTTCTTCTTGGGCAATGTAAAGTATTGTTTACTGAGCTCAAAGTTAGTTTTGTAGTTGGTGGTGATGAGACCAAACCTACCTGTGTTTAAAATGACATGGTGATACATCTGTTACCCTCTCACTGACCTCTCTTAACAGTTCTAATGATAGTACAAGTCATAAACCCAGAACAAAGGATGCTGTCTGATAAATATTGGTCAGATCTCTTTTCAAGCAAGCATTTTTGAGTTCTTTATATTGGAGTTTATCTTGAGGCATTTCTTGTCTTCTAGGGCTTTTGTGTCATGGTGCAGAAAATGAAAATGATGCATCCTTAGGCAGTGTACCAAAACCACACATTTTTAGAAGAGACCTCTCACATAAACAATTTTTAGAAAGAACTATTAGATACAATTTTACATGGAGGGACAGCACCTTAGAGATAGGCATTTGTTGTTTTCACTTTCCCAGAGAGAGCTAACTGGAGTAAATTTGCCTCTTACATGGAACAAAAAGCTGGGTGTTTGTTTTCATCTGCTTGGCTTTCCAGTCTACTGAAAAGATGCTTTTAAGTATGTMGTTTAAGCAGAAGTACTTAAAGTTGAATGCTGTGATCATGAAAACAACTTTTAATTCCATATTTAAATTCTTAAAATAAAAGGCATTTACATTTCCTAGAGCAGGAATGAAATAAAGGGACTGGCATATTTTCCATCACAGAAAGTTTTATGTATGATTGCATTTTAGTGTCCAGAACACTGAAGACCAGAGCTGATACAAAAGCTGCAGAGCAAGTCCATGAAGAAAACAGGGATTTGGAGGTTCGCCACAGCTGCAGACTTCGACAGAGCCGTTATGCCACCAGAAATGAATCTGTTCTGTTTGACAAACTTATAACAAAGTAAGGAGAATCTTCTTACCATCCTGCAAAGCTACTATAGTGAGCCCTTTAGCAGCCCTCTTTACTATGGCAAAATATTGGCTAGGGACTTTCTTCTTTTGAYAAAAGGAAAAGGTATTGTTTTTCCTGGCCGCAAGAGCTACTTGAATTCACTGGTCAGGCTGAGACTTCCTATGAGCTATGTCTGTGCTATATTTGAATGATCAGAGGTTAGGAAGAAATTGTTTACTGTGAGGGTGATAAGGCACTGGAATAGGTTTCCTGGAGTAGCTGTGGATGCCCCCTCCTTGGAAGTGTTCAAGGTCAGGTTGGAACTTTGAGCATATATACCTGGTTTGGTATGTATGGGCTGGGTAGGTTTCTATGACTGTTTATAAACAAAACAATCAGTTTATGTTGTGACTTTGCACAGATTTAACTTAAGATACTAAGGAAAGTTAGATACTGGCAAAGTGAAGYAATCCAAGTGTTTCTGCCTGTCTGTGGCTTAATTCCCTCTGTGAAGCCCAAACTGAAATTTGTTTTCTGAAAGGTTTGCAAAGTGTAACAGCAGTAAGATATTGTCTAGTGTTAAGTAGTCACTGAAAATCAACATGAAATTTAAATAGCATTGTAGATAAGCAATCTGTTGTCTGAAAAAGGCTRTGAACCAAGTAACTCAGTGCTATCGTGCACAGCAACCTAAGAGCTATAAAAAACTGCCATAATTTCTTTGTTACTTTTCTGTGATCTTCAGAATTCTTTTTTTCCTATTAAAATAGTTGTGGGGTTTTTTTACTGTGTTCAGCGAGTCGGGAAAGATAAATCTGAAAACAATGTATGTTTGCAAATACTCATACATTTGTTCTTAATTGTCTCTATAAAAAAGTAAACATTTGACCTAATTTTTAAGTAGCGTTGAACAATTTGGCTAAGTGTCAATGACTTGCATTGTGCACACTGTATCAAAATCTGATGGTTATGTGTGCTGTTCTAAATGGGCTTTTTGTGTACTTGCCTATTTTTATTTTCATATGTCAACTTTGTATCTTAGTACTGCAGAAGCAGTCTTGCAGAAAATGGATGACATGGAGAAGATGCGTAGACGGCAAAGGATGGAGGAGTTCCACGACACAGAAGAAGTAGATACCAATTTATTTTGCTGTTTTTGTATAAGTAGGGTATTTCACATGAGGAAATTATTTCCCTTCCCCAAGAGGAACTCATACTAAAATGAAAGACAGCAATCATATTTCCTCTGTTTTAGTTTTATTAAATTAACTTAGCCCACTCTCCTTTTGAATGGCAGTCACTTTGTTTTTTAAATGTTGTCATAGCCTGCTTTCATAGATAATTTTTTTGTTTGGATCTGCATTCCTATTTTAGGTTGGAGACTCTGGTTATTAATTTTACTAATCCTGGGTTCCAGAAGGATGTTCTTGTTCTCTCTTGCTGTACAATAATTAAATCTTCTCTGAATATGGAATGTCTTGATAATGATACCGTATAGGCACCAAATATGCCCACAGGTTTTCTGTTTATTTGTGACTGATCTTTCATGTTCCTTTTGTTTTTTGTTTTTTTAAGGAAAGCCTTGATACGGAAAGGACTGATGAAGAAATAGCTGATAATCAAGGTAGCATTGTTGGATAAGTCTGTTTTAAGTTTTCTTGACTATGCCCTAGCCAAAAGCTTTGCCTTAAATAACTGAGTTGGGATGAGCTACTGGGTATTTTTCATGTATTAGAAAGAATCTGTGCTGCTACTGACATTGCAAGCCACAGTCACAGACTCCAGGGCTGTACTGTAGTGAGCTCAGAACAGGTTTGCAGAGGAAAAGAGAAGTTGTTTGTCCAAAGAGCTTACAGCAGAAAAGTTTGTGGACTGATGGGAAWACACATGATGCAGTGCATTTTGAATTTAATGTAATTTGCACCAGTACTTTAACAGTGCMACATCATGTTGATGTGCAGGGGGTTCCTCAGAGGAAAGTGAAGCCAAAGAAGACGACGGTGAAGACAATCAAAAGCGTTACTCCTTCCGCCAGAGGAAAACTGTCGAGCGCTACCAGGCTCCTTTGCAAAGTAGGTTACAGRCACAGCTTCTCTTAAAAGCTAATTTCTTGCATGGAAGTGCAAGTGTTACAGGGGTTTTTGAGAATGAAAATGAGTACACACACTCAACTTCTTCTTAAATATCTTACCTGCAATTTTGTTAAATGCATATATGCTGTGCACATTCTATTTCTTTGCTTTTTGGCATCCTTACTRTTGTTTTCCAATAAAAATACTACCTATGTGTCCTTGAAAGAATAGTAATTAAAAGACTTGATGACCTTACTCTTACGGTTTTCAGTTCTTAAAACTGAGGTGTGTATGTTTTTGCTTTCATTGTGCACTGATTTTAGAAAACAACCCCTTTGTCCCCACCCTTGAAACTTCYCCAGAACTTAGAGATGGGTGATACACATCCCATTTTCTGCCTATTTTAGTATCCTGCTTTCTCTTAAGCTTGTTAGTAACATTATTTCAATTTTTTTCTTTTCACAGAACCAAGACAACGTAAGATGTATTTTTCTGACAGGTCTTCACCTGTCAGACAGACAGATTCATGCAAGAGAACTAACAGGTATGACTTTGGTTTGTGATAGTTCTTTCTCAGTAGTGCTGTCAGTCACATGACTGAACACTGATTTCAAGGGTTTTGGGACTCAAGGTAAWTAGATATTAACAGTATGGTTATTGCTGTGGTAGTCTGAGGGTAGAAARAAAGCAAATACTGGGGGAAAGCCCATCCTTTTTACTGGCCTTTAGATTTTATCAGAAAATGCAGKTTTTGTGGTAATGATGAGGGTTATGGCTGTGATTCTATAACTGAATTAATTTGTTSTGGAATTTAAGCCAAAATCTCCCTCTGGAAATCTCAGACTGTTTTATCTTGAGGGATGCAAATTATTTTCTTAAAACTAAAAACAATTTAGTTAGAGAGAGTATGGAAGTTTTAATGATTTTTTTTAATCACTTAGGTACTGGTGTCTCTTTGGAATCAGTTCAAGTTTCTGTATGACACTATACTTCAAGCTAGAAAAATGCTAAATTAAATTTTAAATTACAAATTGCAGTAGTAATGACAAATAGGTTTATCATCCTRCAAGTGTTGAGTGCCATTCCTGGCTAGATAGGAGTGCTTTATTTAGCATCCTTGAAAGCAGGCAGTTAAGGAAGGAGGGAGTTTTGAAATCAGATTTTGAGATTAAACACCAACACAATACTCTGTGTTGGTGTTTCACACAGTATATACATATTGCTAAGTGAAACTTGATTTGTGTGGACAAGAAGAGTAATGACTTGTTTAAGAAATTTCTTTGCACACTGGTTAAGCTTTTTCCTTTCCTAATAAAAATCAAAGTTTGCTGTCATGAGGAAAATCACATAATGTAGTTTGAACTCAGATTCATAAGGAGTACAATAATCTGGAAATTTACTAGATCTTAAAGTAAACTGAGATAGTGWTCACTTAAATTTTGATATTACTTAGTGTTTATTTTAATTTTTTTTTGTTTGTTTGAATGTTTGCAGACAGAGGCACACGGTCCCCAGCAGTGACTCCTCTTCCTCATCTGATGAAGAAGAGGATTTTGAGAGGCAGAGGAAGACCAGAAGTTTAAGAAGGTTAATGCAATTGGAGAACAGGGGAGGAAGGAGACTGCTAGGGAGGACTTTACATCTTGCTAACTGTGAAGTGTTACCATCTTCATCTTGTTCAGTTTCTAAATTCTGGCAATCGTATCTGTTGATACAACTGTAACTGGACTCTCTATAACTGGATTTTTTAGAATTTATTAAAATAAGCAAKTTGATTTCTAGGTGGCAGTGGGTAGCAACACTTCAATGAAATTTCTTGAAGTAAAATTCTGCTGCACCTTTGCTTTACAGTAGCTGATCCAGAGAGAAAGCCACTATAACAGAGGATGTTATAAATAGAGGAAATTACAAAGATTTGGTTTCTTAACAAATGCTCTATAAAAACTATTTTAGTAACAGCCTAACAAATATGTTTTCAGCCTGATGTCTCAGATGTCTTTCAGAGTAGTCTACTGGCACACAGGTTCCAGGGGCCTTGGGAAGGACTGGCAGTGATAGGCAGCCTTTATAATGTTAAAACCAACTAGAATAAGTATTGGGCTGTAACTTTTTGAATATTGAAGTTAAAAGTATTTGAAAAGTTTTAGTGTGTTTGGGGGTCAGGAGGGACAGTTTTCTTCCTTACACTAATCATTGTCAGTACTTGGTCTGCACATAAGGAATAACTTGTTCTAAGCTTGTRTTCCTACATATGCTCTGTTGACTGGCATGTATATTTATAAGTGCTAAGAGCTGTTAAAATAATTACCTCAGTTTAATATCTGGGGTGACTAATTTCCTTTCTTTACTCATGGACATTAAAACATAAAACAGCTGGAATGAATATTTAACTATTCAGAAAGTTTACACTCGTTTATAAGATCTTCTGCGTTCACTTGTTATTAGAAAATCAAAAATCCACATGTAAATTAGAAAGTTAAAAGTTAATCTTTTTTTCTCCTTAATTCAAATCAGGTCTCCTGTCAACTTCCGGAAAAGTGACTTGAAGGGAGTTCACAAAGATCGCATGAAAGTCGGGGCGACTCTGGCTGATGTTGATCCCGTGCAAATCGACTGTTCAGTAAGGATATTTACTTCATTGTGTCACTGAGGCATTTTCAGTAATTCTGAAATGTTCTGTCTATAACTGCCTTGGCTTACAGTTTTGTTCCAAGCAGTTTGAAAATCGGTGTGAATGTTTCCTTTGTGCTGACATCTAATTTCAGATGGAAATTTACCATGGTTGCAGCTTTAACATCTAAAATGTGTTCTGTTGTCTTCACCTCTAGGTACGATTTGATGGTGTTGGGGGTCTTGCTGACCACATTTCAGCTTTAAAAGAGATGGTTGTTTTTCCATTGCTTTATCCAGAAGTCTTTGAGAGGTTCAAAATTCAACCTCCAAGGTAAGGGATGCCATTTAAAACTGTAAATTCTAATTCACCTATTTTCAGGAAGACATTTAACTGAAGTATTGTTATGTTACTGTGCGTCGGAATTTTAAGTGTTGATGCTTTTGGGGGTTTTTTAGCAGTAGAAAAAAGCAATTTAAATAAAAAAAAAAAAAACAGAATCCAGCATATATGGAAGTTCAAAGATTTACAGTGTGGTGAGACTGTGTTTTAAAAGTGTCTTGCCTTCAAAAAGGGGAAGGTGGAGTGGTTTTGAGTTCTACATGCAAGTGGACTTGATCAGTCTGTAGTCAACTGCAGTTTGTTTTGTGGAAGTCCAATTGTCTGTCCCACCAACTCTTTTTCAAGTATTATCTTTACAATTGGTTGGACTTTTAACTAGAACCTTGCAGTGCTGGTTGTTCTTGGGCTAAGAAAATGCATCTGTCCACTTTTTACACAGCTGAATGCMTTCTGTGTTATGAAATGAAATTATTAGAGATTTAATTGTTAGATTTATGTATTCTGGGCCATCAACACTCTGTCATGGTATATTGAACTTCAGATTCTTTGGTTTCAGTAACTTTTAAAAGTATAACAAAGAAGAGAGCTTTGTTTRGGAGAGAACAGTTGTGCTTCAGGGATGAGGGTGGTAACAAGTACTCTTCTGTGGTATTTTTCTTATGTGTTTTTTTTTTGTTTTTTTAATTGCAGAGGCTGTCTATTCTATGGCCCACCAGGGACTGGAAAGACACTGGTTGCTCGTGCACTTGCTAGTGAATGTAGCCAAGGAGACAGGAGAGTAGCCTTTTTTATGAGGAAAGGTGCTGACTGCCTGAGTAAATGGGTYGGGGAGTCGGAACGACAGCTTCGTTTGTTATTTGATCAGGTGGGGTTGAAATGTGCGTTATGTTCTGAGTTGTAACTAACTTTCTGTGGTCAGGAACAATTCTTTTTTTTTTTGTCAACTCCTTCCATTGAAGTGGGATTGTCAGTGTTTCCTTTTTCTGTGACATTTTTAGAGGCTTGAAGTCTTGAGATGCAGTAGGAAAAGCTGAGTAAATCAGTCAAGAGGATCTTGCAAAGCAACACATGCCCCCAACTCCTTGCCTTAGGAAAGAAAAATCCAAACAGCTGCAARAAAGGTTTCTAGAGGTGGTGACTTGATCAGAGAGAAATAAATGCAGGCTGAAAGCATGGTTATTTTGAAATTGGTAACAAAGATCACTTCCAGAACCTGTAATTTAATTAAGTCCTGGCTCTGTTCTTGGTGCTTGCCAAATAGCTGTAAAAAACAGTGRTGTGATTTGTTTCCTGTCACCCATCTCAGTGGGCTGACCTATGCTCCTGCCTTCTGTTACTCATGACACTTCACAACTTTAGATCAATGAGTAGAAATCCCTGATGCTGGTCTGAAAAATCTACTTCCAGTGATTTTGCAACCACAGTCTTGTTAAGTGCATTTCTCCTTCTAACAGTGCTGGTTCCCTGATGTCAGTATTCCTGTGTTTTCACTGCAGGCCTACCAGATGCGACCTTCCATTATCTTCTTTGATGAGATCGATGGTCTTGCTCCTGTACGCTCCAGTAAACAGGACCAAGTTCATAGGTAGGGCATGTTTTGTATCAACACAGAAACTGCTTGGTCTCTGTGGAGAGAAGACCACAACCTATTTAACTTGATGTGACATGTTCATTTATCCTGAAAACTACCTGTAATTCAGTACTACTTAATTTCAGATAATCTTTAAATGGTAACTAAAAACAATTCACTGAACTTGATACCAGCATAAGGCCTGTGTTACCTTACCTATTTTGTTATGTCTTAAAATGACTTGTCTTTTTCTAGTCAGCATTTTATCAATAAGAGCTTGTCCTTTCTGAGTGATTGGTGATTATGTGGAACTGGAGAAAATGAACTGCTGAGTAAAAACCCTATTCTTCTCTTAGCTCTGTTGTATCAACACTTCTGGCACTTATGGATGGCTTAGACAGCAGAGGAGAGGTTGTGGTAATTGGAGCCACCAACAGGCTGGATTCTATAGACCCCGCTTTACGAAGGCCGGGACGCTTTGATCGAGAGTTTCTCTTCAGCTTGCCAAACAAAGAGGTCAGAACTTCCACTCAACCTCAGTGCTTAATGTGGCAGAGTCTTTGTAACAAACCCCTRCAACACAGCAGGATCCTGGAGCAGTGAAAGTCTCCTCAGTATTGTACTACTTGGACAAAAGAGGGCTCTCTGGAGAGACTGTGCTGTACTTTGAAGAGGGCAGACCTGGCACTGAATATATATCATTAAGATGATTGTAATAGGTAGTTAGTCCTCTAATTAWTAGTTTTGKKTTCTCTTCAACCAGCAARGAAATGCTWTYACCAAAATGTTTAAAAATGACTTTATGAATTAGTTAAGAAGTACTGCCATAGCATTGTGAAATTGAAAGAAATGGTGTGCCGACAAGAATTCTTTTTTGGTAACAAAAACTTTGATCCCAGTTGGTACTGGAACCAATTAAGTATGTTAGGAACTGATGTTCTTACTGGTACTCAGTAATAGGGACTTGGACAAAAATGTGAAGTCTCTGCACAGGTGCAGGGCTAGGGAAGTTTCTAGTTCAATGACAATAGGCAGTGTGAAAAATAGTGGGTGGGGGTAGTGAGCAAAACTGTAATGCAGTTTTAGTGTCTTCCTTCTGGCTATCACTGATAGTTCTTTCTYAGCACTTTTTGGAAAGTGCTGTATTGAAGGCTGGTAAAAGTGCACTAAACAATGCATTTACCACAAACAAAACCTGTTTTTATCTGCTCTCAGGAACAGGAGAGGAGGTGCCATGAAACAGATCTAATGCACACTTCCCCACTGTGGAAGAATTTTAGAAATTCCCATAATTAGTCTGTACCACTAAATGCTTCAATGAAAGTCCTGCTAAGATCAGAGATGGGGATAGCCAACATTTGACATTTTCTGGATGAGTGACAGTAATTTGAGTGTTAATTGTTCTGCTTGGTAGTAGCAAGTGGGACTAAAGTGCTAGGAATGTTTTCCTTGCATGAGCTGACAGAAGAGCAAATTTGATGAACTAATGAGACTGCCACCATGAAATTTTGCTGAATTTGAAAAAATTTTGCATTAAAAAAAATCTGTTTGGAGTTTTTTACTACAGTGTTTTCTTCTGGATCTAACCCTTGTGAAAACTCACTTTTCATGGAAGATGTAAATGCCTTACCCTTCATTGCAGCCCCCAGCAAGAGTTTTATGTAACAAATTTAGAACTAGGAAACTTCCTGCTTGAAAAAATAGTATATAATAACTAACCCTTAAAATACTTCAGAGTTTAGAAGATAAGAAAAGTGTTTGTATTAGTATGTGTATTAGGTTTTGCAGCTTTTGTGTTGTGGTTGTTTTAAGAGAAAATTTAGGGCAAACTAAAATGCAAGTGTTCTGTTTTCAGGCAAGAAAAGAGATYTTCAAAATTCACACACGAGACTGGACCCTGAAGCCTTTGGACAAGTTTCTTGAAGAGCTGGCTGAGAARTGTGTTGGTGAGTTTGAAAACACTGTAGGTTACTGCACCACTTGAGTCATGGAGAAGCAGAGTTTGTTCCAGGCAGTACTTGAGCTCTTGTGCCTTGCTATAGAGTGAGTCAGTGACACATCTGGCAAGTTTTGGGAGCAAACCAAGATGGATGCTTCTTTCAGTTTTCTTTTTTTGTCAGAACACTGAATAGTTTTAGGCCATCTTTCCCAGGAGTAAAGTTTTGACTGGGGGGCTGCTTCCACAGTGCAAGGTATCAGGCTGTGAGGAACATGTCAAAACTCTGCAGTGCAGTAATTCTTTAAATTATCTCTTACCCTGTTAATTTTTGGCTGCATGCAAAGTCTTCCATTGTTGCATTTGAAAAATCTTGGCCTTGACTTTGGTGTTGCCTGAGCCTGACATAACATTTGATTGTTGTTTTGTTCATTAGGGTACTGTGGTGCTGACATTAAAGCCTTGTGTGCTGAAGCTGCRCTCTGTGCTCTGCGCCGCCGCTACCCTCAGATCTAYGAGAGGAGTGAGAAGCTGCAGTTGGACATTGCTTCTATTAAAATAACAGCCAAGGATTTTGTCATGGCCATGCAGAARACTGTTCCAGCTTCACAGAGGGCTGTGGTTTCACCTGGGCGAGCAYTATCACCTATTTTAAAACCACTGTTAGAAAACACATTGGAAAGAATTTTACAAGCCTTACAGMGAGTATTTCCCCATGCAGAGCTTGCACTGAAGAAGGACCAACAGCAAGGTATAACAACAACATCCACTGGTTTCAAATTCTGCTAGAGCAAAAACTTCTGATACGTGCAGTAACACACATAAACCTCTTAGCCATAATGACAGTGCAGTTTTATAACCTGGATRTGCAGAGTGCTGAATGGGAGCTGTGAGTGACTTGCAGTATGCACAGTTTTAGTAGTTGTGCTTTAGGGCTTGGCTTCCATAGCATCAGTGAGTTTGTGCTCCTGACTGCATCAGCCTTGATCGGGTTTAGTTTGTCAGTTGGTAAGAACAAATCAATTTTGATTAGTGGAGGTGTGTGAATGTTTAGTTACTATGCTGATCTCTGGAGAGTGTTCTCCCAGTAGAGCTGGGATTGTTTGCATTGATGAAACAGAGGCAGAGACCCACCAACACAATGAAAGCAATGGAGCTGGGAGATGGATAATTGCACCCCCTCTCTGTTGTCCACCTCCCATTATCTCCTTCTTYTGTGATCTTTGAGGAGTCTTACTTAGAAGTTGTGTGGGTCTTTTTACTCTTGACTGAGTAGTTCTGAACAAATGGAAGTCCRTGGTCATTACATTCACTTAATTCCCTCACATCTGGTGGGAGAACCTGTTSCAAACAGCAGTGGTCTCATTGGGTTTTTCAGATGTCTAGAAAGTACAGATATTGTTCCTAATCAAATTTATTCCAAGGGGAAAATCCTCCCAAGTTTTTGTCAACAGAGAAACCTCATGCAAATTGTGKAACATAGGACAGCTTTGTAGAGACTGTGCAGTCTCCTTACATCTGTGGTAGAATGAACCCTTCAGAAAATAGCATTCAGTGTGTGCCCTCAAACAAAATACAAGAGAATGGTTTCCTGCACTGATTTCAAAGGTGTAATAATGCGCAAGAGTGAGATTTGAACTATTCAGGAAAGTCAACAAAGCTCTCATCTTTAAATCCAATTTTAGGAAATGATGTGATTGATAACGAAGAGGAATCGCCATCAATCTTTGAAGAGAATCCAACTCATAAAACACCTGATCGTGAAAAGGCAGAATTCCTCACTTTAAACAGGTCTTGTTTGTCCCCCTTATCTTTACATTTTTAAGATGGCCAAATCTGTAAACTGTTTTGTTGTGGGGGGTGCTGGATGAAGGAGTGATGGGTGAGTGAGGTAAGAAGTGCAAGAAGTAAGTGTGAAGATCTGGCTGGGTACTAATGTTCTAAACCAATACTCTGCCCTGGCACCCCAAACTGACTGGTCCAGCCCTATTTGCCTAAGTCAGAGTGGTCCACAGATTATTAGAACATGTTGATTTAATCTAAAACTTCAAGACCCAAAAAAATGGGCTCTCTGCTGTTTTAGCCTAAAAAAAACCTCTGAGGATTTGTGTAGCCATCTTTTGCCCTTCTGCCTTCCAGAGATTGTTAAATCAGAAATAAAATTGAAAAACGGCTTGTTAAAACTCTGAGAAAAACAATGTCTGTGTTTTGTACCTGTGACCTACACAGTTGGGTAATCTTTTGATGTTTTATTGTGGAAGCTGTATAAATTAACAGCTGAAGCAGTTGAATATTGTCATCACTGTTGGGTCAGTTATTCTTAGCCCTTTCTATTGCTCTGCTGTCCAGAAAATGTGATCTGCTTGGTCCCTATGATCTTTTACTTCAGCAAGTAAAGGTACAACAGTCTTGAGGTAAAAAAAGCCACAGACCTCTTCACAAGTGTGTTTCATGCTCATAAACMAAGATGATTAGGAAATTAATAGACAATTCAAAGAGGAAACCATAGAAGTAATTTAACCAATCCAATTGTGTGCTTCTTCAGACACAACTAGTGTGTTTCAGTGCTCACTTTAATTTTTTCCTTAGAAATGTTGGTTTGCTTTTTCCTTACCACCATGTCCAGGCACTACAGGCACTACAGCCAAATCTTAGCTAAACTTGGCAGATGTAGAGTTCTGTTACTTAAAGTCAAGACCTATTGAAAATGGTAGTTACATAGAGTGAAAAGACCCAGATTGGTTTGTGCTTAGAAAAGGAGAGTTGTTGTTCTGCCCTGGTCGCTGGACAGCTTACCTGAAAGGTATAAGAGCTCTTACTTAACCCAGCTAAGTAAAGGAATGGCAGATAYGCTGAGGACTGGCAGGATTTCTTAGTGGAGGCATGGTACCAGTTTTAGAGAAAGTAGGCTTTSATAGTCTTCYTGATCACAGACCAGCTTATTATTTKGTGGAACATGGAGTGTATTTMCCAAAAAAAAARCATATAGGAAAAAACTTCAACATCTGTGTGCCTGTTAATCACTTGTTTTTAAACTTGTTTTCTTCTTMTTGTTGTAGAAATCCTCGTTGCCAGCCAACATCTTTCAGGCCACGGTTCTTGTTGGTTGAAGATCCAGGGTGTGGGCAGGCTTTTCATCTGGCACCTGCAGTGATCCATGCCCTGGAGAAGTTTCCTGTGTATACACTAGACCTTCCTGCTTTGTTTGTGAGCATCACCTCCCCAGAGGAAACATGTGCACAGGTATCTTTTTTCTCATTAATYTGGTAGGACTCATAAACTGTATATAAACTTGTGAAATAAGCACAATTCATTGTTAATGGAGGACGCCTGGTTGGAATATGCTGTTATGTTTACTTCTGTCTGGAAATCCACGTTTTATCTAGATGGAATGATATTGTATAAGGATGTTATACATAGTTATGTTTTCCATTTGAAAAAAAGCAAGTGAGAGTGTTGCTAGCAGCTTGGGAAGATGGGAGGTGCTGCTAATAAAGCACTCTCTGTGGCAAAAAATCCTGCTGGTCTGTGTTGGATCCAGGAAGTTTTCATTGCTTCTTAAGCCTCTGTRCTCTCARTAGATGGCTCTGCATCAGCCTGRTGGCATCATGCACTTTCTGAAGCTCTATTTTTTATTGTATTTGTAAGACACTCGGGGTCTGGGGAAAAAGGGGTTTCTTTTTTACATATAGCTTGCAGCACTGCAGTACATGCAGTAAAGGAAGTAAAATTCATATGACACTTAGATTGTTACACTGGTATGCTTTCCATCTCTAGGAAAATTAACTATAACCAGATTTAGTGCTGGCTTCCTTCTTCTTTAGTTTTAGGCAGGGAATAATACAGTTTGTCATCACTGTATTAAAATATTTTGACCTTTAGTAGCAACATTGGAGAGCTGTAGGAGTCAGGACAGACACATTCCATGGCTTGTTTGTCACATAGGAGGAGCAGTTTTCCTTTTGTTATCTGATGGTTGCATCTGTGGACATGTAACYACCCTGTGTAGTGACTGCCTGGATATACCATGTGTGCTTCCCACCTTCTGACAGGAACTCTCTGAATATTGTTAATCTGAGAGGGCACGTGGAGAAATTTGTCACTTCCCTCTGGCAGTAGATGCATTTTGTCTCCTGTGATTGAGGTACCATCTGTAAGCAGTGGCTTCTGCTCTTCCAAAGCACATCATCTGGTCTGATGGATCCTTTGGTWGTAAGAAGCTGTGATTTAGCTCTTCAGGCAGACAAAAGAATGGTCACCTGTTATAAAATGTGCTYGAAATTATGCATTGTAAGCAGGCTTCTCACATAGGTCTTTGTTTATCGAGTCTGTGCTCCAGAGTCTGGGTACRTGCCTGCTCTGAACTGAAATTTCARTTGCAGTTGTGTGGCAGTTTCTCCAGGCTATCTTGCTGAAGGGCTGGTCTTGTTTTTCCAGGCACACCACCAGATTGGCTGAGTGCTGAGGCTCTTTAGTTCTCTTACACCTAAGTAGTTTTGAAATTGGGCAGWGATTCAGGTCTGTTTCTGTCTGTGTAGCCATGTCTGTGTTTGAGTCGAAGTGAAAATTTTACCTTATTGTTAAGGAGTAGTTAATTTATTGGTTTGTCTTGATGTTTTAACTTCATGTRTTCCTATTTCATGAGATGGTTTGATGTGTAGTTATTTAGTATCCTGTGCTACAGGATGCAGTTTTCTTACCTGAGCTTTCATTTTGCCAGTTGATGCGAGAAGCTCAAAGAACAGCACCAAGTATCATTTATGTCCCACAAATCCCTTTGTGGTGGGACACTGTTGGGCCTACAGTGAAAGCTGTTTTTACAACACTRCTGCAGAACATTCCCACGTTTGCTCCTGTTCTGCTCCTTGCAACAACTGATGTGAAACATGGAGATCTCCCAGAAGAGGTATTTAKCAATACTTGTTCTACTCTTCCTTTTTTGCTTGTTAGTTTATAACTCCTTGAAGCATGGGAATGCTGTACCACTCTAAAAGAAATTCATGCTATTACTATTTAGGCACCCAAGCTCTCTTAAAAGTCTCCTAAAATTTGCTTAGACAAAACAATGCTGAAAACATTTGTCTAAAGTGTTTTCTGAGTAAAAAGATTGACTTTAACCCAACTCTTTCACCCTTCTCACACACTGATSCTTATTAGACAGATACACAAATTTGCTTCAGGCAATCATTTTGGTGACTGCAAGATGGTGAGGTGTGTGCTTAGTGAAGAATTTACAGTGCTTGAGATAGGAAAAAGATTGTTTTACT
This sequence comes from Alauda arvensis, assembly GCA_902810485.1. NCBI lineage: Eukaryota > Metazoa > Chordata > Aves > Passeriformes > Alaudidae > Alauda > Alauda arvensis. The sequence goes on along the minus strand of CADDXX010000007.1, from coordinate 3,240,527 downwards.
GAAAAGTGAAAGATACTTTTACTGAAAAAGCACAGTGATCACACTGTTACTGATGGAATGTAATTTCARATGTAAATAATTTCATTATTATTTCAGTTTCTTTTTACATCTGGTAGGTAAAAACTTGACATACTGGAAAGATGAAGTCCAACTTCTGTTTAAGTAACTTGAAAATCARTTTTTAGTTGTATTCCTTACCAAAATTCAGTAAAACTACCTGCTGACCTTTCTAGACATTTGTGGTGGTACAACTACCCTCCTCTCAAGCTGCACTGGGATTTCAGAAGCAACATCAGAGAGTGTTAAAAGAAGGTGTTCAAAATATAAATATAGTGCTCTGATTATTTTGTCTTGGTAGCAAACGTTTTTGCWCTGTTAAGAAATGCTTTCTAAAATAAGGAATTAAATTACTTCCCTATCCTTTGGTAATAGAGATGGAAAAACAGTACAACCWGTTAATATGTAACTTCAGACACTTAATTTAAATTATTTAAAAACTAAATTTTAAAAGCCACCTTAACTAAAAGCTGGCACTTGTATGTTGAAYCTATCCCATTCCCTCTATAGCTGCCATAAAGATTTGAGCTAAAGAACAGAAAGGCAGGTAAATACAAAATAAGCAGCCTTGGAAGTAATGACTTGTCAGCTCTCTCTCAGTGGTTTATCACATTTTTTTTTCATGGGGCCTAAACTCTAGATGGTATTATTCCTCAGAGCAGGTGTTTTAATTTGCCATGCTATGATAATTTAGCCTTTTAAAGCTATGAAGATGACTTTATATAGCTTGTCTTACCCAGATAAGTATTCAGTTTAGTTTAGAAAGGTACTCACCTTTCTGGAATAGAATATTAAAAAATATTTTAAAAATGCAAAAAGTATGTGTGGTCTTATATCTGAAATATATCTTCTCCTTATGCTTTAGATAAAAGCTTTATTTAATAATGATAGTGAAGAAGTTTTCAAAATCCAATGGCCTACCTGTGCTGAAAGAAAAAGTTTTTTTGAGGACTTAGTTATGAARCAAGCTGCTGAACCTCCTCCATCAAAAAACAATTCAGGTGAGGATGTTCAAAATACAAAACTTKGCTAGCAGTAAGTTACCAGCTAATACAATACAGTGTTTCCTCTGGGGGTAATTTCCTATCAGTTATTTTTCATGTGCTTGTGTTTGAGTGCCATCAATTGATTAAAATTTCCCCACGAATTGAAGCTCGGCAGCCGCTGGAAGTTCTGCCTGTAGCRCCCCCACCGAAGCCTCGGCAGCTGACAGAGGAGGAGATCAAACAACTGGAGGAGCAGGAGGAGGATACACTKCGGGAACTGAGGATTTACCTGAGGGATGTGACTCACAGACTTGTCATTGACAGACGTTTCAGGGCATTCACAAAGCCTGTCGACCCAGAGGAGGTAAATCAGTGTTGATCTGCAATACCTGTGTGTATTCACAGTTTCTCTGTGTGTGTGTCCCTTGGTGCTTGTGTGTTCTTTCTAGGAAGGCTTACCTTTGTCTTTAGTATAGTATTTAATATGTCTCATATAGTATTATGAATCTCCAGGATACAGGAAGAGAATTTTTGTTTTGGTTTTACTTTCTTTATTACTCTTTGGGTCACTCAAGTGTCTGTTACTTGAGTGTTTGATGAAGTCCCTGTGTTCCTTCTAAAACCTCTTTGAAACTTGAGAGTATTTCCATTACAGGGGTCATCCAACAAGGATCATCTASTCCAAGTGCCAGTTACATCAAATGCCAACACAATTTGCTTGTGAAAAGGCTTTGATATGTAGGTGTATTACAGCACTAAAAATGAGATCTCTCCTTTTCCTCTGTAATTACAAACAATACTTCTAGGCTGTTTTAATAAAGCCTAAAGCTCTTTAATTGTCTGTCAATAGTTTCTGCAAGAACAAGACTAGAAGCAGCAATTTGTCAGATTTTCAGATTCTCTTCTCAGGGGGCTTTCCTTGRTATAAGATCAGCCATAAAGGCTGTGTGGTTTTTCTTTCCTCCCACATGCTTCACAATTAATTAATTAAATAAGTGTAGGCTGGGGCACATACTTCTAATTCAGTTGAGGATTTGAGATAGCTTTGCATTTCCACAAGGCCCTGTTTCCCAAAATGTCCACTGGCTTCTTCCCTTTCCTTGTAGTTTCTAGATTGGAATAATCTAAACAAACATAGATRTCCTCATCTGAATTAGTCATTGGGCTCCTTCTATTGTCTGAATAAAGAATTTGGTTCCTCTAGGTCAGCTGTCTCATTCTAGGTGCTTAGGACAGGTGCTTCAAAGGTGCAATTCCTGCAGCCTTTTTCTTGCTGCCAAAAACAGGGACTCTCAGGTGACTTTACTGAGAAACATTTTTTTGCTGTTATTTTCTGAAAGGAAGTGAAACAAGTCCCACTCCGGGTGCTGGTTCCCTTCTCTGCCTCACACATTCTTCTGACCTCCTTGCTTCTTTGTTTTCCCCTCTTCTAATCTGTCTCTTCAAAGCCAGCTRAAATAGCCCTTCTATTTTCAAGAAACTAATTGGGTAGTTTCTACATCTTTGGATTCTTCATCATACTGGGATTTTTAATAAATCCTTTCTATGACTTTATGAAAATAATTCTTTTTGGTGGCTGCTATGTTAAATCTCTGAGCACTTGTRTTTCTTTTGTAGGTGCCTGATTACAATGCTGTTATTAAACAGCCCATGGACCTCTCCACAGTTCTRTCCAAGATTGACATGCACCAGTACCCAACTGCAAGAGACTTTCTAAAAGACATTGATCTAATCTGTAGCAATGCTTTAGAGTACAACCCAGTTAAAGATCCTGCAGGTGAGGATGTGGTGTTATCACTAATTTGTAAAAATTTTACATGTARAAGTTGATAAATGTTATTTGTGTACRGTAGATGTGGGATTAGATAGTTTAAAAGATTCCCCAGAGAGCATTTCTGGCCAGGTTGTGAATGTTGCAGYATCAAATAAACTTATTTGGGCATGAAATTGTGATTGACATGTTGATTGGAAACTACTGCTTTTGCTTTTGTAATTAACTTATCAGTTGGCATGCTGAAAAGATTGGCTGAGATAATCTTTCAGAACCTACTTAGGACAAGAGAAAAAACTTTGGAAGTAAACAAAAGAAGTTTTTGTAAATTTTGTTCGTAAGTTCATTGGCTGGTAGAAAGTCCTGAATCCTGACTGTAAAATTTCAGGTCGTCTCCTGAGGCACAGAGCCTGTGCTCTGAGAGACATTGCCTACTCCATAGTGAGGGAGGAAATGGATGAGGACTTCGAACGACGCTGCCAAGAAATCAAAGAATCTCGTAAGCAAAGAGGTAGGTTTTTCTGACACTGAGGATTTCAAGACTTCTCTGAGTATTTGTAACTAGCCATGCCAAGACACCACTCTTTGCTCTCTCTTCTTTATTGCAAGGTTCAGACTGCTGTGTAATGCCGAAGGAGGACTCTGGTCATGGGTGTAAGAAAACAGAYCCAAAGTGTAATGAAAAACTGCAGATGCCAGCAGGGCCTGTGGATGCCAGTACCCCCTGGTCTAGAGGCAAGTTGTGTTTTACTCAGACTTTCCTGGAGAAGGTACTGAAGCCTCTGTTCTTGTGATCTTAGTGATGCCTGGTTCTTCATGCCAGAGGCATTACAATTTTTAATATGCTGCAAAACATGGGATAAATCCAGAGGTCATTCATTCAATATGATTGTAAAGTCCAAGTACAATGGCTGGTTGATATTGTAAGACACCACCCTTGGTGTCCCAAGTGATATTTAATGGCTCCTACATTGYTACCTCTTAAAGTCAAAAAAGTTGTACATGGCAGTTTCTGARTGCTTACCTAGTTYTTAGTTACATGCAACAGTGTTTTCYCTTTCCCTGCTCTCAAACAYTAARCTCTATTCCTGTGGTTTCCAGTTGAAGGGGAAAGGGTTAAAAAAAGAGGAGCAATAATCRTTGACATGTAAAGGAAAGATCATTATTTCTTCAGTTTTACCTGGAGGAGATTTTTCCTTTATGAAAAGGACATGGGAAAAAGAAGGGCCTTGGGTCTCTTTCAGTTAAAACACATGATGTGATGTGACATTTCCTGGTCTTTCTGGCATGTCTGGGAATTTWGCCACTGACTTGACCCACAGGCCTTGTGTGGTACTCCCTGTGTACAAAGAATGGTGGAGTTTTCTGGAAGGCAAAATGAMAAGTTTGTATTAAACAAGGTTAACTGAATCAGAAAGCTTTTGAGGTGTAAATCTCTATGGAGGATTTTTTTCTCCAGGCAATACTGCCTTGAAAGTRCCTCTTCAGCTCTTCCCCATGTGTGTCTAAGTTCTGTGAAGTTTACAGATTCTGAAGGCTCATCTCTTAATGCATTTCTGTTGTTCATATATATGAGATCACTTGCTAAGTCACCTAATAATCTTTCTTTGCAGTAAGACTTCCAGTCTGAAGTAAGACTTTCATGTTCATAACCTCTTGAAGTTGATGGTTTTGTGAATTAAGTTCTGTAGCTGGATTTTTTTAACATCTAGTTAGGTAACTGACCCCATTAAACTGTGACTTCTTCTCTAGACACAAATCTGGGCAGTTGGCACTTAAGTTCATTTGGTCATTTTCCTTGTCAGACAGGTAAGATGAGCATGCTTCTTGTTTTGGTAATGTTTTGGATTACTTTTGCTTGTATCTCTTTGTAGAGAAGTCAAAAAGAAAACGCAGAAGGAAAAGAGGGTCTTCAGGTATTGCAACAAAGAGGAGGAATATTCAGTTCAATAAAGAGAATAAAATTCCTGAAGACCAAAATGAAGTAGAGAGTAATGAAGAGTCTAACACAGATTGCAGTGAATTTGCACCCTCTCAGGATACTCCTGTYGAAGAACATGAAAATGTTCTTCAAGAACGACAGAAAAACGGGACAGAAAATGAAAGAGAGAGAGTTCCCCTTGTGGGTAAATCTCCTGGAAAGAGGAGAGAACATTCAGACCAAAGAGAGCAGAGTGAGATGCCAGATTGTCAAAAAGCCGGAACTTCTGAAGACAGAGCTTCAAATGGTAAGTGAAAGTTCAAACAGGTCATTTACCCCYTTCTTCTCCCTGAGGAGGGTTACACTACCTACCAGGTTTTAGCCTTCCTGATTTCTGTTCTCAGTTGTCTCTCAAGTTGGTGCACAGTSTTTCTTGCATGATGGTGCTGCCCCTCRAGTTTTGCCAACCAAACTCGTGTAYTTCTGCAGCTGCTGCATTTCTGATTCTGCAGTTTGTTYTTCAGATGGTACCTAACTGAARAACAMTCAYTGGCTTTCTTTTATTGCATGAGKAWCTTTCCAGCAATAAGAAGCCTAAGTTAAAAAGCTGTACTTCCAGCAGTGTGCACCCAGGGTCATGTGTGGAATAGAAGAATTATGTCCTAGTGTTTGCAGTGTATGATGTGTTTCCTAATCTGAATTAGTTTGGAGTTTTACAGTGCAGTGCTGTAATGGCAARAGGATTTTTCCCCCTGGTTTTCCCCTGTCTTTTTGTCTAGTGTTGTTTTTTGTGTTCAAGTTTCTAGTTTTCATGGAGCAGAGATTTTTGCCAGAAAGGAGACAAAAGTGTCAAGCATTTATCCTTGAAAAATGGTAACAGTTGTCTGTTGTTGCAGAGGGGTTCTCTTCTCCAGTACAGGGTCCTTCACTCATACTGTGTTCCAGAGAAAGAGAAATCCTGACTTAAGAAATTGGTGTCATTCCAGATCTCTGGGTACACCGTACGACTCGTGCAAGATCTCAGGTGGAAGAGAAACAGCTGGGATGTGCTGGGAAAGCARTGAAAATTGGCACACAGAGAGTGTTTGTGGATTACTGTGAGCTCAAAGTAAGTTTAAATTTTGATTTTGTTAATACCAAAGTAGGACATTTTCTTGCTGCATAATTGTAAATTAAGTCAGTTGTTAACCAGTGMCAATTCAGACAAAGTACAGGAGGGATATATAGCTGGTGAAATAATTTAACCTGTAATGGACTATGACTGTTGTTTCCACAGCTGGTGTAGACTCCTGTTCTTGCTTTTAGTGAACTAAATTTTAGGAGATTGGATTATCTCCTATTTTTCATGTAAAAGGGCTTGTTAGATTCTAGAATAGCCCACTTACAAACTACTAGTGCTGTTGGGTATTAGTGTCTTGGCAGTTTTTATGATGGACTGGGGGGTTGTTYTGGTTTGCTGTTTGCATGTTTTCATTTATTAGGAACTGGAAGAGTATCTTGATTTTTAGCAGAGATGACTTTTAACTTTAAGTTAGCAGGTTGACTTAAAGGTCATCCTGGGTAAAATACTAATACCTGCTCTTCTCAAACTTTATCAAAATCCAGTGATAGAATTTTGCATTCATATAGTACAGTGTTACAGGGTTTTTCCTGTWGGAGAGAAGATGTTATCCTAGGATACAGTTGGAGAAAGGGTCAAAAATGTATCTAGCTGCAAGGGGTCAGAAACGTTCCTTTGCGTGRCTTGGAGAGGGTAGATGGACCTGGCCTTCTTCAGGAGATGTTGCAGTGAGAATTCAGAAAGTTGCCAGGTTGAGGTTGTAGAGGTGGTGAAGCCTGAGGGGGCTGCTGTTTACCTGCCATGATAAGAAATGAAGTGAGAGAACTTTTTAAGAYAGGCCTCCTAAGCAAGCAAATTTCATGGGGTTGTGTTCATAGAATGGTAGAATATCCTGAGTTAGAAGRGACCTAGAAGGATGGAGTCCAACTCCTGGCCCTGSACAGAGCACCCCCAGCAATCCTGCCATGTGCTTGAGAGTACTGTCTAAATGTTTCTTGAGCTCTATCAAGTTTGGTGCTGTAGCCACTTTCCTGGGGAGCCTGTTCTACTGCCTGACTACCCTCTGGGTAAAGAACTTCTTCCTTATATCCAGCCTAAATCCCCCTGACACAGCTTCATGCTATTCCCTTGGGTCCTGTCAGTGGTCACCAAAGAGCAGAGATGGATCAGTGCCTGGCCCTCCACTTTGCTGTTGTTCATGTCTGCCTATGTAGGGACTCCACCTGGGTTTCTCTAGAGTCAGGCTGCCAACAGCTTGTGCTCTGAAGGTACTGCCCACTGGAGAGATGGTACTGTAGAGCCCTTACAGAGATTTCAGCTGGGAGGACAGAGCTACAGTCATGAAATGCCTCTTTTAGAAAACTTGATTCTTTAACATGGGTGCCACTGGAACTTGCTGCTTGTATTAGAGAGCCTCTTTAGAACTCACTTGCAGACAATAAGCTGAGTGAACCTGCAAACTGTTGCTGCTTGGTTTTGTTCRGGCTGGTTTGTTTTTGTTTGGGGTTTTGGGTTTTTTCATTTGCTATTTACGTGGCAGCAGTTAAAAAGTTTCACATGGAAACTTGGCCAAACATCTGTGCCATGTCCTACCTTTTCTGTTTGCAGCTTATCTTGTGCTATTCTGAACTCTGGTTTCCTTTTTTTTTTTCTTCAGCAAGTGTTGCATTCTATTGCCGTGGTAACTGAGAACGTCAGTGTATTTCGCATGGAAAAACTGTACGCTGTGCTTAGCCAGTGCATTTACCAACACCGGGAAGATGGTGACAAAAACGAATTAGTAAAGGTAATTTTTTTTTGTCTTGTAGCATTTTCTATCATTATTACAGGTGCATGTGCTATGTATATGTGCCCTGTGAACACCATGATTATTTAGTATTACTCACTGCTGTTTAGTTGTCTGTGTTACAAGATTTGTTCATGACAGTCTGGAAGACATTTCTCCATATTGCAAAGCTATTGTTGCATTTGGCTTAGCTGTTGGCAGTTTCAGCAGGAAAAGGCTTGAAGAGAGAGGATGGGTCCTCCCCAGAGCCCTCTCAAAGGAGTTAACCTCAGTCTGTCACCACTCCTGCTCCAGAACCTTTCCAGTGCTGGRGGGGCTGTGAAAGGAGGGTGCTTTTCTCAGTCTGTCACTTCCTCRTTCTTGTCTTGCGGGCAGTCACACATGGTAACACTTGTGGAGTAGTCATCCCGTTCCTGAAAAGAAACTAARCATGAGGCACAACAAGAATAAGAGAATTTACTCTCACCAGACTCCTTTTCAGCTACAAGGGCTCAAGCATCTTTAATTTCATATATGGGGAGCTTCCTGCCTGGGAAGGTTTAATGGTAACAAGCCAAATTCTGTAATCTCTTTCTCTAAAAGAGGATTTCCAAGTTGTCAGAACTTGGCAGAAATATTCCACAGGAACCCATGGTCTCAGTATTGAGTTGATTTAGGTAGGTTGGATATTCAGTTTACCTTCAAAGTCCTGGAATCCATTTGTCTTCCAGGTGGTCATGCATAAGAATAGATAAAATTATTTTATGCATCTCAGTCTTCCTTTAAAAAATGAGGAAGCCTCATTTCTTGGGTCCTGGTCATCTTGATCTCTTCTTCCATGTCTGACAAAAAGTCAGATCAGATGCTCTTGCTCTGATTGTGCAACAGTGAGGATTATCTGGAATCAGGGATGCCATTCCTGAGAAATGCACCCTTCTCTCATCTATCATAATGACATGATTTAGCATCTTTGTTWTCTTGGGGCTTGTGAGCTTTTGTGACAGAACTTGTTTTCTTTGTTTTCTGCTTCTTTGAGCTTTAACCAAAGAATATTTACTATTCAGAGGGATTGCACAAGTCAGTCCAGGAGTAAGTTCTACTGTATGAAGATAGAGTTTAACAAGTATTTATTCAGAGTGCAGAAAAGAACAGCCTACTACTTTCTAGCCTACTTTATTTTGGGTGCATAAGGATGTGTTGGAGCCAGTAAGTGCAGAACAACAGTGATGGTGGTAGCACATGTATTGGCTAACAATACATTACTAACAACTGTGTGCACAGAATCTATCTTCTTTTGATGAAGTAGTAAACAGGRTTCTTGTTTGTGTTCACACTGACTCCTAATTTGTCTTTTCTTCTTCTTAGGCAATGAAGAAAGAAATTACAGCCTTCAGTTACCCATGATACTTGATTTTAGCATACTTGAAATACTCTGTAATGTTTTCTTTTTATTGCATGCTGTTTTTTCTTTGCATTGTTCAATAAATACTAGGTCTACRTATATATTTATACAAATATATCTTAAAATTTATTAAGAAAGCTCAAATAAAGTCATTTAATGACTTTTATTTGATGTTTCCCTTCTAGATATGTATATTTTAATGTGACATACTGATTGCCTTTGGAACTCAGCAGATCTGAATAGATAATTTCAGTACCTCTCTTTAAAAGAAAACTTAACTTGAAACAAAGCAAGATTTACTACTGTAACTTTCTAAGGTATAGTTTATTCTTTCTTGTAATAATGACAATCTTAATACTGGAGAAAAGCATTTAAATACAAATTGTTAGTTAATCAGATGGCTTGTAGTTGAATTCAGTTGTAAATAGTTTTCTAGTTACCTGAGAAGAATTGTATCTGTTTATGACATAAAAGTGAATATACTGTTAGTGATAAATACATTAAAGCAAAAGCAAAACAGGACCCTGTTTTGAAGTATTTCTCTTCAAACCCGCAGAGAAAATGTATCTGTTAATTTGATATTTATTTAAAAAACAAAAGAGAATAAGACAAAGTTTAACTATATGAGAATACAATTTTATATAAATCATGATAAAATATGTGGCATGACCCTTTGCTCTTCCGTTCTGTCACCTCACATACACAACATGTGGCAATACTGAATGCYAAACTGTGCAATCCCTCTGTGTGTGTTTGGTTTCTTTCCTCTGTCAGTAGTGTTCTCTTCTTGTGTCCTTCTATTGTTTGTTCAAACATGGGTGTGCTGTGCAGATTTTTTTTTTCTCTGTATTGTTTGATGGATATTAATAAAAAGTTCATCTCTTTTCAGTGGTGGGCTGTCTGCTCTATTTTAATCACAGAACAGTTTTGATAATTGATAATCTTGCATTTATACTATATACACAAGTGCTGTGATTTTAAAATAAGAACTGTATATGATGAGCTTCTTTCTTTTTAGTGGATGGATTATACAGCAAAGAGAAGCTCAGRAGAAAGAAAAAATTAAATTGAAAATTTACATTTTAATGTAATTTATGACATTGGAAATGTCRTAAAAGAACTAATGTCCTTAACTTGATCTCCTCCTTGGCTGCCATTGCCGGTTTCAATGTGACTTGGGGTAAGCAGTTGAGTGCATCCCCTAGGAGTACTATTTGGAAAACTGACACTATGGAATTGAGGAACCAGGAACATCCCTAGGATCAAAACGTCTGTTTCGAGTAAATGCCTTCCTATCACTAGGCTGGACAGGATCCCGTACCTCGGCAGATTTTAAAAAGTGTTCCCAGCTGTGTAAATCTTCATCTTCTGTGACYACCTGTAAAGTTAAGGGTTGCCCCAGAAGGCACATCTTTTTGCCTTTCTCGGGGAAACGGTCACATTTTACCGTCTGACCGAAAACAGCACACAGTGATGAGAAAAATAATACAGGGAAACAACGTTTTTGAGAATTGGGCAGTGAGAGTTAAACCCAAATATTTATTAAAATATTTTGTATATAGTGAAGGGAAAGAGGTCTCCTTTCTCCAAGTTCTCTAACTAACAGAAAACCCCCAATATGCTAAGTGTCTTTTTCGTTAGAGCCGCTTCTTATGTGTTCGCTCGCCCCGGTTTGGCTCTCAGGACCCTGCAGCCGTCTCCTCTCTCGGCGGCAGCTCAGGACGGGAGAGGCAGAAAAACTCTTCCCGGGCTGGGGAACGCTGTCCCTACTGCTCCTCCCGGGCACGGCGGGAGGGCCGAGCGCGGAGCCGAAGTTTGCCAGCGGAGGAGCGGCTGCGGGAGCGCGGCTGCCGCCCCGACCCCGCCGCCCCTGCTCYGGCCGGGGCGCTCGAGGAGCCGCCGGTGCCCCGGGCTGCGGCGCTGCGGTGCCGGGGCAGCCCCCGCGCCCGGTGTCCGCCGCCTGACGGGCGGGGCGGCGGGAGCGGCTCCGCCCCCGCTCGCTGCCAGGGCGGCTGAGGCAGCGGCCGCGCCGTCCGCGCTCGCCGCGCTCCCGCCCCGGGGCAGCGCCGCGCCGGGAGGATGCGAGTGGGCGCCGCGGGGCGAGGCGAGGGCGCGGGCGGCCGCGGCGTTGGGAGCTCCCGGCCCATCCGCCGCCCCCCCGCCCCGAAAGAAGTGCAGTAGTTTGTGAAGCGCAAGATGGCGGCGCGGCCGTGAGCGCAGGCGGCGGGCGGGCGGCGGCGCGGGCTGAGGGGGCGAGGCGGAGCGGCGCCGGCAGGTAGGGACTCGCTGAGGGCGGCTCTCGGCGCCGGGAGGCGGGAGGGCTGACCCCGCTGCCCGGGGAGGCGCGCCCTGCGCCCGCCCTCGCTTCCCCCGGGAGCGGGCCGGGCGCTCCTCCGGTAGGGACGGGACAGCGCTGTCGCCCCGGGGCGGGGGCGGCTCCCGGCCGGCGGGGGCGGGCGGCCCGGGCCCGACGGGGACGGCGCCCGCGGGGTGGGCGCGGTGGGGCGGCCGCGCCCCGCCCGCCTCCCCATTGTCTGGCGGCGGCGCTGCCCCCGCGGCCGGGGGTCGTCGCCCGTCGGGGGCGGCGGGCTCCGGGCGGGCTGGGGGCGGCAGACCCTTGGAAGCTCACTGTACGTGTCCCCCCGGCCCCGGTCAAACCCCTCCGAGGACAAGCTCCTCTCCCCTTTTTTCCTTCCTCCGCTCCACGCCGGGAGCTTGCACGGGGCTTCGCTCGCCTCAGGGCGTAGGAAAATCCGTCTGACTCGTCAGTCAGAAAGGAGAATYGAGAAGTTCAATCCCGATGCGCCCAGAGGAGCCGGCGAGTTCCTGCCCGCTGTCACCGCTGGCGTTCGGGCGGACGGACGGACTGACAGACTGACGGCAGGCAGCGAGCCATGAAGTTCTGGCTCCGGAGTTATCTTGCATCCCATGGCGTTGCGGTGCGGGGGCGAGCGTGAAGGAACAGTACAGTGCATGTGCAGGCAAAGTTGGGGAAGATGTCTGGTTTACTCCTCTGGGGGTGCCTGGGTTTGGGGATCCGTTCTGATGCTCGGCTCTCCCCTCTACCAGGATGTGCAGCACTGAAAACCAACACCAACTTCAATAAACCATGTAATGGAGGCAGTTCTGGATCTCTGAAAGGGCTCAGAGTATCTGCAGTAGTGAATGTTATCTGGTAGGTACTTGCACTTTATTTCTGAGCTGCTTGGTAGGGTAAATAGTTAATGGCACGACGGGGAAGCTTACTGTGTACAAAGTGTCATGTAAAATAGCGAAGGCTGAGATGTCTCGGTCTGCAAGCTGGCATAGGTGCCACTTATTTTTACAACAGGACATACAGAGAGAGTATATTGAGTATTTCCAAGTGCATATAAACATTGTGTAAGTAAAAAGTAGATTTTGTTATGAAACTTGGTACATAAAAACAAATATTCCCTGAAACGTAGGAATGAGAAGGGAATTTTAARAGCTGTGCTGTTGGTTTTCACCAGMGGTYTGTTTTTTTGTTTTTATTCACAAGGATTTCACGCCAGAAAAAAGAAAGCTTGTGAGTWCTTACAGAAATGCTGTTTAAAACAACCTGTGTGATGTAGACGAGAGGATTGCCCTGAATTAAGACCTCTTRGAGCAAAAATGCATAATTTAGAAACGCTTTTGTTACTTTCTTYAAACATTGCCAGCAAGGCAGTCAATTCCACTGGTGGTGTTGAATGAATTCCCCTGAGCGGATTAGAAGTAGATGCCATTTTGTATAACTGAAATTACTTGCTTTTAAATTTAAGCTAGTGGTTCTTGTATCTTGGCTGGACTGAAAAGCCTCACTATCATATCTGGATATGTTTATTATGTTTATTGTGATCGTCCCCAAACTTGTCCTGGGAAAACATAGTACTTTGAGGTAGAGCTTTCCTTTGTGAGGCTTACTTTTCTACTTTTCTAATGTTTCTTATGGCTGTGTTCTGGATTAATTCCTCTCTTGATGTGAGTGCTTTAGCTGGATTCAGTGTCCTGATATCTAGCCTTAACTGCTGTTGTTTATAACTGTTGTTTATTACAGGAATAGACAACATTCATCACAAAGTTTCTCACAGCACTTACCGTTGGAGACTTAGAGCTGTGTGTTGAACAGTTCTCCCTTTTGTAGATTCTCCACACTGAAGAATTTCTATCAAGTAATRGACTTTGTAATATTGCTAGGATTCCTTTTGTTCCTAATGTACCCAGAAGGCTGTTTCTTGTGTCTTTTGCTTCACTGGGYTGTCTGTAGCATTGCAGTTAAGCTTATTGCCGTTGCTGAGATTTTCCCCTGGGTTTCCCACCATTTGTTTGTAYGTAGTCTGCGGGGAAAGGTTTAGATTTTGGGTTAACTTTCTCATCTAGTTGTGACTGGTGACCCGTTTGTTTGTTTGTAACTTTAGAAGAGTCTTATTTGAAAAACAGTCCTTMCTCTTTGAAGTCAGATTCTTTCCTTAAGTTCAGGATTTTTTGCAGATTTACGAAGCTGGAACTTTTAAAGAACCAAGTACACATAAACTGTGGTTTTTTCTGTTTGTGAATAATTAATACAACCAAGGCACAATCACTTGCAGCCAAGCTGTGGCTAATCTTTATTTTGGTGATCATTTTCTCTTTACCTATCAAGCTAGTAAAGATTTCACAGTATCAAATTCAGTATTTTTATGGTTTTTAATTTTTATAAATCCTGAGCTTGCTGTAAAATTTTCAGAATTGTCAGTTTATTAAAATCCTGTGTGATAGTAGTTTTGGGATCATGGCATGAGGGAGTGTTCTGAACATTTTTAGCTGAGTGCATGGACATGCTGTTCTGTTACAAATTGTCAATATTCCCTCTCCTTGTGCTTTAGATGCAGGGTCATTGATCCATAAATGTCCAAGATGATTTGCTTCTGAGTTGTCAGGGACTTGTAAACAAGTGATGCAATTTTCAGTTTAGTCCCATTTTCCCTTTTGTTTGCTTCTATTTCATAAATAAGCAGCAATAGTGAGTGTAGTATTCTACTTGTGTAGCTCCCCACTACCTGTCAGTAGTGTCACCTTTGCTGAATATACACCTCTAAGAATACAATTTTCTGTTTTTATTTAGGTTTCTAATATTTTCACCTTAGGCATTAAAGGGATGTGACTACTTATGTTTTCAGCATTATTTATTCTATTAATTCAAATTTCTTGTCTTTAATTATTTTATTCTCATTCATCTTTTCTCTTTTTTCTCCTTTTTTTTCTCCTTTTTTTTTAAATTTTCATGGCTGGTTAAGGACTTTCCCAAATAATCAAACCATTTTGCTGCATAAACAGTTCTTACTTTTTCTTACTTTTTTGGAGGTGGAAGCCACCAAAATGATGCATTTCCTTATCCTGTAGCAACCAGATGGCATTTCATAATTCTATGCCTTGCACTTTCACTGATGGTTCWTTTCCAGTTCTGTGGTCTTTCTGTCAAGGAACTGGATGGAGCTTCAGGGGGTCCAGTCAGGTCTTTTTCATGTCCTTCAGGGTTCAGTGAACTGTGATGTATTTCTTAGAACAGTGCCTGGACTATCAGTGAATTCTTTCAAACCAGCTCCAGAGATCAGCCCAAATTGAGCAAAAGTTGGCTATTGTCACTTTTTAGAAAGTATGTACCATTCTTTTATCCTTAACAGCTTTGAGATCATAGTAGATGTTACAGTTCAGTATAATTCACCGTAAAAGTGTATAACCTAAAGGGCAGAATGTAGCCTACATTTATTATACCATTAAAATTATAAGACACGTTGTCATGCTAAAGCACAGAAGACAGGAAAATTGCTGAGGACTAAAGGAGGAACAGATGTAGCRTGATTGGAGAACCTTCAGGAAAAATTGTAAAGAACTTTCAATGTGCTACTGTTAAAAGATCTTAGCAAAGAACTTAASGTTGCAAACATTCTTTAGCATAAGCTCTGCTTGTGCCTGACAGGTCTAAAGGCACTTTATATATTCTGTTTCAAAAGAACAGCTTCCACATCATGTTTGGAGCCATTTAAGAAAGTGAATTTGGTATTCTAGGTTCACTCTGTGCAACTTGGCYTTCTCTGGTGGTGTTTTGCAGTATGCTTCTCCCCTTGCTTGTCTAATGGTCTCACTGGGATTTGGAGGAACTTCACGYGCTTTGAGGGGACCCAAGCAAGGCTTGAAGGCTGACAGTTTGTGGGAAGAGTGGGCAGACAGAGCTGTGCAATGAGGCACATGGAACGCCAGCCCTCGCTGCTTGGCAAAGCCAGCGTCGCTCTGTGAGTGCCAAATTCACCTCACCAGACAGAAGGACAGAAATGAGCTTTTGAACTTTCTAATGGGTATGGTAAAAGCTCCACATGTTCAGCACTCTGAATCTTCAAAGCATCTTTGAACCATGTGCATTAGATGGAAAATAGGTGTTAGCTCACAATAAATTCTGTGAATTGGGTAATCACAGAGACTTTAGGGCTTCAATAATTCGTTATAGGTTGGGACTGTGATTATTTTAACATTGTCTTAGCTTAGAAAGGTGCTGAGAACTTTACAGATRGAAGTGAATGTTCATATAATCCAAGGCAATCTTGGTAGAGGTCTCTAAGCTTGCCTTTCTTAAAGCTATGAAGTAGATTAACATGCACAAAATATGGTACTAATGTGAGTACTTTCCTCCCTGTGTTATAATGGAAAGACTTGGTTTGTRTGTCAAAGTGCTGTTGGTTTTAAAGCTCTCCTGCTGCCTCTGTGCATGGGTGTAAGACTCTATCTTGGCAGTTAGGTTAGTTGAGATCTAGGAATGTTGTATGTCTGAAAAAGAGTAAAGGGGAAACAGTGGGGAAGGAGTCAAGAGAGAACAGTTGAGAGAACTTCTACCTGACTGTAGAAGTCTGGAAGTAAAATGTTAGTTACAGCTGTGCACTTCCTCAAAAACTCCAGATTTCTGGTCAATCTTTAGAACACCTTCAGAAAGTTACTGCCTTTTTATGCATGGATCAGATGCCTTTAGCAGATCAGTGGCAGCAAATCCAAGTTGTATCAGGAAGAGTTGGGCACTTGGCAGCAGTTGCCAAGTGAGTTAGATGGAGCAGTGTGAAAGCTCAGGAGTTCTTGTTTCTCAGCAGGATTTTCAGCAAGGTAAAATGCATTTGTAGATGCAGTGGAATTTTTTGAGTGTTCAGCAATGCACAATGTTCAGCCTTGTTTGCTGTGTTGAATACTTAATGGCTCCCTGTCCTCCAGACTTCTCAGGGGGATCTGCTCTGACAAAAGGTTCACCACACCTAGAGTGTCATGTGAATTTGGGTTTTTTGTTCATGGATCAGTTTGAGGAATTGATGCCCATACAAGATCCCTGCTGCCATTGTAGGTATCTGCTTACATATGATGAAAACACTCACTTGTAGCTTATGAGTGTTTTTCAAATTTGACTTCTTGATATATTTTACTTAAATTTGTTGGTGAATAGAGAGAAAAAAATTTTATTGCATTAAAAGCAGTAATTTAGCATGGAAGAGACTRCTTTTGGTGAGGATTTTTGTGAGATGCATACAACTTTGGGTATTTCATCAGTACAAAACCATTCATTTTAACTCTGATTCTTGATAAGTAGCTTTTTTTTTTTTTTTAACTCTCTATTTCCTGGGTTCCTCCAGGGTAAATATAAGGCCTTGCTAATATCAGCTGTTTGTTTCTTTTGGGGAGGAGGAGAGAAGAGATGGGAGAAAACAGTCGTATTGAAGAAAAATAAGTTTACTGTTTCTTCACATAGTAAAGAAAGCACACTTCCTTAGAAACATATATTAGTAATTGTACATAAAGTCCAGAGAGAGAGAAGTTTTACATCACT
This sequence comes from Alauda arvensis, assembly GCA_902810485.1. Classification (NCBI taxonomy): domain Eukaryota; kingdom Metazoa; phylum Chordata; class Aves; order Passeriformes; family Alaudidae; genus Alauda; species Alauda arvensis. The sequence continues at coordinate 3,223,725 of CADDXX010000007.1, read as the reverse complement.
GTATACACTGAAATTCAGATTCCTTTGTTTTGAAAGCTTTCCAGTATATTAATATTTGCATGTATGATGGCAGTGTGAGCACCATCACCCACACTGACAAAGAGTGGGGAATACTTTGGCTGCAGTTTAAGSCAGATGCATATGGACACAAGGTAGTTCTAAGTTCAGAATTTGCAGCTGTATGCTGCTTTATATGAGTGAATATCCTATTTCCAGATGTAATGCTCAATTACAGATAGTAATTATTATCTGTGAATTACTGAACAGGAGCCCTCTTCTTCACCAGGCAACGTTTAAGCCCTGTTGCTGCAGAGAGCTGGCAAAAGAGAGAGAGAGAGAGGCTGAGGGTGAGAGCTCACTGGAGGGTTAGGACTGAAGACTGCTTTGCACCAGAGCAGCTTCTTCAGCACTACTTTGTGTGGAAAGATTCAGTCATTTGCACCCAAAGCAATGAAATAAAAAGCTCAGTCAGCCATTTCAGCTTGAGATACCCCGCCCTCCAAAACAAATATTAAAAAGAAAATGTAGGCTTTGGCCCATGCATATCCCACTAATTTCCAGTGATTAAGCTGAAGCTTGTAACTGGGGTCTAGACAGGCTGTGTTTTGCAAAATATCTTTTTAAATTTTCTGTAGAGAGAGTTACAAGATTTATGTAATCCCTTTGATATTATATTTAACCCAATAACAGCTTGAAAATTAGTCTGTTTAGCTTATCTTTGTCCTAGATTCAGTTTTAATATCTAATGTTTAAATGGGGGGGAGATTGATCTTTATTCTTAATGGTTCGTGCAGCCTCAAAGCACAGTGGTTTCTAGTTGTGTGCTGCCTTTTCCACTGGGGGATGCAAACAAAAGAACAATAATTTCAGACTCCTCCTTCAGTTTCCAAGAGAACCTTAGCTGCTCAGGGATAGCTTTGAATTTTAAAAGCATCTTTCTTCCAAATTATGTATTGATTGCACACAAAATAGCAGTGCTCTAATATGCAATTTAGAACAAATGCATGATGGTGCTCATTTGTTTTTAATGCTGCTTTTTCCAGCAGAAAAACAAAAAGAGGAGTCTATTCCCATAAACCAGTCTTGCA